>VXBL01006314.1:24014-44777 GCA_013400195.1 Aramus guarauna
GGCAAAAATAGGGAGTAGGAGCTGAAAAATAGGAGTTGACTGCGAGAGGAGGCAGAGACCCGAACGTGCTGCTGCAGTGTTCCCTGGGCGGCAGCGGGATCCGCTCCGGGAAGGGCTGGGGGTCTGGCCCAGGCTGGGGAGACTGCCCGCAGCTCGGGGAGAGGTGAGCCCAGCACCGGTGTGCACACCCGATGGACGCACACCCGATGGACGCGCACCCGATGGACGCGCACCCGATGGACGCGCACCCGATGGACGCGCACCCACGCTGTGGTACCGGGGGCACAGCGGGGAAGGGTTCGGGTAGCAGCGACCCCAGAGCTTCTGCTCTCTGAAACTTTGGCTCCAGGCACCCCGTGAAGAGCACCCTCGGCTCTGAGGTTGCAGAGGCGGCAGTAGGATGTAGGGCCCTTTGGGTCCCTGCTTCCCAGCCTGCCAGTCATCCCAGCCTTTCGCTTCCCTGACCTGCTTCTCCACTCTTCTCCTAACGGCATTGCAGGATAACTTTGCAGAAAAATCATTTCTAAGCAAAAGCTGAAGGAGAAAGATCCTTTCAACGCATCTTCCATTGAGCTTCAAAGCTCCTCCCCAGAGATGCATTTGCAGTTCAGCCCAACAGATGTTTCACATCCTTCAGGAACCCCCTGAGCTCTGAAAGTCCTTGACATCCCCAGGGACTTCAGCTCCTTTCAGCATTGTGCTCATCCAGCTTTCCCCACTGGCGCAGGGCTCTGGGCACGGGTGGTACCCACGCAGCAGCATCAGGTGCTTGAGCACTCAGCACCCTTTGGACCTGCAACTTTCAGAGCCGGGTGTTTTCGTGTCAGAGGGACTCGCTCCTCCGGCAGCCGCTTCCCTGCGGCCCGGACCACTGACAGTCTCCAGAGGTGATCGGAGGAGATTCCAAGTTCAGCCCTGGTTTGCAAAAGCCCCTCGGTGCTGACCCCAAGTTCAGCCCTGTAGCAATCCAGACAAGGTTTATTCTTGCCGATAGCTCATGCTGGTTGAGATAGGAAACTATTTTAAAGCAGCTCTAGTCATAAAATGAGAAAAATGAGGAAATCAACAAGAAGTTGAGTCAAATGACTCTACATAAAGTAAATTCTCATCCCCTACCAGCCATTCTAATCTCCTGTTAGCTTTCCAGAGGGAGGATTCAATTTGCATTTAAATAAAAACCTCAAGCGCAGGGCCAATCTAACATTAAGATGTTCATTATAAACGCATTCACCTCTTAAGAAATTTTAAGAGACCCCATCAAACTGGATTTTAACAGGGAGGCTATTAGCAGTCTGGCATTATTGGACACTTACTATTCCTAAGTTATTGTTATTTACCAGACTGTTTACAGATGGGTCCAGTCAGCTCCGAAGGAAGGTTTTCAGCAAGCTTGCAAGCTCTCCGGTTACAACCCAGGAGGTAAAAGAAACATCACGAAAGGTCTTCTCAAGGCACCGAAGAGCTGCGTGCAGGAAGCTGGGTTTCACGGGCAGAGGGAGGCATGGGGAAGGAAGGGGGAGAAGGCAGGAGACGGCCGAGGGCAGGCTGGTGAGATGGGCTGCTGCTCAAGCTGCAGGGCTGGCGGGTCCCCTCCGTCCCCACATTAAACCACGGGGCTCCTTTGTGGATGATGGTGGAGAAGGGGCTGTGACAGATTGCAGCTGGCCCTTGCAATCCTATTACACAGCGGTTTCCATTTTAAAACTGGTGATAAACTGTGGTTTACTAAACCCGCTGAAATAAAACAGCAGGCTGGTGTTTCAAACCATTTGGGAACTCCTGCTGTGTGGGCTGGGGTCCAAGCAGGACCTTGGCTCAGGACACCGGGTTTGGTCCCAGGTGGGTTCTTTGGTTTAGATTTTTTTGGGTTTTTTTGGTTTGTTTTTTTTAACATTGCTCTTTGATCTTGAGCCCTTTGTCTCCTTCTCATTTTCCTTCCTGCTTTTTGTCTGTTGGTTTCACCTGTTGTTCCGTGGCTGCGGTTGGGCTCCCCGTGCTGCGTACAGCTCCTGGCGAGTGTGGCATCGGGTCAGTCAGGGCCTCTGGCCGGCAGCAGAAATGTGATAAATTGTGATAAAATAGGGAGCGGAGACAGCACGACACAAACCAGGGCCCTGGTAGAGCTCTGCCAGGAAGTCTTGATAATTCTCATAGTCCTACATATCTGATGCTAATAACTTATTAAAACAAACACTCTTTCATCTTCCTAAGCATTTAATTTACCCAATTAAAAACAAACGAACAAAGTAACTCCAAAAAACCCCTTGACAACCTTTCACTGGCCAGCCTCAATTCTTAGATCAATGCATGCAGCCTTACCTTCCCACGATGAACGGTCTGCGCCACATCAACACGTGCAGAAGACAAGAGAAATGAGATGAAGACAGGTTCTGTTCCAGTTTAAACTGGACAAAAGCACGGAGACAGGTATGGCAGCTTGGCCGTACAGCCCCAGGTGCTCAGTCTGGTGGATGAGTCAGACCCGACAGGCTGGAAAATAACTGTCTGTCTCGGAAGGACGGAGTTTATGCAGAGACCCAAGCCCTGGTACAAAGGCAGGTGCTGGCTTCGCTCAGCAGATGCTTTTTGAACACCGCAAATCGCACAGCACTGCGCCTCGGTGGCCAGCGAGCCTTTCCCACGGCGCAGGACTTGTGCTGGGAAGGAAGGGGGGGACACGCTCTGCTACCCACCAACGGCTGGGGAAACAAACCCACCAGCTAACGGCACAAGGAAAGCAGAGTTCGCTCTCCTCCGATGGCATCTTTTCCTGGCAGTGCCTTGCTTGCTGCTAAGGTGACCTCTCGAGATACCTTGAAGAACTTGTAAGACAAGGAAGGCCCAAGGACACTCCAGATTTGTGCCTTGAAAAAGGAGAACAACTTTTCCAGGCTGCTTGGAAATGATAAAAGAGGTGTCACTGTTAAAGGAAAAAAAAAAGTCCTGAAAACCTGTAGCAGTTTCCTGCAATTCAACATCTGTTTCCATGGGAACAGCAGGAGAGTTGCAGGAATTCCTGCAAATTACACAAATAAGCCAAACAGTAACATTTTATTTTCCTCTTTCTTACCTGCATCACTTCAGGTTGAGCCAACTCAACCCAACAAGCACTCTTGACCAGACCACTTCTCCTAAGCGTTTGCAGAAGGCGTGTTGAACTGCAGTTAGCAGGCCAGGAGGTAAGAAAATAGGGAAACAGCAGCAAACCCCACCCCCAGAAGCCTAGTAAAAAGCTTTTCTTTTGGAAGAGTTCAGGATCTTGTAGATAAAGGGGAAAACCATGCAAGAGGACCAAGACCTGCCCGTGCATGTCCCTGTGCCAGCAGTGGCACTGCTGACCACGCTTTGGCACGAGCAGTGGAGAGCAATGCAGGGGAACCAGAGACAGCACTCAGCCCTCCCCTGTCATTTCTTCCAGAGATTTGGTGACCTGACAGTTAATTAACTAGTTAATTAATTCTCCCTCCTGCAGGGCCCTGAGCTGGTTACAGCATAGATAGTCACCGTAATACATAGAGACAGGAGCCAAGAGCTTCAGGATCTCTCAATCAGAACATTTAACCCACGGGGAGAAGTCCACCAGCTGTGTCTGCCCATTTGACAAACAGAGAGCCATCATTTCAGGACAGACAGGCACTTTGAAAAGACAGTTGCTGGGGAAAAAAAACCCACAACATCCACATGCACGGTAACATTAAAAATTAGCTACAGCTAGCAGAATTTCAGCAGCAGCGTGAAAGAGCTTTAAGCTGTCTGACTAGTTCAGCTATGGATGCATCTGGCTTTGCATGCTTTTTATAAAAACAAAACATAAGTCCATGTTTATATACAACTGGGGAAAAAAAGCTGTTTGTTCCCAGGAAGAGGGTTTATGCAAGACATAGCAGGGCTGGGAATGGCTGATCTCCACACACAATTACCAGAGCAGCGAAATAAAGGAGTGGTTTGCTGGTATCACCAGCTGCATCTCTCCTGTCTTCACTAAGAGAGTGTCTGTTCGAATGGCAGATCACATCCAGCGAGAGTCAAGATATTCCAGCACAGGGTACAAAGTGTCTTGGGTTTTCTGCAGACCTCATCTAGCTCCGAGAGCTGAATGCCTGAGCAAGAAAAGGGACTTTGAACGGTGGTGTTTTGTTTTCTAGGCTTCAAAGGAAGCCAGGGTTAATCATTCATGGACCAGGCGGCGATAAGAGACAAGAGCAGACTGTGTAAAGAATGGATTTGAAAAGGGGATGTGGGTAAAAACCAGTGTATAGTTCTGATTTTCTATAAAAGTAAGATTTTTAATAGATATTGGTGAATTAACTCCTAATCTGCTCCCATTTTTTTTTTTTTTTTTCATTTAAACTGCAGAGAATGTTGTTTTTCTTTGGGGATTAAATGTTGAAGCATTTTGTGCTTTAAAAAGAAAAAAAGACCAGTTTGAAAATGAAATGCTTTCAGAAGGCAAGATGCTTTGTTTCAGAGGTTGCCATAATGAAACATTTCCATTTCTCAGAATTTTTCTCTTTGTTTTGCTGATCCCAAAGCTAAGTTCACGGGCAAACACATTAATCTGTAACAACGTACTTTTGCCCAGTTCTCCCTGGATGAAGAAGTTCTATTCTGGGCTCTGTCACATGAGGCTTTTGTGACAAGTCACTGAAACTCTCCATGTGTCCATCCACAGTAATTCATTTCCAGCTTGGCTGGACCATGACCGCTTGGCAAGCGCCTCCGACCAGCATCTCCCTTATAGGTTCCCCTGCTGCTTATACAGAGTGGCTGCAAAATTGCTTCTGCACCTGCAAGATCTTAAGCACTTTCCCATGTAGCTAAAGGCTGGTAAAGCCAAGGGAGGCAATGAGTGGATGCTGAGCTGCTCGGATCACCGCAGTAGTGAAGAAAACCCATCCCCAGGAAGATCAAGACAGATGAGATTGTCTCAGCCATCTAAGCAAGGCTTGTCTTCTGTAGCTTCCACTCTCCAGACATCTCCCAGCCCCAGCTGCTGCCTATCCCGGGGTGTCTCAGACTAGAGATGTGTTACAGGCAAGTTGATTATAATTGACCTCACTGCTACAGCACTTGTGCTATTCCCAATTTAGCATCCATTTTGCTGTCATTACTCTCCCAGAGCTATTTCTGCCAGGCATAGATCCTTGCTGACAGGTCTCCAGTGAAGAGGGCTGCAGTGCATAACATTAAAAAGAAAGGGGAGAGATTCCGACAGCAGCCTGCCAGCCGGCCGCGGGGGCTCTGAGCAGCAGGGAAGGTGCTAGGTGCCCTGGTGCACCCTAGATGCAGGGCAGGGGTTCACTGTTAAGCTGGAGGTGGGTGGTAACGGGATGTAATCCTAGCCACGCTTTCAAGGGAACTTAGCAAAGCAGGGTAGGAGGGGCTAGGGGCAAAGACTGAGGAGCAAGACAGTTCAGGAAGAGGAAAAAGAGCTCAAGAAGAGGAAAAAAAAAAAATCAACTGCAGAGCAGGAACCAGAACAAGTATTTTCTCTGCTGCCATCTGAGAGGGGTGACAAGTCCTATTCTCCTTTAGATCTAGAGATGCTGCATGCAGAGGGCACAAGTCCCCATGAGTGATGTGCTCCTTAAATCCCACCCTACTGCAGTTTTCTTTTATGGGGAAGAACGGAAATACATGTGGATTTTCTACCTCCTGGATAAAAAGGAAATGCCAGACCAAGTCATTTAACTTAAATCCCTCCTGTAGGGTAAGGTTTTCTAGCTCAGTTTTAAGTCTCATCATCCTTCCTCAGCAGAGGATGCCACATGCAGATTTTGTCCTAAATGCCAACAACTGGAACTGGGTTAAGACACACAGCAGTCCCCACTCCAATCCCACAGGGACACAAGCAACCTTCGCCAAGTTTAGCAAATCTGCTGCTGAAGTTCCTACCAGCAACGTGACCCATTAACACGCCTTGCATTCACCATAAGGATTCACAGCCCCGTCAAACAGATTTAAAAGAAAAGCCTATCGGTGCTCTCAGGCACTACCATTTTATTAAACACAAACCTTTTATGGTTTCAACTACTGTAATGTTTGAATTTGAGTGCTGACAGTTTCAGGCAGCGAGTCCATGCCTACAACAGCAAGGTAGCTTCCCAAGGAGGGGTAGAGCCTTCACCAGTCCAGGGAAGGGGCACCCTCTTTCTTTTTCTCCTCTAAACTCCCAGATATAGCAAGAGCTACTTGAGGTTGCACAGACCTGAGCTAGATTTGTTTGCCAAATCAATTGATCTCATACACCTCAGGCTCAACAGCAAACATCTGTGATCCCGCAGGGCCAGTGATGCTGGTGATATCTTAAGTCACAGTGTGCTGTAAGTGTAAAGCAGTTTTACATTAAAAAGAAAAAAAAATCAACCCAAGAGTCAAACATAATACCTTGCCTCCACACCAGTTTTAGAGCAGAACAGTTAATAACTGTTCATTACCTCTGTCAAAATAAAGTGGATCCAGACCTCACATTTGCCAGCTAAAGTCTGTAACCTCTGGGGAGGCAGCAGTGTCCTCTCCCACGTGTCTCCCAAACAGAGTCAAACCCAGCAGGAAGAGCTGCTCTAGCAAGGGATGCTGTAGGAAATAGGAGCACGCAGCTAGAAGGCGGCAAGAGTTCTTTCAACATCTACATTTCCCAATGAATTAATGGATGTTTTCTAGATGGCAAAGTACACTGTGCAGGGTTTTACTTATGGAGAAAAAAAAAAATCACTGTATTTGGAAGTGTCCCGGTGTATGACATGGTGACCCATGCCTTTATCACTGGCAGTCCCAGTGCAACCCCTCGATATCCCCTTTTATACACAGCAGACAAGAACAGAACAGCACTGCATCCTCATTTTCTTACCTTGCATCTTAGCTACTGCTGTTAGCCAAGAAAACATTTAGTATCATGTATGTTAAAGACAGCCCCCCAAGAAGTAGGCACTCCCATTAACTGTCATTTTCGATGGCTGGGATTGCAGCTAACTGGGAGGAGAGGTGTGAGGTAGGGTGGAATGGGCACAACTTGTCTGCATTGGGAGAAGGCAATACCTACATGGTGTTTATTTGTTTTGCTGATCAGTTCAATAAGTGAACAAGCACAGTATGTGCTAAGCTCGCTCCCCAGGGAAGCGGGATTGGTTCCTACTCCGTTCTGGCAAGATCACTACACTGCCTCACTCATTTCCACTGAGCTGGAGGAGTCTTGGCACAAACTGAACTTCTCTGGGGGTGGAGGAAGCTGTTCGTGTCTCCCCATTTAGATTTAAGAACATATTTTTAATCCAAACCCAATATTAAGGAGACTTACGGCTCACTACAACTTTCTTGAAGGTCAGACAGTAGCAGGGAGTTGGTACCACCACCTGAGGCTGGGAGGAAACCAGGGATAACTGACATCTTCAGCAAACCCAGCAAGCCTACCTCCTGTGCCATGCCAGAGCAGGAGTTCCTTTTCCAAGCATGGCTTAAGCTGCAGCACCTGATGTGCCCAGGAGCCTGGTCTAATTCTCCATCTCAAATTTTTTAATATATTATTAGGAACATTTGCCCTCTAAGCATTTATATCAAAAGACCCAAAAGCATTGGGCAGTAACATGCTTATTTCATATAACATCAGAACAGCACATGTCCTTCAACACGAGCGCACCCACCCCTAGCATGTTGAACAGCGGGAGATTAATGGTTGTTATCCATTGCCAGAAGGATTTCAAAAATCCTCATCCCTCGAGCCAATGCTTTGCCATCCTCAATTGAAAGGAGGGACTAGAATAATTCACTAACATCAGGATAAAAAAACAGAGGGAAAACAGCTGGCAGGTCCCCCACAGTGCCCTCAGGTGAGAAGGCTGATGCTAAGGAGGTGGAATTCCACTTCATTTCATACATGTTCAAATGAAAAGAATAAACCATAACTTTGTTCCCCAATAAGAACAAGGGGCCCAAGTTAGTTAGGAGGAATGGCGTGACTACACAGCCCTTCTCCGCAGGTAACCAGACCAAAGCTGCAACACATCATCTGGATGATTCAAGGCAAGGTTTTGCAGAGGAAGAGCAAGACAGCTGGGGCACACAAGCAAAGAGCAAAGCCTCCAAGCGTGGAGAACCGATGGGGTCTATCAGCTACTCAACAGGGAAGCGATGGTATTTACATAGCAATTTGAAGCAGCTAAAAATTATTTTCCTGTGAATGCAACATCAAGTAAAACCAGCACATTCCAGCTTTCATCGCACTTGCTAAACTGGAAAGTGAGCTTCACAAAGCAGGAAACGTTGGAAAATAGAGAGCTAACACCACACCTTGGTGGAAAGCCAGCTACCTTAATTCCATTTACTCAGACTGTTACAGGGGTCAACCCCCTCCTTTTTACTTATTACCATTTATCTTACTTAGAAAAAGAGGTAGCCTCTTGCCTCACATTAAAGCCATCCCCACAATTTGAGGTAAAGATTACAAAGAGCACACTCTTAAGGATGAAGCAAAATATCTTAGAAGTTTTAAGGAAACCGTTCAGTGTCTCATACCACTAGCTTGCTGTGTTATGACTTACTCTTTGATTTAAGAGGAAAATCCTCCTTGTGTAACAAATCTAAGGATTACAAGTTTTGGCAAAGTGGGCACAGACAACAGGAGAAAACCTGCAGTTTTTAAATCAAATGCCTTCAGCAATTTTAGGGTGCTGCAGTGCTGTTCAGATTACATGCCAGGCTGAGAGGTCTATATTTCTCCTGTGAAAAGATACTAAAAGGCCTCAGCTTGATCTTAACCCACCAGTTAAACATAAGTGTCACGACTTATGAGAACATTGCCAACAAAAGTAGGTGCCCTTCATCTGAAGAGTGGCACGCCAACAGTGAGAGACTCACTTCCACCATTTTCCTCTTTTCAATCACCTATATAGACTAGAAAAGACAAGAATGTTTTTCTAGAAGTGGTTAAGATGTAGTAACTCCTCCCTTGATGCCTCATAGCTTGTATCATGCTACACCCATTACCTGTCTTGCCAGATTGGCAAGTTGTTCCCTCAATTTATAGCTGGTGTAAGATAACCAGAGCTCAGAGAAGCTGCAAGCTCTCAACGGTGCAGTAATCCCCGCCACGGGCACCTTAGGAAAACCCAAGCCGTGCAGAACTCCAAACACCTCCGAGTGAATAAACACATCTAGCTGGAGCACAAAATGTGCTAACTGGCTTCAGCAAAGGAGAAACAGCATAGTAAGTCCCATTTCCAACAATTAGGAGCTACTGTATACAGTGAATGCCAGGCAAAGACAAGTCACAGGCTGTTTTCATCTTCCCACTAGCCTTTTAATTCACTGCCTGAAGAGCTTGTTCACAAGTAGCAGGGAGAAAAAAGTGCATTCTTCAGTTTTGTAGTCACCACTAAACACTGCTTATGTCATCAGGACAGTGCTTTTATTTGCTTCCCAGGATAAGGTTTATGAACAGGCTGCTTGTATTAGCCACCGTTAATTAAGTGCATGAAGATCACAAAGACAAAGATGGCAAATATCACGATCCTCACAGGCATGGGTATCAAGCTTTGAGTGGTCTCTTCCTGTGCTACTTCTGCTTGGTTCTTCCCATTTTCCAGCATCAATGTGTCTTTTTCCACTTCAGCTGGCTTACTATTCTTCCGAGCTGGTGACTGAGTCCTCTCTCTCTCTGGCCTTTTTCTGCTGGAGCTATGAGGGAAAACAAAGAGTTGTTTCAGGTAACCTGAATTCTCATCACTGACCTTAACAGCCAACATCTGTTGTCTTTTAGATAGAGAAGCCTACCATTAAGTGAGAAAGGGATCTTGCAATTAGGGCAATATAAAAAAATAATAAAACCCTACAAACCATAAAGCAAATCTTCTGGTTACAGAACAACAAACTTTTGAAATTAACCCAAGTACCACCTTCCTGCAACTGGCACAGAGGGATAACCCAGTGCTCTCAGACTGGACACCTCTTACCTAGGTAAAGACATGCAAGATAGAGCATGCACGGAATTCACAAGCACAGCGTTCTGCAACACACTTGCTATTTGCTGCTGTAGAATCAATAATGAAGTAGCACTAGAAGCATACTTTTCTGGTTAGCCTCTAGCTGAAGCAAGATCTACAGGTTGGGACCCCATTTGATTCATGTATTCCCATGCAACAAAAAACACACTTTCATGATTTTCTAACAGCAGCAGGAGAGTCTCCCCCAGGGTTCCCTCTTCTGTCCATGCAAAACTCTGAAGAACAGGAGTGTATTTTTTACAAAGCTGTAAAAAGGAGCTCAAACCTAAAAGAGACTTTAAGGAGTCTGTGGAGACTACTCTGCTTTCTGTATCTAAGCAGGAAACTAAAAAGGCCACCCACACTGAACCATCCCAAAGTTCATCCATTAAAAGAAGCAGCCTCTTCCCCCCACACCCCCAATTGTTAATATCTCACTTTAACACACTCTTGAAACAGGTTTATTGAAATGCTGTCCCATCAGACAATGCCTTTATGAAAAAACAGTTTTTCTGAGCATCCAGATGTGCTGTTACAACTCTGCAAGTGTTATTTTTGCTCAGATGCAGAGAAGGGCAGAAGCTGCTGACTGGCCGTGCAGATTCAGTTATAACAGTTTGCTGTTATAATCACAGGGCAGTGGGCTCACAGGAATCCCAGGTGAAACTCAAATGTTGCACTTAAGGCATTCTTCAGCTTCAGAAAGTCTTTTTTTATCTAGTTCCAGAAATTTCTCAGCTCATTCTTTTCTAAGCAAGAATTTCCACAAACCCTGTGCTGTCAAAAATGTTAATCTGCAGATAACCATGAAGGAACATCTCAAAAAATGGGAAAAGCGCCAAAGGAAAGGTGGTTGATGACAAGAAGAAACAGGTTAAGTACATGGTACCTGATTCCTGCAGGAGGCAAAGAATCAGAAAAGCATGTTTCACCTTGGTCATCTTCGTCAGTTCCATCACTAAATGTTCCACTCATCTGATGGAGAAAGTAAGTATAGCAAGAGATTCAGTGAGTTGAATTCATTAGCTTTTCATTTCTAGCCAGCAAATCTACCAAACAACCTGCAGATCACTAGAGCAAGGCCACCTTAATTTCACAGGGGAGGATGCTTCATCTTTTGAGGTCCTGGTGTTATCAGAACAAGACTAATGAGGTAGAGTAAGCGCATGTCAATGGTCACAGAAGTCTAGTAAGGATGGTGAATAAGACATAAGAAACACCACCTTCTTGATGAGAAGTGATACAGTGAATGGAAGCTGCCTTGAAATAATCTCATTTAAAATGGATGGTTCTTCTGCAGATAAAAATCTTTGGGAAATACTTAAAATCACTAAGAGATTAAGTTAAAATAAAGGCTGATTGCCTGTGGTCTACTCTAACATGGATGCCTCTGGAATCTTAATTGGTGTTCAGTATATCATTGTACTCTTGTCCACCATTTTGTCATCCTGCTGGAAAAAGAAATACTACTTTAAACTGATTTATTGGACAAGGCAGTAAGGCACAACAAATGGTATTTTGCCTCTGGACACATCATCTAATCACAGCAGCTCAAACTCATCTGCATGCAAGGAAAACAGTGCTATAATCAACATCCCCGTTACATTAATGCTCCAAGGCCTCACTTGGGACCAGAGTCCCATGTGCTGGGTGTCACCAAGCAAGAGAAATCCTGTGCCAAGGAGACTGACGGACATGTCCTGCACGGCTTTAGCCACCATCTTTAACATTATGCAAAGTCCATTTCTAGGGCTGAAGCCCACGTACTGCGCTTAAACAGCTTGCTTACATTGAACATTACACACGTAAGTGCTCAGGCAAAAAGTTCAATCGCCCGTTTCAAGATGATCCATGACTGAATTCAAAGTGCTAAGTGGAATTTATCCTACATCAAAAAGCTCTTCTAAATATTCTCTTCAAAAGGGGATACCATCTTCTTTCAGATAGCCATCTCCTAGGCTACATGCTATGCTGAGAAGGAAGTGGAATGCCTCGAGGGGAACATCTGGCCACCCTGCCAGAATTCCTCTGCTATGAGCAAGCTCATTTGCTCAGAGCTGACTCAGGATCCTTACACTGCACTGTAAAGTGCACGCTAGGTAATTCAGATAAGATGGAAGACTTCTAAGCTGAAGACTAAGAGACCAAGGGATGCACTTCTGTACCGCTGTATTGTAAGTGAAATGAGATTGAGGGACTCCTCCTATCATTTGGACAGGGCACTAGTCTGAGGGCTGTACCTTGGAAGTGTTTTGTGTCCAGAGAGGTGACTATTCTAAATTAACAATCCCATAATACCCTTTTCCTGCAGACAGCCTGGAGACTGCAATGGGGACTGCTGCCAGTTGATATCTCTTGTCCCTGCGTCTGGTCTATCGGCAATTCATCCTCTGGCAATATTTGTTCTACCTGTTAATATTTCAAGGCACTCATTAATGCAGGCTGTGGACATGTAATTAAAGCCTCTCATCATGAGTTACCACAACTCCTGAATGCTGTACACCACAGACCATGTTCTTGTTATTCATACTGATATTTAAATGAGAAACTTCTTACAATTTTTCCACCTGTGACAAGTCTACACATACAGTTACAATGCAAAGTTAATTTAAATTATGTAACTAAAAGTCTGAAATAATTTACATTCCAGAAGTGAGGAGCAAAGCACTCCATGATGGCTTGTACTTTATCACTAATTAGTCATCCGATGTGTACTCTATTCTCAATTAGCAATCCTTTATCTATTTCTTTTAGATTTGAAAATCTAATATGTGGGAGAGATGGCCCATCATGAAGTAGCAACAATTTTCATTTCTGTTAGCTACTACTTTCGCAATTATTTATTAACATATCTAGTACACATTGAAAGCTACAAGACAGTCAAAATAGAGTGCAAGTAAGCCCAGTTTAACATTCTGTTGCCACAAACAGACCTGACTTCCTTTAAGAGTCATTGCTAGAAAGTCAGAATTAGGAGACAAACCATGATGGGAGTCCAATTTAAGTTCAGTTCTAGATTTAGGGATTACTAGATGCAAAGGTGTAACAGAATTAGGGTTTAACAAGTACAGATACTTTCCTTTGCTATTATCTCAGCAAGAATGTAATCTGCATCAGGCAGCAGAAGCTTCAAATGATATTCAGACATTTCCAGGTGTGAAGACTATAAAAGAAAGCAGCAAGATGGACTCAGGAAACACAAATTACTTTTGCTACAGTATTAAAAATCAATATATTTTGCAATAGCTTAACAAGAAAGTCCTTCTTCAGTGAAGCAGCTATAGAACTGTGAATTTAACAAATGCTCACTCCTCTTACAAAACAAAGCTCAAAGTGGAAGCAGGCCATAGAAGGATGCTATAATTAACTGATTGGAGGTAATTGCTGCATTTGTCATGAGCTAATACAAAGAACATCAGTTTACATCAACTTGCAATTTCCTTCATTTAGCTGTAGATATATAAAATATTCATGCATTAGCAGATTACTTACTTCAGTATAGCCAGAGGCACATGCTGCTGTCACTTTGAAGTCTTTTGTTTCAAAGGTTACTCCAGTACTTCTGAGAAAAAAGGGGAAAAAGGGCCTTAAAATACAAGCGAATTATCCTGAAATATCTACACCAGGTTGCATAATCTGATAGTTAAACTACAGTTCAGGGCATCTTTACAAATCGGATCGCTTAATTATCCTCTTGTGCATTCACTGGAGCATTCTTTGATTACAGATGTGGTTTGCGTGCACATTGCAATGGCTTTGCCATCAACCCAGCAGCGTCCAGGCAGGCACCTACCCAACGCGGGTCCAGAAACACAGCGGGGCTGCAGACAAAGCCAGCAGCGAGAAACAGAGCTGAGTATTGAGACACAGTTGAGTCTCAAAGCTAAAGGAGCAGTTAAGAGCCCATTCATCTGTTGGGGATCACATACCAAAAACAAGTGAACAGTCACTTATCCAGCCCCCCAGCCCAACGCAGCAGAACCAGTAAATAATCTTTTCCTTTAAATCATTTTCAATCACTACACAAAGGAGCTGTGTTTGAACCAGCTCTGCTTTTGTTATGACAGCTGCTATACTGTCAGATTAGTCCAATGCACAGCTGTTGGCTTCGTGTTTTTTCAAAACATGTCTAAACCACTCAGGATTTTGGAACTTTTTTTAAAACAGCAACAGAAATCACCCCACCAAGCTAATTGCTTAAACAAAGCTGGATATTCATTACAATCTGTAGAATAAATGGGAAGTTTGGCTTCATCTTTGAAGAGCACTTCAAAGGACATAAGAAAGAAAAGGTGGGGGTAACACAGCTTTTAGTGCTAAAGGAACTCCCCAAAAGGCTTTTTGAGATTAAAACACAAGACATTCTACTTGAGTAAAAAGAATAAAAATCCCTTTCAACTCAGATTTTCCAGAATATTACAAGAAATGGTCCCTCTACTTCATTCTTTTTATCCCACCTCCTTTATCTGTTCATCCAGAATGCTTCCGCAGCAGGATTTGATTTTTCTTTCCTTACAACCCCCTGCTGCAGCCTTTATTTAGTTTATGCTTCAGTGCTGAAGGTATTGCACTCAGGTATGTCAGTCTAAAAGAAGCATAAACATACAGATTAAGTTCCATCAAGTAAGACAATCTACCTTTTAGTTAAGTAGCATAAGTTTATTTCACATATCATAAAAGGGAAAAGGCACATAAAATCCACAACTCAAAGATCAGCTTTCTGAGGGCTGCGTGAATACAATAGGTTATTTTCAGCAATGCTCCTGCAGCACATTTCCATATATATTACACAGACTAAATGAATCATTTCTAGCACAGAAATATTGTGCATGACTGCATGCAACAGCTGCTCCTTCATGCATTGGTCTCTAGTGACCTGATTTGATTATAACATTTGCCATCCCGATTAGGGGGGAAGAGAATAAACTCCCGAGATCAGAGACTGTTTTAAGGAGCAAAATTGCCTAAAGCCACACCTCATTTGCTTCCCCTAAAAGGACAGAGGCTTCAGATCTGCTCTTTAATGCCTTTCTAGATTGTTTTCTGGAACAATACTCTTTGCTCTCTATTAGTAAGTAAAGCAATTGGGACAAGATAAAATGAAATGACCTCTGTGACATTCACATGGTCTTTGTTTCTATTTCTGTGAGCCACAGATAGGTACCTGTCCCACAGGACACAAAGTCCAAGTCATGGGTATAGACAAACATCACTAGCAAATACTCAGATGAAAGGTGGTTTAGAAAGATCAGAGCCCCTCCAGCATCAGCACTCCCTTCATTAGAGCCTCAGACAAATATTGACAATTTTCCCATTTAATTTCTCAACATCCCATATCAAAAGTTGGAAGGAAGCCTCAGGAGCAGCCCAGGGAAGGCTGGCAGGCGAGCCCGTGTCGCAGAAGTGAAGTTGTTCACCCCTGACACCGGTTCTGGGACCTCTTATTTATCCGCCCACAAAATATGGGAGGAAAGAAGAAAGATGGGCACTGCCCCCCACAGATCACAGCAGGAACACACTACACAGATCCCAGGAGATGCTGTCCAGAGTCTGTATTTACCATATTTACCTTCACATTTAATATTTTCCTCTGGTGAGACTAAAAAATCTCATAGCATGGTATGTTTGACTTCCACAAGAAGTTCTGTCCCACTGGTGTCATTCTTTCCCAGAATATTTAGACTTACCAAGCTTAATCACATCACCACTCTCTAGAAAGACCACTTCAGCTCTGAGCACTCACAAGTTTGCCCTGATCAGCAGGGAAAGTCCATCACCACCGCTGCAGCTCTGCTCCGATGGCCCACAGACCTCATCACAGGTAGGGACGCTTATGCAAAATAAAGGGTTCCAGTATTTCAGAGGAAGCCACTTACCTCCTCACATGATCAGCTCGAGTCCCAGTTGCTAATTGAAGCAGTGAGAGAGGATGCTGGAAGGGTGTCCTTTCCCTTACCCTGCTGTCCAGTGTTAGTGACTACTCTGTGATGTCATAACTTCCCACAGCAACCAGTGGTGAAGTCAATCAGAAAGAAATTTCACTGAGACGGTGGTCTGGTTTTCCTTCTTCTGGAAGAGCAAGAGTTGGAAGTGCAATCAGTATCATAAGACCTTAAATATAAAAGTTACAATACAATTTAAACAAATTTATCTAAGAAAAAGCTAATCCTCATCTTTTATGGGAGCAGAATTGGAAAGATGCAACCAACGAATTCTGGAAGAAGTCCAGCGTGAGGTACCAATAGGCAAAAGTATGTAAATACTTAATTTTTTCTTGTTTGAGGTTTGTTTTGGGGGTTTTTCTTGTGTGTTTTTGGGGGGGTTTAATGGCAAAAAGAAGAATGCCATTCTGTGGGTGAGGGAGAGGTAAGCCTGTATGACACCACAAGGAATCTGGAATATGAGCTGGTTCCAGAGTCAGAGCTACCAGGACCCCCACCTAGCTGGCAAGGGCAGGGTGCAGTAGAGACACAGGGAACGCAAGAGCACATCAAAAATTATTAAGAATCTAGAGGGATTTATTAAGGTGGCAAGGTGGAGGGAGGTGAGAATCTATAGTAGGAACAGGATGACTGTAAATAAATTCTTTCAGACTGATTACACTATAAAAACTAGTCTTTCCAAAAAGGAGCAAGAGACCCTGTGCTTGAAACCTGTAAGGAATAAGACCAATTCCTGAAGATCACACAAGAGGGAAGATTTTTGCACCATGATACTCAGACACCATTAGCTGATGGAATAAAAAAAGTCACAGCAATGCTGTATACCTATTCAATTTAAAACATTAAAAGACAGGGAATAGAGCATGGAAAGCCCTTCTGAAGCACTGATATCCCTCAGCTGTGTACTACCCAAGCTCACTGGAGCTAGCTCCATTTAGAACAGCTTTAAGTGAGGAAATCCTGGGAAGAGATACTTTCTGCAGAATTTTAGAGGTACTTTTAACCTGAAACAGATGTAATTTCTAAATGGGGGAAAAACCATTTACCAAGCACCTGGCATTAACAAGTACATGCATACAGAAGCCTTTTCATTGTAATTACATTTTTAAGTACTGAGCAGATAATTTTCATTTTCCATTGTATTAAGGCATCCTGTTCAGCCAGCACTGACCACTTCAGTGAAGACCTCAGCCAAAGGCACAGTGGCTCCAGAACGCTCCTTGTTTCACAAACGTGTGGAATACGCAAACAAGAGCCAGATATTTTGGTATCACATTTGGTATTTAGATCAAGGCAAATGTTAATCATGAAGCCACAAACGATATCTTCTTCAGGAAATTCTCATTAAATAAGTGTCTTCCCTTTGAAAAAAACCCAGTTGCCTCAAAGGAAAAAACAAAAACATTTAACAGCAACCTGAATTGCTTTTTTAAAAAAAACAACCAACAAGAAACACCAAACAACAAAGTTATCCTTTCAAGGGGTTCCAGTTACTTGCTTTAAGCCCATCTATCCTTTCCCACAGCACAGTTAAATCCCAAACCAGTTACCCATGTAGTAATTAGTGGCCACATAGTAAACACGTGCAATATATTTATTCAAGCTCCCAGAGTGAGGTTTCAACATATCCTGCTGTCACCCTACGAATGCCTTTCATAGTGCATGTTTCAGGGAGCACATCGCTGTGGATGTACACTTCCAGGTACGAGGTTATTTTTTGCCCAGCCATTTTTCCTTAATTAAAATTGTGTCAGTGAAGGCAGTGCAGGGCAATAAAGACTCAGTTTTTGTTTCTTTTAGTCTGGTGCTATTTTTGAACACAAAGGTAATCTTTGTGGCAACAGAGCTCAAAGCATCATTCCTATGTGCTATTACAAAGAAATGAAGTTCAAAAGAAAAGCTAGTCAAGACAAAAGCCATTTAATAGAAAGAGATCAAGACTACAGGAACTCAGGTGTACATAAACAATCATCTGCAGAACAGGTTAAAGCAGTTAAAGATAATCACCACTTCCAAGCTTTATCCATCCTGCAGATTAGACATGGCTTTATTGTTTCTTCCAAATGTAAAATACTTTAAATAACAAAGCAGAGGTCTGCTTCAAAGCTAGAGCTACTTCTACTGTCACAAAGGCAGGAAAAAACTAATGTATTGAGCACTATGTGCTATATTTAATTCTAAAAAGTATTAATTCAGCTGCTGCAGGGGTTTCTTAGTAAAAAGAAAGACACTACTTACTTCATGCAGCATCACCAGAGACAGACATCAGCACCCAGGGCCGTTGCTCCCGTTACGGGTGGCTCGTTCACACTCTCAAAGCCTGTTGCCAAAACTCCCTTGGAGTCTGTACAAGCGCCTGAAGACAAAAACATCCCTAAGAATATTCCTTACCTCAGCGGGAGGATCCCAGCTGATCCCATCTCTCCGGATCATTCCTCACCCGCACATACGGGACCGCAGCATCCCCCGGGACCAAGCACCGCTCCCATCTCCCGAGCACTTTGGGGTGAGACCTGTGTCGGATTGGTACACGGAAGAGATTGGGTGTCTCCCAGTGGTATCCAGGCAGTTGAATTCCACCACCTTCAGAAAATTATTCTGTCTAAAAGTGTTTTCCTACGCCATCCTTGAGAGTAACGCCTGCAGCTGGAAAAAATAAAAGATAGTGAAATAGTTCTCTCATCCAAAGTGTCTTTAGTTGTGCCCCTGGCAGCAGCACTAATTTTTGCTGGTTTCCCCCGTAACTGGGGTTGGTTTATGTCACTAACCTCTTTGCTACATTTTACAAAAAGATGCACTTTTAAAGCTGCCCNCCTTCCCCACCCCGACACCCCACAGTTTCCCGGCCCGGTGCCCCTGGGGTTCCCCGAGGCCAGGCCCGCTCGCTGTAAAAGGGAACCCCACAGGGAGCCGTGACCCCGACGTGATTCGAACACGCAGCCTTCTGATCTGGAGTCAGACGCGCTACCGTTGCGCCACGAGGTCCTGCTGGGCAGCCGCAAGCGGAGTGTTAGAACTCGCCCGGCAAGGCCCGCCAGCCGCGCCGCCCCNGCCACAAACGATATCTTCTTCAGGAAATTCTCATTAAATAAGTGTCTTCCCTTTGAAAAAAACCCAGTTGCCTCAAAGGAAAAAACAAAAACATTTAACAGCAACCTGAATTGCTTTTTTAAAAAAAACAACCAACAAGAAACACCAAACAAAGTTATCCTTTCAAGGGGTTCCAGTTACTTGCTTTAAGCCCATCTATCCTTTCCCACAGCACAGTTAAATCCCAAACCAGTTACCCATGTAGTAATTAGTGGCCACATAGTAAACACGTGCAATATATTTATTCAAGCTCCCAGAGTGAGGTTTCAACATATCCTGCTGTCACCCTACGAATGCCTTTCATAGTGCATGTTTCAGGGAGCACATCGCTGTGGATGTACACTTCCAGGTGCGAGGTTATTTTTTGCCCAGCCATTTTTCCTTAATTAAAATTGTGTCAGTGAAGGCAGTGCAGGGCAATAAAGACTCAGTTTTTGTTTCTTTTAGTCTGGTGCTATTTTTGAACACAAAGGTAATCTTTGTGGCAACAGAGCTCAAAGCATCATTCCTATGTGCTATTACAAAGAAATGAAGTTCAAAAGAAAAGCTAGTCAAGACAAAAGCCATTTAATAGAAAGAGATCAAGACTACAGGAACTCAGGTGTACATAAACAATCATCTGCAGAACAGGTTAAAGCAGTTAAAGATAATCACCACTTCCAAGCTTTATCCATCCTGCAGATTAGACATGGCTTTATTGTTTCTTCCAAATGTAAAATACTTTAAATAACAAAGCAGAGGTCTGCTTCAAAGCTAGAGCTACTTCTACTGTCACAAAGGCAGGAAAAAACTAATGTATTGAGCACTATGTGCTATATTTAATTCTAAAAAGTATTAATTCAGCTGCTGCAGGGGTTTCTTAGTAAAAAGAAAGACACTACTTACTTCATGCAGCATCACCAGAGACAGACATCAGCACCCAGGGCCGTTGCTCCCGTTACGGGTGGCTCGTTCACACTCTCAAAGCCTGTTGCCAAAACTCCCTTGGAGTCTGTACAAGCGCCTGAAGACAAAAACATCCCTAAGAATATTCCTTACCTCAGCGGGAGGATCCCAGCTGATCCCATCTCTCCGGATCATTCCTCACCCGCACATACGGGACCGCAGCATCCCCCGGGACCAAGCACCGCTCCCATCTCCCGAGCACTTTGGGGTGAGACCTGTGTCGGATTGGTACACGGAAGAGATTGGGTGTCTCCCAGTGGTATCCAGGCAGTTGAATTCCACCACCTTCAGAAAATTATTCTGTCTAAAAGTGTTTTCCTACGCCATCCTTGAGAGTAACGCCTGCAGCTGGAAAAAATAAAAGATAGTGAAATAGTTCTCTCATCCAAAGTGTCTTTAGTTGTGCCCCTGGCAGCAGCACTAATTTTTGCTGGTTTCCCCCGTAACTGGGGTTGGTTTATGTCACTAACCTCTTTGCTACATTTTACAAAAAGATGCACTTTTAAAGCTGCCCAAATTGGCCGAGGGTTGGGACACCCGGATGTCGCCTTCCCTTTGCGCCCGATTCCTCTCTGAGGTGAGGCCCGGCCTGCAGCTCCGGCTGGTGGGGGGACACTGCGGGAACCCCCCAACCCCGCAGGGCCTGCCCCGCTCCCTGCCCCACCCGGCTGCAGCACCCGCTTGTTGAGTGAGGGGAAGCGCAAAAACATTTCAGTTTTGTTAATTCTGGGTGAGGGTCCACCAGGCCCCTCCGCTGGGCCGCGGCACCCCAGGTGCTCACGGGCACCTCACACTCCACACACCCCCCC
>VXBL01006314.1:45354-67031 GCA_013400195.1 Aramus guarauna
GCGGCGGAGCGAGCGGCAGCCCCGAACGCCAGGCCGCCGAACGCCTTTTAAGCCGCCCGCCCGCCTCGGTTGGCCACGCCCCCCGTGGGCTGTACCACCGCCCGGGGAGGGGTTTCCCCGCGCTACCTTGCAGAGCCCACCTGCGCTCCCCCCCTCCCCCCGGCGGTGGTATCGCCCAGCCCGGCCCCTCCCCGGGCTTAAAGGNGCCGTGTATGTCGCCGTGTATGTCGGTGTGTATGTCGCCATTACACTGCGGGATGCTCGTGCTGCCTCAGTCCTGTGACCGCCGCTCGTTCCCATCTGCATCTGTTAAAAGTTCGACCAATTTTGGCTGCCCTTGTGAGCATCACCTTGGGGCTCAGGACCCCACCCCAACAGCCGCTTTATTCCATATTACTGGAGCTGCCACGGCTGGGTTTTACTGCAGCTTCTGCTTTGCACCTGCTCTGCGCTTGTGTAAGCGAACGACTTCGCAGCGCGACTCTGCGGCTGCGCCCAGGGCTCGGTGGGAAGCGCGGGGTTAGGGCAGTCCATCTCCCCCCACGACCACACCAAACCCACGTCCCCTTTCCGCTCCCACCCCGGGAGCACCCAGCGGCACGCACGAAATGAAACCCCATCTCTCGAGGGAGGGTATCGTCATGCCGGTTTATTACAGCAGCTGCCGTAGCTGCTTCCCTGCGTGCTCGTACAGCCGGGCCGGGAAAGTGCTTGCTCCAAGTGCAGACGGAGAGACGTAGAAATGACCCAAACCAGCACGCTGCTTCCGAAAGCAGGGCCGTGGCAGTCCCGAGTGTTAACCAGCAGGAGACAGATCAATAGGCGAGTCTCTCAGTGCAAACCGCAGTCATGATATGCATCTATAATTTATAGTACAATCTTGTAAACTAGGTACGTTACAGCGGAAGCCGTCGGGCTCGGTGTATTTACAGCTCCAGGATACCTGGCAAGCATTAAAAGGAAACAGACTCCATCGTCTCCGCTCGGATTGCTGATCCCTCCCCACGGTGCCGGCCGGGATGCTCCTGCACCCCCCAAGGAGTTACAAGGAGTTGTACCCCAAGGAGGGCAGGGAGCAGCTGGGGAAATGCCCCCGTGGGTCGGATTCTGCCGCAGGACAGCCAGGAAGGGGGAACATCCCGGGAGACGATGGGTGTTGTAAAAGAAAACTCTCCAGGAAAACGCTGCTCTGCCCCAGCTCCCTTCCCTCGCGCTGAATTACCCGGCCAGCACTGCTCGTTAGCGTGTAGCCTAATAATTACTCAGACAAATGTGTTTTTCCACCTGACTTCAAAAGCCTTTGGCGGTGAGTCTTACTGATATCCCAGGAATGAAAGGCATTGGTGTGGGGCGGATTTATGCCTTAAGTACCACTGTGCTCTTACCCGCATTGACTGCGTTTCTAAACACGGGTAATTTGTATTACCGGGGCTTTTGAAGAACCAGCTCAGAAAAGGAGGAAATTTGTCATATACCAAAACCCCTGATCTCCAAATGCCTATAAAATTCATACTCTAAAAATTCTTATAAATATTTTCTGCAGCGTAGGAAATACCGTAGGAAGTGATCGGCTCTGTGCGTAGATATGTGTGCTTATTTACAAATGCCACATTTATTTTCTCAAACGTACAGTACGGGAGAGGACGCCTGCCTTGCCGGAGATGCTCATTTACCATCCGCCAGCACGCAAGGCTGACCTGGTCTTCTGTCTCTCCAAAGTAGAGAAAAAGTCATTTACTGGCATCATGAAAACAGACTAAAAATAGCCGGTTTCTATGGCTACTGGGGCTGGGAGACTCCTGAGGAACATGTCTGGGTAGGTCCCTTCGTGATGAAATCCAGACAGTGGGATAAAAGAAAAGGACAATAAAAAGAGGTTTAATGCTTTGATCCTCGTTAGGCAACATCAGGGAGATGCTGCAAGGAGGGTTCAGTGCCCTTCCCTCCGCTTGGTCCTTGTGCACTTCTGCAGGGATCAATAGAGGTTTATTAGGGGGAAGTTAGGCAAATTTATCGGATCGAGCAAAATCCCAAAGCAAACACTAAAATTTCAGCAGGGCTTTGTCGAGTCAGGGCTTCCTTAGCATGTGCCCGCTGCAAGCCTGTCCTTGCCTCCTTGTGCTTGCTGTTTACGTGCTTTTGCACAGGGACGGGGCTGAGACACATCTCGGAGAAACCTGAGAGCGCTGGGGTCCAGTCCAAGCTCATCGCCATGTAATTAACGTTTTTGCAGACATCTCAGTATACAGACTGTCTCTCTGGATTTATACTGGCATAAAATGAAGGTTGAATTTGACCCACATCTTTACACTTCTAATAAACTCCAGCGCAGTGATTAATCCCTACTGGTTTAAGTCCACGAGTGCGTTACTGGTGTGGTCACCACGCGTTACAAAAATAAAGTTACATTCAAGAAATACACTGCGTGTTTCACCAACATTTTTTTTTTTTTGGCCCAGAGATTGATCCAAAGGTCCTTGCCAAGGACTGGGGCTGCAAACCCTGAATTCGGGAGGCTGTGCTGATGTGCAAAAATAGGAACAAAACAAGATCAGCATTTTCCCAAAACAAGGTGAGCTTCCCTGTGCCCACCTGGAGCTGCCTGAAGCTTTGTCCTCAGAGTAACCTTCTGAAAAACGTGGTGTTTTGGGGCAGCCACAAAGATTGGTTGTTTTTTGAACTATGGGAAAACAGACGCACAGGGAGGCGAGCAGGCACAGGCTGGGAGGATCGAGCTTGACCATGAACTATAGATTTTATCAGGCTGCCTGAGATATTTCTCTGTGCAATCCCCCAGTGCTTGCTAGCAGGAGGGCAGTGGGTCAGCACGGGAATGCCGAGCAGCTGGAAGAAAGCCCTGCCTGCATGATGGAGAAATGGTGGCTTTGACCAGGCGATTTCTGGAAAAAAAGGAAAAAGAAAGAAAAAAAAAAGACAAAAAGAAAAAAAGACAAAAAAGATAAAAGAAGAAAAAAGAAAAAAAAAGAAAAAAGAAAAAAAGAAAGAAAAAAAAGAGGGGTTTCTCCTGGTTACCACCTGGGATGCAGAAATTGCCCTGCCTGTAGCAAACACAGCACTTGTCTTAAATCCAACGCACTACGTCAAGCCGATGCTCGCGGGGCGTTTGGGTGGAAGCCGTCCGTCCTGCTGCAGAGCATCTGCCTTGGGATCGCCTGGATTAGTCCCCGGTCCTTCTTCACATCTCCAGCAAAAGGACGTGGTACAAGAGGAGAGTTCAAGCTGCAGCTTTTTTTCTTGGCTTGCCTCCTACAATTTGTGCGCGTACGCTTCCAGCTGACTGCACAAACATTTCTTCATCTCAAACCCGCGCAGCGCAAGCTCCCCTGACAGGACCACCTCCGTCACCAGCCCATCGCCGACAGAGGCTGCGCCCCGCGCCCCCACACACACGTTTTGGTCCCCAACCCGGCTATTGTCATGCAAAGAAACATCTGTAGGCTCCCTCGCTCCCAAGTAAGCCAATATTTACAAAAGGGCTACACTGCCTATCTTGGAAGTGAGCCTGAGGCGATGCTCTGGTTATTTTGATCATTAAATCTGATTTTTCCCAACACTCCAGCATCAGCTCCAGACCCTGAAGCCTTGGTACAGGCAGCTCCTCATTTCAGACGATGTTTCTGCTCCATCCCCAGGGCTGGTGCATGGGTGTTGCTGGCTGCTGCCGCCAGCTTCACTCCAGCCCTTTGGCACTGCAGGAGAAGTTTGGGGTGCACAGAAAGGGGCTGAACCGGGGTCTGTCCACCCCCAAAGCCGCAGCAGGGACCTGGCCAGGGCAGACACCGGCTGCAGCCCTCCTCCGTGCGTCCCACCATCTGCTTCGAGAGAAGTTGGATGCTTTCCTTAGTGTAATAGGATTAAAGAAGGATTATTGCTGGGAGGAACAAATGCATCTTTTGGGAGCACTGCTCTCCTCTTCCTGAGGAGGGACGGAGGTGGGGGCTGTCTCCATAAACCCTGGGAGCCCAGGGCACAGGTCAGGCTTGTGTTGTAACGGGGGGGGGGTTGCAGAGAGCCCAGCTGTGCTGTGTGATGGAGAGGACAAGTCACATCTCGCACGCTTCTCCTGCACCCCTCACCCCACGGATGCCCGCGAGCAGCCAGGACACGGGCGATTTTACAGCCTCAGCTTCAGGCTCACTGCTCAGCCATGGGGGGTCCCTGAGCCTCCATTCCTCCCTCCAGAGCATGGAAAACCCTCGGAAAAGCACTTGGAAACCATTGGACGGACAACTCCAGCTTATAGCTCATTGCCACCAATATTAGTAAGATTTATCTACTACGGTATCGCTCCGGTGCAGTTGCTTGTGGAGGGGAGAAGCAAAAGCTGGGTGAAGGAGTCAGAGGCAGAGTGACTGTCACTTGGGAGAGCAAGAGGAAATCCTGAACAATAAGCAAACTCCTGGTTTAGAAAATTGCCAGGAGTTGTGGAAACGTAGGGGGGAGAAACACAGAGAGTGTTTGTACTGTGACAAGAGCTGTCAACTTCCCGGCCTTCGCAGTCTCAGCAGCATACGCTGCCCTATTAAAATGCTGCCATGGGAAAGACAGAAAAAAAAACCAAACAACAAAAAACAAAACAAAAAACACAAAAAAACCCCAACGTTCACTTTTGCCCACTGCAAATTCGTCAGTGGAAGCTGGCTGGGCAGCTCGGAGGGGCAAGCGGCGTGGGGCTCAGCTCTTGGCAGGTTTGCTACAGAAAAGCGTCAGGCTGGAGTCTGGTGGGAAATGGTGTGCAGCTGAAAGGACCTTCAGCCATAAATCTAGAGGTCAAGTCATTATGATGGGGGGAATCAAAAAGCACCACAAGCCATTTATGAACACAATAGAGGTCAATCCAGGAGCAAACCATTTTGCTCGGAGCCATGGTGGAAAACATATTGTTGCTTTGAGAGCTACATCCATCCAGGGAGGTGGGAAGTTCTCTTTAAAAATAACTGTCGCTCGAGCACTTTAACATTCATGCTGCACTTGGTTCATTTCTTGTCTTTTCAAATGCACGTGTAACGGTGCGGGTGAGTGTCTGCCTGTCTCAATTTTACGTGCTACATTCATTAAACACCTGACTTGGGAACCCCTCACCGGAGACAGGAATATTCGAGACAGGGAAAACCTGGACAGGCACAGAGCTGGCACACACGTCCAGTGTGCAACGAGTCCAGAAGGTGCACAGTGTGTGTGTGCATGGCGTGTGCGATGCGTGTGCAGCCTGTGCATAGCGTGTGCACAGCGCGCTGCGTGCACCATGTACAGCGTGTGCGCTGTGTGTGCACCACGTACAGCGTCTGTGCTGTGCACCGTGCGTGCATCGGGTACAACTTGTGCACAGCATGCACAGCGCAAGCACAGCGTGAGCACAGTGTGTTTCCAGCAGAGCTCCCAGCTCATCCCAGAGCAGTCTGGGGGATGCCCACCACAACCGGGACCCCCTGCAGCACCACCCGCCCTGTCATGCACCAGCCCCATCCCCAGGGCTGCTGTCAGTGCAACGCCACAAAACAACGCCGTTAGCTGCACAGCTTTAAGTGCCAAACCGTGATGGATGTGTAATCCAAGAGGTTGAGCAGCGCAGGTTATACGGTAATGAACTGGGCCAGCCTTTGCAACCCCACAGTAATAATTTAGCTTCTGTAAAGCCTGAGTGAGTGAAGCTGCCCATGACTTTCCCCAAATCTCTGCTTTTGATGGTCTCCCTGGAGCACGCGCCCGCTGCCAGCACAGCCCCAGCTCCCCCCACGCTGCACTCACAGGGGTGCTCCCTGCTCAGACCGTCATTAGCAGGGACCCAGCTGGTGTCCCCCCGGGAGCGGGGCACCTTCAGCCAAGCCAAAACGTGGGTGCATCAGCACGAACCTCAGCCACCCTCGGTGCCTTGGCAAAGCAGCTCCTCGTGCGCTGCTGAAATAAAAGGTTGATGCAGCCCCAGAGGTCCCAGAGCAGACGTTACCGCTGGCACTAACCACAGTGTTTTCCACCGATCTGTGCACATCAGGCTGAAATCTGCTGAGCTTGATGGTGACAAATGACAGGGAAGCCAGGCTGCTCTCCTGGCTGGCCCCTCGCAGGGCACCTCACGTGCCACTGCCTGTCCCCTCCTGTGCCGAAACCTGGAGCCCGGCTAGGAAATACCTGGCTGGGAACGCTGCCCGTGGGCTGCACCGCTGGATCCCACAGCTCACATCACTGGGGTTTAAAAAGGGGAAAAAAGCAAAGTGCCACGAGCCTCCCGACCCTGGGGTCTGACACATGGAGACAACGCACAGTCTGTGCCCCCGTACCTGGTCCCAGCTGGCTGCCACCTCCGATCCGGCTCCGAGCAGCACATCCCACACCAGTCAGCTGCTCCCCACTGCAGCCCGGACAACCGGCACCCAGCAGAGAGGATTTAAAGCTCCTCAGCTGCACCTCGTGTTATTGGTGGTCCTGGCCAGGCTCAGGTTTTTGTGCTAAATCCTTTGGATAAGAAAATAAAATAATAGCCTCGTTGGTTCTGGCTGTTGGCTGAGCCAACAAATCTCCTCCGAAGGGGAGCTGTCAGTGGCACATACAGCTCTGTTTGCAGAGTGTGAATCTGGTCTGGAGCACCGGGCAAACCCTGGAAAGGTCGAGCCAGTTAATCACGGAGGCAGGATTTGTTCTCTGAGTGTGCTTGTCCCCCATGGTGGGGTATCCTCGGGGGTGTTGACCTGCTCAAGTCAATACCCCCCCGTGCCGACGGGCATCGGGCACGGCTGCCCCTGAGCCTTTACCCTTTCCTGGGGGCTGTCCCTGCTGCTCTCCAGCACGTCCTGCAAACGGGAGCACCGGGGCCACTGCAGCTGCTGGTGCCTGGAATGAGATCTCGAATGCCGGATGCATTCAGGGACGGGGAACCTGGCACCGAGACCCAAGCAGTGGGGAAGGCACGGCACGCAGGGAGCTCCCGTATGGCTTCAGCGGTGGGTGGGAAGGACGCACAGACAAGGTGGGGAGGGAAGGGGACCATGGGGACGGCCACGTGGCACAAGGTGCTTGACCGCTGCAGGAGGAGACCGTGGCAGGAGCAGGACTAACCCTGGGGGTTAGACCCCCCAGGCTCAGGGGGTCTCCATATTGAGAAGGAAAGCGCAGTATGGAAGAATAAAAGGATTTCTACTCCGGAGGACACATTTGTGCTAGAAATGTCCCTGGAATGCATCTCAGGTGCCCCAAGCTCAGGGATTTTGACCTGTTTGCCAAATAAGAACAACCTCCCGCTGAGCCATGTGGCTCAGGTGTGCAGGGGGTGGGGGTCAGGCACCGAGGTGACCCCCTGCCCACGGCGTGGGAGTTCCCAGTCCACACCAGTCACGCAGGCAGCAGCGTCCGAGCAGGGTCGATGGGTCCGGTGCCTGCGAAATGCTCTGGTGTGCTGCACCCATGGGGCCAGGCAGGGCAGAGGCACGGAGAATGGCTTCTTGGAGTCACAGACATTTGCTTGAGACAGACTTAAAAAAAACCAAAAAACCCAACCCCCAAACCAGCTTGTTTTTACGTTCAGCCAATTCTGCAGCAGCAGGACAACTTACCAGCCAGGGGCCAGCCTCTCCGGCACTATGATTCCAGGAAGGATAAAATCTGGCCCCGGCTTTTGAAAACCATTCCAGGTTCTGTCTCTTGAGACTTTCTGGAGCAAGGGCAGGTCGGCTTGCTCAGGAGGGAAATCTCTACCCCGCTGGGATGCAGGGTCCCTCCAACACCAGCTGCTCGGGTGCCAAGGGCTCAGTGCCCAACCGGGCTGGGGATCCGGACAGAATTGCTGCAGCACCTGGATAATGTCCGCAGCATCTGCTTCTGCCTCTCGGCAAGGTCATTCCAGTGCTTCAGATCTCCCCTCGCCAGACAAGTCTGTGGGGGAGAGAAAGGGGAGAGAAAGTGAGAGAAGCTGCAGGATAAGTGTGTTCGAGCAGATTAACCATCTCCCTCCACGCTCTTCCCAGCCCACTGCTGCTAGGGATGAGTAAAATCGTTGCTCAGCCCCGGGCTCCCCTTCCCCTGCCAAGCACCATCCCAGGCACATCAGCTCGGCCGAGCAGCCCCCCAGCCCCCTGAGACACCCCGAGACAGAGGGTGATGCCCAGGGCAGGAGCTGGTCCTTGGAGAGGCGAGAAGAAAGGAGGCAGCAAATATCTTCCCCAGTAGTCCCAGCGTACCGAGGGGAAGGGGATGGGGTCTCGAGGCACGGCTCAGCAGGGCACACATGAGTCTGCTCCTCACACTGCTGTCTCCTGCTCTGCGCTGGACTCTTCTTTCTTCCTCTTCATCTTGCAGAAGCCATGGAGCCCGCAGAAGCAAGCAAAGGTGAACTGGGGCATCACCTGGAGCAGGAGAGACCTGGATGGGGACAGGGAGAGGAGTCAGGGCAGCTCCACGGGCAGGATGGAGGGTGTAGGACAGATCCCCCCAACCGGACCATCACCCTGCACCGGCACACATCTCCCTTCCCCCTCTTTCCCCACATCCAAGGCCCCCAGCCACGCACTCCCAAACTCCCCACCCAGCGAAAGACGAGGAGATTAAAACTCCCCCCAGCCCCTCTCCTCAAAGGCAGCGCACAATCGGGACAGACGCGGGGACAGCTTGCAGCGCCTAATGCATATTCGAGGGCCCGGGAGGTGAGGTGCCCTGGGAGCACCCCGGCACAGAGGCAGCACCAGCGGTTACGGCACAATGAGGCACAGCTGAGAGCAGAGTTCACCCTCTTTGTGTCCGTTTTCAACGGATAAAATAATGCCCCAAAGCACAGCCCACATGATGGCCCAACAGCTGCAAAATGTAATTATGCAAATGAAAGGCTGGGATTTTTTTTTTTTTTCAAATAAATAACAAATACTTGCAGAAATACTATCTGAAGTGAAACCTTCATTTTCTCCCTACTTTAATTTTTAGCTTTCATACAGTTTGCAGATGACCAGCTCTAACTCTGCCCCAAAGAGGTGATGCCGGTGCTCAGAGGGAGCTGTGCCCAGCCTGCACAGCACCGTGCTGCCCAGCAGGCCACATCCTCACCACCGTGACTGTGCCAACCTCCGGCCACGCAGAGAGCAGAGGGACCGCAGCACCCACAGCACGGTCACTGCCTGGGGCTCCCTGCAGAGCCTGGACTCTGCGTCCGTTCCCCATCAGCACGAACAGGGAACAGCTCAGGGCCTCAGTTTACCCGTCTGTGAAATGGGCGTGATGCTCAAGCTGTCTGAGGACCAAGTGGAAATCTCGGTGTAGGAGGTACTGTCACTTCCCGAGGCTCACAGTCACCGGCAGTAGCGAGCAAAGTGTGACACACTCCCCTCATCCCCCTCCCCTGCCGACAGCCCGGCGCTGCTGAGCACCCCCAGCCCGCTGCCTGCAGCCCGCAACCCCGGCAGAGTTTGGAGCGGCCCTAATTCACAGCAGGGACAGCTGGTAGAAAATTAACCAATAAGCTAAAGCAGGTGGGGCCCATGGTCCCCCATCTCTACACGCTCTTCACCAGCGGTGATGTTGCCGGGGGGTGATGCCGCATCCCTGCCTTCCCGATTTCCCCCTTTCCAAGGGGCCCAGCTGCAGCACAAAGCGAGCGGCAGCAGCGAGAGGCATCCCCTTTAATTCACTTCTGCCGCTGCCCCCCCTCCCCAGCCATCTGGGTACCTGTCTAGTAGCTCCCAAATTAAATAAGGCTACCTCTGGAGCTCACAAATAATGACAACAGGCTCTTTAATGAGTCTCGTTCTGAATGGCTTCTCAGCATAGCGGCAGGTCTCCGCGTCTCTCTTTGTGCTGCTGCTTTTTTGTTACCAGTCTGAGAATGGGATTTTGGAGGGAACGGCTGGTGTCGAGGGGCTGTGCGGGGGCCAGCCACCGGGGTGGGGGGCTGCTCACCTCCCGGCCCCTGCGCCCTCCCGGCTTTGCACCACTTCAGCGGGGAAGGGACGACGGGAAGGCAGAAGCCTCCGGGAGCCAGCACCCCGGTTTGGCCAGCACCGCCAAACCCAGATTCGGCAAACCCCTTCCTCCCCCGCGCTGGGCTCCCACCCAGCACCGGACCCCTCTGTTTAACACTCTCCGTATTAACCAGGCGAACACGTCTGCACCAGACGCCCCAGGCAGCCCGGGCTGAGCAGCTCTCGGTCCCCGTGGGTGCCCGTCCCTGCTGCCCTGTGCCACCCCACGTCCCCCGCTTCGTGCCCGTCCCGGCCGTCCCCCCCCTTGCAGACACAAAGCCGCCCCGAGAGCCTGGGCGGTCCGGCTGGGACCCCAGCGTCCATTAGGGAGCTATTGATATATTTAGAGGAGCTTGTAACGCCGAGGCTTTTCAGGCTGACCCTCTGCCTCCCATTCAGGCAGCAGACAATGATGAATGAGCCCCGGAGAATAGAGGCAGCCCAGCTGAGGCTGACGCTCCTGTTCTTCTTGAAAAGGTAGAAAAAGGATCCTGAAGGAGCAAGGAATAATTAAAAAATAAATGAACTGGCTTGGGCAGTGATGACAGAAGCCCTGCCTGATTTGCAAGGGCTGGGCATGCTTCACAGACCCGTGCTGCCCTTTCTATTCAAGGGAGAAGATCCTTTGGATAAAACTCCACTGCAGCAGAGAAAATGCGAGGAGCATTAAAAATGTAAAGCTAGAGAATTCTCTTTAGTCAACTGCATAACCCCGGGCCATGTTTGTCACTGTCACAGTGATGAATTGGGAGCTGTCTGAAATCAGCATGCTCACTTTAATAATGTCACTTTCCCTGAGCCCTAAAAAATGTCTTTCTGAACCAGCTGGACAGAGTCTATTCCTTAGCCCAGCAATTACCCACTTCCCTGGGCTTCGGCGGGCAGCTCTCAGCGGCACGGCCGGCACCTGAAACGGGACGGCTTCAGCAGGGGAGGTGCTGGGCAGGGAGAGCCCTGGGGGCAGGCAGGGGTGCAGGCAGGGGTGCGGGCAGGGGTGCGGGCAGGGGTGCGGGCAGGGGTGCGGGCAGGGGTCAGCACATCCTTGCTGCAAGGACAGGCTGGGGCTGCCAGGTGACACCGGTGGCCGCTGGACCCGGGACGGGGTGCTCAGGCATGAGGAGCGCTCGTTTCGGTTGGTTTTCTTACCCTGCCCCAGCTTTTCTATTGCCGAGAAACGCTGTTGAATTAACTTTTAGCTACTTGGTTGGAAAAAACAACATTAAGTTTTGCATTTTAATCCCTGAATTTCAAAGCTGCCTTTTGCCGCCAGCGTGTCGGGTTTTTTTTCCTGGGAAATGGGATCATTTGCAATGGAAATGGGTCCCATATTTTTGCAGGGAACCGAATGGAATTAAATCATTTGTAATGAAATGTAGAAAAGTTCCCAGAAATTTCATTGCATTTGCCTTTCATGATAGCTAGTCTCTCCATCTCTACAGCCAAGATTTTCAGGAGTGGCTGATGATTTGGGGATCACCAGCCTGGTTTTCTAAAGCCCACTGAGCAGACACCCTCGGAAAAGCCCCCGGAGAAGCGGCTGGGTCTCTGCTCGCGGGACTGGCAGAGACTTTCTCTCTCTCTGCTCCCTGCACGGGGGGACTTTCCGTCTTTTCTTTTTTAAGCATCAGAGATGCGGGTCCCACATCCCCGGCACTCGCTGCCTGTCACATGGAGGGGACACAACCCCTTTCCCACACTCCCTATCCCCCTCCTCCTCCCAGCCACAGGATCCGTCCAATTTAGCTATTTTTCAGCCAAGCTTCCAAACCCATTATTTCCTAGGGTTGCTTTTTTTTTTTTCCTCCCCCCTCCAAAACTTGGACATCTCGCTGCTTACAACCAGACCTAAGATAAAACCGACTTCAAAGCAATTTCTATAATGAGCAGCAGTGCATTCGAAACCCAACAACAGAGGAGACGAGACCGGGATAAAACTAACCTGAAAAGAAGCACCATCCCTTTAAGGAGAGATAATGAACGGAGAAGCTGTTGCTTGGCATGTTTGCAGAGAATCGCTAATTAAAACATCGCTTCTGTAAAGTATGCTGATCCCATTGATTCTTCCCCCCACACAGTTAATTTGCTGCTAGGAAGGCAAAGTCGCAAGGGTCCTCATTATAAAAATTTCACTGGCTGCAGCTAATGGTTGTAATTAATAGGTGCAATAAATTTCAAATGGGCAGCCAGGGTGTTCATTAGCTGTGGGCTGACTCAGCAGCAGTGGCCTCACCAGTTACTAAATAACCCATTTCCAAGCAGACGGGAGGAGGAAGGTGCTCTGTAGCACAACCGGTGCATCCGTAATTCCCCGCCGAGAGCAGAGCTGAATAAATAATTCCCGGCAAGTCCCAGATTTGTTTCTTTTTGTCCTGTTGGTGAATTGTCTGTGCAAACCTCCTCCAGCTCTTGGCCAGCTTGCTGGGCGCAGGTTTTCTCAAAAGCGCTGGGGCGGCCGAGTGACCTGGATTTCGTGTGGGCTGAGCACTCGAGGAATGGAACCCTCTGATGCAAAGGGCGGGTAAATACCCAATGATAACATCACGTAGCCAGGCACGGATCAAACCCCGGGCAAGCTGTTCATGCAAAGCACAGACCCCCACTTGGGTGGGTCTGCCTGTCGGGAACGTGGGCTGCAGCGCGATTTTTAATGCCCTCATCCTCCTCTGGGAATCCTGTGCAAGGGCTGAGCTTTGAAATCCCCCCAGGCGCCCGCTGAGCATCATCCCCTCCGTAGGAGGTCCCGGTGCTGCAGCCCCATGTGTGCACCAACCCTCCCGGGGGCTGGGTGCTGCCAGCGAGGCGCTGGGCATCCCGTTAGGGCTGGGTGCAGTCACAGCTTTGATTAAAAACCCCAAGCTTTTCAGTTCATTATCATCTGGCTGTAATTAAAATATTAATAATTAGCAATCTCTCCCCGAGTCCTCTCCTGGGACCAGCATCCATGGGGCCGGGTGACCCAGCAAGAAGCTGGTGCTGCTTCTGCTGCTCTTCCAGCGCACCATCAACGCTGCACGGGGGCAAACCCCATGCCGAGCCCTGCGCAGGCAGCAGCGGGCAGTGACCCCAGCCCGTGCGCTGTGATGTGGGAAACAACCCCCGCTCGCCCCGGTGGTATTCGGGACCTGGTGCCCTGTGCATGAGCTGGGCGGCCCTTGCATGCTTGAAGCCAAAATTAGGGCCGCTGCCATGAGGGATGTCTGGGGGACGAGTCAGCAGCGCGGGGGCTCGGTGTCGGGGCATGCGGCCGCGATTTCCCCTCCCTGCAGGGCAGTGCGGGACAAACCTGCGCCTCACCCACCGGCACCTTTGGGATACGGGAGCTCCACAGCCGACTTTCCCAGAGGAAACCCGGGACGATGGATGCCTCACTCATAAACGGCAGTTATTATCTGCAATTAGGGACTTGTCCTGCTCTGTACATTCGCCCCTGGGAGCTCAGGAAGGACCGGGAACTGCTGGAGGGGTCCAACTGCTCCAGCATCTTTCCTTTGCCGGGCACTTTTGGAGACGGAGCTGCCCAGGAGCACCCGTGCATCGGCTTTTCTTCGAGCTCGTCTGGACCAGGGATGGGATTTTAAAAATAGGCATGTGTCTAAGTTCTTTAACATGCTTTGAAAATGCCAACCTGATCACCTGTTTTATTCAATGCTGTGAATGTTTTATAAGCACGGCAGCTCAGGGTTTTTGCTTTGCCTGGCCCTGGACGTGGGCAGTAATTGCAGCTGCACGGGGCCGCAGGCAGAGGCTGCGCTAATTGAAAGGTGACTGGAGCTGCTGCTGGGAGGCGGATGCCAGACAAGCCGAGAGCTCACCTGGCGCTGGCAGCATCTCCTCTCCACCATGGACCTTTTCCAGGGGTCTCTGCCAATGCCTCCTGCACGGCGGGGCTTTCATAGGAACACATGTCCCGTGCACGTCTGCCCCCTCGCCTCCTGCAAGCCCCGGTCGGGTGTCCCCCCGAGGATCAAACAGACTGAAAACCACAAGTCAAATCTCGCTGCTTAAGCCTTTGCGCATTGCCAGCGAGTACTGGAGCTGGACAAACCAGGGCAAGAAAGAGATTTGGCAGAAAGTCACCAGCCCTGGCTCCTGACCACCAGACACCCCGACCAATGTGCCCACTCGGTTTCCTCCTGTCCCGGCTGCTCTTCGACACAGCACCGCAGAAACACAGTGGCTCGTGCTCCCTCCATTTCTTTCCTGCTTAATGCCTGCCTTGCTAAAAGAAAAATCAATAGCATAAAGGGTAGTGAGAGCAAGTCTCAGGGGTGGAGTATCTCGTCAGCGTAGTGCAGACAGGCTGCCAATAATCCTGCGCTGAGCCGCTTTGCCCAACAGCCACCAAAATATTAATGGGGGCTGCTGCCGCTCCAGCGCGGGTGTTTGCATCCCTCTGCGGTCTCTCGATGAGAGGCGATTGCCGCTCAGGGATGGGCTCCATGCCGCTGCACCAGCATCCCCGCTCCCCTGTAGCTCTTTCCCCCAGTGCTTGCAGGAATGCTTGCGGCGATGGCAGGGGCTTTGCCAGGGGGGTCAGGGCTGTGCCCCCCTCGGGGAGCCACCGCAGCACCCACCAACCCCCCCAGGACCGTCCAGAGAGGACTTTGCTCATTACTTCCCCAACACAACATTTGGGGTTGCAACAAAGCGAATGGCAAAAATGGCACCCCTTGTGTATTTTGGGTTAATTTGCCCTGTCCTCCCCTTCCTGGTGGTTAACGGCACCCTCGGTCCGGGCTCCCCATCCCTGGCCTCGCGCCGGGGCCAAGCCATGCGTGTCCGCCGCAGGGACGGGCCCTGCTCGGCGTGAATGGCTCGGGGCGGCCATTGTCAGGGGTGAATTTTCTGAATGAGCAAATCCTCATTAAAAAATAATTAAAACAGCCTGGTGAGATTGGCTTAATTCCTTTCATTTTGACTGATGGTGTTTAGTTTTGATGATTTATGTGCCACAGTCTTGCCAGCTCTCATGCTTTCATTGTTGGAACTCATGGGATTTCATGATTTTCTTCCTTCCACACCTCCTTGAGTCATGGGATTACAGCTGAATCTCAGCTTTCATTTTTTTCAATGACTATTATTTTTAAAGATGCATTCCAGGCTGGTGAAATAAAGCCTGACACCTAATGACTCAAAGCTCAGGAAGTGAGAAAAAAAAGAATAGAGAAATTGCTCGCTTCCTGCTTGGGGAGGGCGGTTTGTAACCCCCTGACGTTGGTCAGGTGCCGATGNGTGACGGGGTCTGCGCCCTCCTCTCCCAGCCCAGCTCTGCCAGGCTGCCACGCTCGCAGTTCTTGCCTTTGCACATTTAAAAAGTGCAAATTTGCCGAGTCCTGCTGTATAATTAAACCCGTCCTTCTCACGTGCTCCCGGCCACCACCTCCCCTCCGACATCCTCGTGGCTCCGGGCTGGCCATGACCCCGTGGGTGCTGTGGGCACGAATCCTGCCTGGTGCGAACTGGGAGACTCCAGGCTCTGCACATCCCACGGGGTCCGCAGCATCCCCGGAAGGGGTACGGTGCGGTGGGGAGAGGGGGCTGGAGGTACCCGGGCTTTTCTCAGCCCCCTGCTCGGGACAGCCGACAAGAGCAGCCAGGGCTCCTGCCATCACCTGGCAGCCGTTTCGGTGCTGGGTTAAGACAGCGGGCGCAGCCCTTGGAAATGCCCTTGGTCTCCGCCTGACGCTTTTGTTCTGCGGGGCTGCAGGTGGGGATGCTTTGAACCGTGTGAGAAAAGCTCGCTGCCAAAGAAAAGCCGCTCCCGCCGCCCTTGCAGCCCCCTTCGCCGGCACCCGGCGCCGCTGAGCGCCCTTTCAGCTCTGAATGGGGACGACGGCGCCTGAAAGGCCGTGCCCCCCGCCATCCCCGTCCCCCTTTGTCTCTCCCTCTGCTCGCCACCCCCTGCCCCATCCGTCTTGCTAAACCTCTAAGGCCCCGCAAGGCTTCAATGCCCCCTTTCACTTATTATTTGTTACCAAATAAATATGGGTGATTAAAAAGGGATCAGGAGTCCGTGCGGTTTGCAGAGGTGCCTGGAAGGTGGAGTCCCTCCTCTGTGTAGCCCATGGCTTTTCGCCCTACATGAGTTAGGAAAAGCAATCACATAGGAATAAAAAGCCATAGACCACAGCAGAGGGCTTACTCAGGATAAGCCAGCAGTCTTTGGGGAAAGAAAAGGAAAAAAGGGAAAGGAGGGGAAAAAACCAAAGTAACCCCTCCGTCTAAGCTGTCCTCCCTCCCCATGCCCAGCTGGGAGCATGACCTGCTCCCTCCCCAATGGGGACCGCAGCCCCCCAGCTCGACCCCGCAAAAATAAGGGTACCTCCCACCCAAAACACCCCTCAGCACCACGGCATCGCAGGGTGGTTTCTCCTGGGTTGGTCCCGGGTCGGGAAGGAGAGAGCCAAACCTGCCACGTCTGTCCCCTCAGCAGTGGCCCGGCCCGGGGAGGAGGACTCAGCACCCGGCCATTTCTGCTCCGAACGCTGCAATGAGCTGTGATTGCAGGGACAACAGTCTCTTGCAGCAGAGGCGATGCTTAAAAGACAACATGCCATAGCCTGAATCAATGGCAGCATGCCCAAGGAGCAGGCAATGAAATGGTTTATTTTCACTCTCCCAGTGTCCTGGCCACAGCTACACCTTATCTCTGTCAGTAAGATGGTATTCCCCCTCACACCTTTCTGTGCTGCTTTTAAGGATCCCAACAAACCAGATAAACCTTGAGTTATAAACCAGGTAGTCACTCTGGTTGCAAATGGGGCCGCACAAATTTACACCTGCAGACCACGTGTCCCTTTCCGTAGAGGACCACTTCGCTGCTCAGCAGCCCAGGACCCCACAGGGTAAATCCCTTTTACAAGCAAGGGGGGAAGATGCTCACCTTGGGGTACAGCTGTACCCTGTGCTGTAGCTGTGTGGAAAACCTGAGCCTTCGGGCCACTGTGGCTCTTGCCCACAGTCACAGAGTTGCTTGGCGGCAGAACTGGGAACAGAAAACCTTGCCCTGGTGCCAGCCCCTCCGCCCCCGCAGCTCACCTGGCTGCAGAGGCAGCGGATGCTCAGCGGCGAGAGGTGCATCCAACAGACCCGCCTTTGTCGGCTGAGACAAAGGGCTAAAGAAAGGTCTGGCTGCAAACCCGCCTCCCGCTCGCTTCCCTGCTGCTGCCTTCCCCCACCGCCTTTTCGGGGGACCCTCCATCTCCGTACCCACACAAGAGGCAGCTCAGGACAAGGTGACGTGGTTCATGGGCAGCAGCTGCTCCAGCAGCTCCTCTGAGAGCCGAACACAGACCTTATTCTTTAGCAAAAGCCTCTGGACCTCCCCGCACCTGCGGGAGCTCCTCCGGTGGCACCAAAACTGCCCAGGTTGTCCCTGGGAAAGCACTGGCCTCTGCTTTTATTCCCTTCCCCTGCCAGGTCGCTGGCTTGCTCAGCAACAGTGACTGCTAATTGCTGGGAGCTGATGAGGTCAGCTCTGCTATTGAGTCTAGGAAACTCCCTTTCTTGTTGCCCTAGCAAGAATCCTTGGGAAATTCAATGTTTCTAAAACGATACAGCAGCCAGGTTTGGAAGAAGGAAGGATTTTGCACCCTGCAGTTTGTAACAGCAGTGAACATGACTTTGACCTACAAAGTAAACTTCTGAAGCACACAGGTAGCTCTGAAGCGGCGTTTTCACAAAGTTTTTCCTCTTTTAATTCCCATATATGAATGGTGAGAAAAAAAGGCCACCCTGTGCCCCACCTTCTGACACAGTCTCGCTCCCTTCCCGGCCCTTTTGCTCTGCAGGAGGCAGCCCCAGGACCGTGCACCCACGGGCAGCCTGAGGCACCCAGCTCCTGCAGGACCATCGTTTGGCCCCGGCGTTCTGCCCTTGGGTGCAGGCGTTGCACTGGGGAGCTCTGCCGGCAAATACCCCAGCGCGTGTCCGTGGGCGCTGCGTGCACACCAGGAGCCCCGCCGTGGGTCTCTGCCCCCCCTTCCCTGCCTCTGGCACCAACCCACCCCCTGGTTCTGGGGGTGCACTAAGGAGACAGCCCCAATTTCAATGCGCATCGCACATTCGAGGGGTAAATCTGCCGAGCCGGACTTCCTGGCTCTTTTGGATAAGGCCCTGCGGCTCTGCTTTGGCACCCAAGACGTCCCCAAGGAGGTTGCACCCAACGCAGGGCAGCTCCAGTGCCAGGCTGCTTGCCCCAGCATCGCAGCACGAGGCCACATGCCTGTCCGAGAGCCACCAGCCCCTCACCACACCGCAGGGACCCGAGGACAGCCCGGAGCCGCCGGCCGAGCGCAGCTGACCTCACCTTTGGCAGCACGGCATCCTCTCCGCGGGAAGGGCGCTACGCCAGCGGGCACGGGCCTTGGGATGGCAGCCGCCGCGACATCGCCCGCACCGTCCTCTCCTCCCCGCGCCGCCCTGGCCCCTGCCAGCACAACCTTGGGCATCGCAGGGATGCTCAGGGAAGCGGGTGCCCAGCGCTGCCCGGGACAGCTGCCCTCACTGCCTCCGAGCCCCAGCCGGCTACCGGCGGCGGGTGTGTGGGGGGGGTGTCTCATTTTTGAAGCCCTGACCCCTCCCTTGGAGGCTGCTCCTGCTGCCGTCCCCAGCGCCCCGTCCCCGCGTCCCTGCCGAGCCTCGCTGCGCGGTCGCATACTTGAAATGGTTGTGCACCAAGGGGCCGGGAGCGGAGGGAGGGAGCGAGGGGTCAGGTATTTCTCCATCCCCAGCTCCGGAGAGCCGGTAACAAAGGCGCTATTGAACTGCAGCCTCTCTGGTCTGTGAAGCAGAAACCTCTTGTATCTACTTCACTGCCTTTGATCTAACTCCCCCAGTGGGATGTATATTACTCATGTCCTGCTGCTCGGGTACTGCTGCCAGAGCGGGATGGGGGGGACAAGCCCCCGCTCGTCACCCTGGGTTTGGGAAGCATCCCGCCGGCACCGGGCAGGGGCACCCACCACCCGCTTCTGCTGCTGCCCTTCCCTATGCCCACCCCGCCCCCCAACTCCGACACCCTCCCAGACCCCAAACTTTGGGGGATACGTGCGGGTGCCCAGCGCTCAGCCGAGCGTAGAGGCGGGAGGAGCAGGGCTCTGCGCCTCGCATTCCTCTCCTGTAATTAAAGCCGGTGCACTGGGTGGAGGGGGAATTTCCCAAAGGGTTTTACTGGCATCTGGACAAGGGTCAGACAATGAGAACATTTGACAGGGTGCCCAAATCCGCTGTATCTTGGATACGCTCAAAGCCTCCCCCGTGCTGTTCGTCCCAGGCGCTGGTTTGCTGGAGGTGGGGGCCGTTTGGGCAGGTTGGGCGGTGGGGAAGGTGGGGGCAGCTTGGGGACTCTCTCACGACGTCCCCGCAGCCAGGCTGCCCCAAAAGTGCAAAAGCTTGAGCGGCACCAGCTTGCTCTGACACCACGTCCCCACCAGGATCCTCCAGAAAATCCTGGGTAAAGGCATCAAAAGCACTTTAGAGACTCACAGGACTTAGAGCGGTGCTTTAAAAAGTACTTTGCTGCCTTCAGCAAGCTACCTGCCATGCTCCCTGGGGAGCCAGGGGCACGCGGGGCTCAGCCTGGTTTTGCCAGTCCCAGAGGGCACCAGGGATGCTGTGACAACCTGGCTGGAAACCATCCCAGCTACCCAAAAGCGCTTGAGTGCTTTTGGAGATCTTATTCTTCTGCCTTTCCAGCTGGGTTGCAGAAAACCCTGTGCCTGGCAGCTCCCACCGGCACCCAGAGAGGTGCGTGTGGGCATCGCCTTTGGAGCAGGCAGGTCCCTGGGGTGCCCACATGACAGTACCCAAAATTACAGCACAAGAGGAAGCCTCCCTGCAGCCAAGGGCTCTCAGCGCTGCTTCGCCTTCTCCCAGGGCTCGTCCCCTCTTTCCTCAGCTCCCTGCCCATGTCTCGGTGCTGGGAGAGCAGAGACATGCTCAGAGCCTCTCCAGGGCTGCCTCCGTCCCCGCTGCAAGGTGGAGAGCAATAAAACACACCTGACGACTGAAAAGGAAAGGATGGACGGATAGATTGATGGACGGATGAGTAGATACTCAAGAACAGACACCAGCCAAGCTGGGTATACCTGAAGGATTTTGTTTTCCGCAGAGATCCGTACTAGTTGCAGCCCCAGAAGGTGCAATCAGCCTTTCTTTTAGGGGTACATCTGCAGTTCCCCCCAGCCCCTTTCTCCCCAGCTACAGGCTGGCTCCTGCCCCAGGGCAGCGTGTGTGGGACCCAACTCTTGTTTAGTTTTTAAACATTAACTCTCAGAACTTGGGGAGCAGTTGAAGTCAGAGTTGGGCAATGATCCATTTTCAAGCTGTCTTGACAACTGGCTCCAGCACAGCAAGATTAGATCTACTAATCACATTTATAAGGCGCCCAGGATCATGAATTGGGTATTCGGAGAATATTTGTCATTGTAACAATGTCATTTCCCAGCCTTCAGTGTGTATTACCTTGTCCTCTGAGTCGTTACGGTTGGAGTTTTTGGCTTTATGGAAACATCTACTTGGGGCAGAGGAGGCTGAAATGCATTTGTTGTATCGATGCTCTGTGCAGCTAAAGGTGCACGCTGTCTGTCACTTGTACGGCCCATGGATAGGGTAATACTGCGGTTATTTATGGATTTTAATCAGCTTTCTCATCACCTGATTTTGTATTGATAGCTGCTTTGACAAAGCAGATATAACCTAAATCTTTCCAGAATGCTATATAAATCCCCCAACCCTTACAGGCAATAAAAAGGGGGGCCAGGTAAGCTGAGCAACACCCCAGATCAGGCAGCGCGTCCTTAATGGTGAGCTCAGGAAAAGCAGCGCAGAGCTGTTTCCCTGTCACTCCCCAAGCAGGCACCTGACGATGAGACCACGCTGTCTACAACACCCTTATCAAGACATGCTGGAGAGATGTGTTCAACAAATCCATGTTTGCAGCAACAACAGCAATCGCAGCATCGCAGCCCGTGCACAGCAGCTGCTGCTCGGCTTCAAGCGCATTGCATTGAGGAGAGACCAGACGGAGCCCAGGCTCCCTTCACAGGATGCTCTGGCAGCCACAGCAAATCCACAGGCCCAGGAAGGGCCAAAATAGTCCTAATTTTGCAGGTGCACACGCAATCACGCACTCCTTCCAAACCACAGAATACAGCATAAAACTGGTCTCATTTGTTTTAAGGAGAGAAAAGAAATCCTGTCATTTTCTGGCTACTTTTGCACTTTGCTTTATGCCCGTAAGGATGCTCAGACCAGCTCTCTCCAGGACAGCAGACATTGCTCGTGCAGCCTCTCCCTGACACTCTGGCAGCCCATGAAATGCATTTTCCCCTTCCAGCAGGTACCAGTGCTCCAGGGCTTGGCTTTCCCCGCCTCAGGGATGTGTGTAGGAAAACTGGGGCTGGCGAGGTGCTGAGGGGGACGGGGCACGCAGAGCTGGGTTCCAGTTGTCCCAGCACAGCTCAGCCCAGAGCCAGGCTCCGCAGGACTGGCTTTTCCATGGGTACCTGAGGTTGCTTTGGGGAGCAGAAATGTTCTCACTGGAACAGGTAAGTTTGAGCCAGGAGGAATGTTTTGCAAATCCAGTTAGTTTGTACCAGTTGGCTTTGGGTACAAAACCAGTTCTGAGAAGTTGCAACCTCCCCTTCCCTTCCCTTCCCTTCCCTTCCCTTCCCTTCCCTTCCCTTCCCTTCCCTTCCCACTTTTCCATTTGGAACA
>VXBL01006314.1:71307-104920 GCA_013400195.1 Aramus guarauna
TTTTTTTTTTTTTTTCCTCCTCTCTCCTCCCCGCCGCCTCAATCGCGGGACTTCAGCGGGACCGCAATTCTTTGGTGGAGATTATAAAAAGCAACTTAACAAACCGCCGAGCGCTGCACACAGCCGTGCGGAGGGGAAGAAGAGCTTTGCCGGCAGAGAAGAGAAGGAACAAAAGCCCAGCAATGCCAGAGCCGTGCTGAATAGGTGTCTTCCTAATTGTGAGGGGATTGTGTGGCTGTGTGTGGTTGCAGGGCGGGAGGAGGCGGGTGGAAGGGGTGATGGGAAGAGGCCTCCCTCCCACGCCGGCTGGGGACGGCCGCCCGCAACCCCAATCTGAGGTTAGTGCATAAATTATCTCCCGTCTCTCGCGCTCTCCACGTTGGGTCGCGGAGCCGCGCGCACGTCTGCATCCCTCTGCTCCGCTCCGCCGACAGCTTCCCGTTCCCCGCACAGCCCGACGCGGATGCTCGGTACCCATGGGGCACGGCCCCCCGCCTGCCCCCCGCCCGGGGCAGGGATGCCAGCTCTCCCCATCTCCCTTCTCTCTCGCTTTCTCCCTTTTCCGCTTTGTCTTCGGCCCCATCTCCCAGCCAGGCAGACACAAAAGAGCCTCTGACCTGAGAGGAGAAATACCCGTTTCTAGGAAAAAAAAAACAAAAAACAAACCAAAACCCCAAACCACCCGAATGCGCCGGTGTGTGCTTTCAGCAGGCAGGGAAATTAAAAATAGCTGGTATAGCTTGAAATCAGAGGCAGCATTCCTTCTCTAATGAGTGTAATTAGCGGAGTGAGGATGGAAGCGTGTTTCCCTGGTTGTTCCCTGCATCTTTCCGCGTCTCCGAGTGCCAGCCTGCCTGTGCTCTTCCACGGGCTTTTGGGAAACGACGTTTTTCCACTTCCAGGAGCTGTCGGGGCAGTAGCTGTGCTTGGATGCAGCTATCGACATGCACTTCAGCTACCTTAAGCTCTCCCTCCACCTCTGTCTCAAAATAGAGGGGTTCAGACAGGATTAAATCCCTGAACACACATCCTGAGTCCTCTGTGGCTTGCAGAAGCAAAGGCAAGTCAGATTTGGGAGCTTTTTTTCTTTTTTCCCCTGCTCATTGCTATCCATCCACTTTAGCTCTCATAAATCCCGAGCTGTCAGTGTAACAACGGGTGATTCAGTGGGGATTTAGCCAGGCTTCAGACCCGTGGAGCGAGCCAGATCCTCCTCCCGTGGCAGTGCCCGACCGAACATGAGCACGGCATTACCTCACCCCGTGCCGGGACACGGGGCGTCGGGCTGCTCTCCTGTGGGGAGCCGGGAGGTCCCTGGCAGGGGACAAGGACCCTCTCTGCTCTCTGCCTTGTTGGTAGCTCCCTCAGCAACCCTGTAAAGCCAAGTTTTGCTTGGGATTAGTTTAACCATCAATTTTGACCACATCGGTCTAGGTGAGAGCACTGAGTGCCTGCGAGGGGATGAGGATGCAGCAGGGTCCACCCCACGCATCCTTCCCCCGAACGGGGATGGGGCAGCAGACGAAGTCCCATGGGAGGGCAGCGCTCTGGGAGACGTGTTGGGCAGCTCATTAAGTGATGGGCCTAATGACCTGCTCGGTTGGGTTGGCTGCGCAAGTCGGAGGAGGAGCAGGAGCATCTGGACAGGGCGACACGTTGGATCTGGGCATGGGGCTGCCCGAGCAGGCGGTCCAGCCGTGCCGGAGGGCTGCGGCAGGCCAGGAGCGGCCGGGGAGGGCTGCGCTGTCTCTCAGCATCTGCTCGGCTCTGACATTGTGCTCACTTGGGCTTTTTTTTAATTGTCTTGATGTCCCTCATTTGCATAATCCCCATAATGCAGCGCAGCAGGACTTTTGCTCTGAGCTAATAAATAGATGACAAAAATAAATGTGTCATGTAAGATTTGCTTCCATTTCTTTCCTTTGTGAGCGAGCAATCACCAAGAAATGATGCTCGCGGGGTTGATCTCACAGGAACTGTCAGCCTGGCCTGCCATAAGCAGTGATGTTCGCTTTGCCCGTGGTATGCGACTTTGCCAGATGTTAGGTTGAAGTCGTGAGCTGGGAGCAGGAGGAAAAGGTGGCTGTGAAAGGCAAGGATGTGCTCCTCACTGCCTGGGGTTTGGTCCCCATCAGCCCTCCAAAGCTCTTCCCCAAAGTCATCCCAAATGCAGGCTGGGGAAGTGCCGGCGGAAGGACCGCAGACCGCAAAAAGGTTCATCGTTGTGTTTGTAGTATGTTTGCATCCAGTAACAGCCAGGCAAGTACCTGACATACCTTATTTTTAGATGTATTTTCTTCAAAATTACACGGTGCTGTGGTTTCCTCTGCTCCCTAATGCCGTGCCCAGCTCTCCACTTGTGGTGGAGTTGCTTATGAAAATAGTTCCCTTAGCTGAGAGAAAGAGTAATCCCTCTGCTGTGAATATCCAAGGGGACTCATGAGGCTGGAAAGGTGCCACATGTTTGCTACAGGATGATTCCCCCCTTGGTTTTACAAGAATTTATTTATTACCTCAAAGACCTTGGCTGGATGGTGCAGGGACATCGATGGGAATGCCAGAGTTCCCACCTCAAAACAGCCTTAACAGGCTCAAAGTTTTAAATCAGGGGCCGCAGTTGTCACTGGGGCTCTGTATCCCGGGAAATCTTCGCTCCAGGACTGGGGTTTTTCCTAGGCTGGAGCTCAGCTGGAAGCGAGGGACCCGCTGAGCATCATCCTCGCTTCGGATGGGACGAGAGGATCCCTTCTGAACATCAGGTTTGTGAAGCGATGGGGTTGGGGTCTGATGGAAGATAGCAGTCAGACTCGTTAGGTGTCTGAAGATGTAGTAGGAGATGGTTACTTTGCAGAGGGTGCTGGCAGCTCTGGAGATCGTATCTCGTGCATTACAGCAGTTGGTATTTTTTTTCCTTCCCGCAGCCCTGTGATTCTGGAGGATTCTCAGCTCTTATATAAAAACACTTTAGCATTTCCAACTGTGTTGTTTGTCGAGAAAAGCCTGAAAACACGAATCCTAAAGGGTAAAAGCTACAAGAGAAATAAAGATCTGATAATATATGAGCTTTTTTTTTTTTCTTTTAAAACCCTGACCAATTTTAAATCATGTTTATGACTGTACAAAACTGCCTTCTGGCATGTGAATGCTTGAGCCTGGTGTTACCATAAAGATGGATTCACAACTGCTGGTCAGCGGAGGAAAAAAATCACTGCCTGCGGTTTCCAAACCGCTCAGATCAGGCTGTGAAAGGAGCTCATCAACCTCATAGAGCTGCACTTAATTGACAATTAACAGGTCCCGGGATGAGGCTTTCGGCTCACGCACAGGGTTTCCCAGCGGGGCTGCTCTGCGGAGGTCTCCCTCCGTGCGGGATGCGGGATGTGTTTGCGGGAGGCTGCGGGGCTGTGGGGCTGCCTCATGCCCGGCAGCAGCGCCGAGGAGGAGAGGCGGGTGCAGATGGGTGCTCACGGGGGAAGCAAAGGCAGGGGGTGAAGAACAAGGGGCAGGGAACGAAAGCAGAGGAGGAGGGAGAGGTGAGCTGTGGCGTGAGGCTGGATCATGACTCTGGCTGTGGTGAGCCCCAGTGGGAGAGCTTTCCACCATGGGCAACCAACAAGTCCCCTCCCAGCTCGTCCCAGCAGGGAGGTCTGCACCCCAAATGGTCTGGACCAAGCTCCCAGCATCAGCACCACGTCCACCTCCTGGTGCCTGCTGAGATGGTGGGGTGCTGGGTCAAGGGAAGGCAGAGAGCCGTAAGGATGGAAAGAAGAAAAAAACAGTGACAGAGGTGGAAATTAGATGAGGTACAGTAGCGAGGCATGGAGGACAGAGGAGCATCCCTCCAGGATGTGGCAAATAATTTTCCCCTTCCCCAAAGCATCGCGGCGAGGGGACGGGATCATCCGTCTTCATTACATCACCAGAATAGGCTCTGTCAGGTTCCACTGTAAAACTAATCAATATCCCCTGCAGCCTTGCTGGCCGCAGCTCCCACCACGCCGGCAGGCAGCCGCGCAGCCGGGGCGGGCACCGGGGCACCCGCACGCCGCGTCGTGTGGCACACACGTGTGCTGGCACACCCAGGCACTGCTCCCTGGGCAGCATGGGTCCCCATGGTACTGGGGGCAGGCAGAGACACCCGGTTATTGCCACACACTCTTGATGATTTTTTAAACAAGTTCACACTCTTTCTCATCCAGCTACCCAGGTATTTTATTTTTCCCTTGCCGTAATATCCTGGCACCTGGCTACTTATTTTCTGCAGACAACTGAACAAACCTCCTGCAACAAAATCCCACCGAAGTGCATCTATTCAGGAAGCAAAAATTACCACGAAAAGCCTTATTTGCCCAGCTGCAATCACAGAACCCCACTTAGGCAAACCTAACTCACGTGCAGTGTCCTAGAGCCCCTGCACAGAGGAAGGCACTTTGGTGACATTCCTCTAGAGCAGAGAGAAGCGAAGGGTTCTGCTACGAACATTGCTCTGCTCCTCAACGTGGTTTGGACCAGCCTGGCCGAAGTGCTTAGCACCCAGCACCTGCCCTTGTGCCCAAGGCACCCAGCCCTCGCACTCAGCCCAGCTGGGTGCTGCTTCTCCCTGGTGCCAGGTCCCAGCAGTCCCAAGGCAGCACTGGAAATGCTCCTGGTCTCATCGCTGCCCGGCCCTGCTCAGTCCACACGTACAGGGGCAGGGAGTTAATAAACCCAGGAAATAAAGGTCAGGATTCAATCATCGGGTGCTGCTGAGAGCAGAGCAAAGATGCTAAGGCTTTCGATTGCCCGTGGTTGAAAAATGACAGAGGGGTGCAGGGAACAGGCCTGTGCAAGCAGAGCTGTCGGAAAGTGAGGTGGGGTGCGGTCCAGAGGGGTTAACCCGATCGGTGCTGCTGGGACCGGCTCCAGGGATCACCGGAGGGTGCCCTTCCAGGGGGAGCACCTGGCTGCACCTAGAGCCAGGGCTCAGCAGCATTCCTGCTGTCCGATTGCTCCCGAGAAATACTGGGGAGAAGACAGACCCCTGGGATGGAAGACCCTCAGGGCGGACGAGACCATGACCACCACATGGGTCTTTGGATTTTACTGGGGGATGCTGTGAGCAAACCGTATTGGGGGTCCCTCGTTGGAGGTAACTGCGCAGCAGCAGGCAGCCTGCACCAGCTCATACTGGCCTCATGCCCAGCATGGCCCGGTCCGTGCCCACCGTACGGACTGTTCTCAGGGCAGGAACAGGGACCTGGTGAGCTCCCCGCTCTGCCCCAGGGTGCTTCACCCCAGCTGTTTTCAAGGCAGCTTTCAAAGCAGTCACTCCCACCCCGTGCCTGGGCTCCTACTGCAAGCAAAAGTCATCGCCCAAGACAAGACTCATCCATCTTGCTCTCAACCCGGCCGCACAGCTAAAAATAAGCCAATAAAGTAGCAATCACCTTGGAGCAGCAGCAGCTCTATTAAAGTGGAGCGAGCTGTGGCACCTGCGTCCCGGCTCCACGGCGCGTGCGAGCCAGAACCCCGGGAGCCTCCACCTGCCCCACTCTGCCCCACTCTGCCCCACTCTGCCCCACTCTGCCCCATGGCCGTGGCACGACGGTGGCAGGAGCCGACATGGCAGCACCCGGTGCTGCCCCACGGCCCCGCGCTCCTGCCCAGCTCCGGCTCTGCCTCGCTGGGCTTCTTCAGAGCTGCTCCTCGCTGTCCCGTGGCACAGCCACAGCTGCACGTGCCGGCATAGGATGCCGTCAGCTCTCAGCCTCTGGCAGCTCTCCTGCCTGCTGGGAGGAGGAGAGGAGAGGGGCTTATTGCAGCAGCCGAGCGGCAGCGATGGCTTCGCACCTCTCCCCTGTCCCAGCAGCTCTCATGGCCCGAATTGCCCGTGGGGGCTCCTCCGCTCGCCACGTGCCCTGGCTGCAGGGAACCCACACTCGCGGGCGTTGCTCGTGTGCCTCTTGCCATGCAGATGCTGGCCAAGGGGCAGATCCATACTGATCTGATGCGCTGGATGTTTGCATCAGTTTCTGTTGCAAACGCTCATTTGTCATGTAGATCTCCTGGCATTTTTTTAAAGGGTGGATTAATTTAGGGGAGCTCTCAGATCCAATTTCCTCTGGCAATGGCTCTATTAGGCTGTGCACAGCAGAGATACAGGCTCCCGTCCTCCTGCTGCTACTGATGGAATTTGATTCCGCGCTGCCAAATCTGCAGGGCTGCAAACACATTCTCACTCTTGATTAATGTGAGTAATTTCTGCTTGAAAGAAGGTTGAAATGAGCAGCCAAGGGGAAGCGAACGGTGAGGGTTCCCCCCACTACCCCTCCTCCTCCCCCATCCCTCGCTGCTGTTTGCATTTTACCAGCTCTGGCATGGGCTAACAGATAAACAGAATCGCTGGCCCCGTTTCAAGAGCAGCAGAAGGTGCGGGAGGCGGGGGCCATCTCGGCGCAGGCGGGATGCTGCGGTGCTGTGGCTCCCGGAACACAACGGGAGAGAGTCGGGGTAGGCCGGAGGCCTCGGGCGGGGATCAGCCCCCCCGCACCCCTGGAGCCTGCCGGGGCAGGGAAGGGACCCCAGGCCGGGGTCAGCGCTGCCTTGGGGGGTACCCCGTGTGTGTCGGTGCATGGCGGGGGGGGGTNCAGCGCCTGGCTGCAGCAGGGTGGGGGTGCCCTGCCTTCCCCTGCAGACACGGGGCACAGAGGTCCTGCCCGCAGCCTGGGTTCGGTCGCTCCCGCTCTGAGGAGCGATGCCATCCATCCGCGGGGCCGCTCTGCGGCCGAGATGTTGAACATCTCCCGGGCTTTCCGTCCTGCCCCTCCCACGGGTCCCCGTGGGTCCAACCTGCGCCCCGTGGGCCAGCTGCTGCAGGGACTCCCTGTTTCCCTGCGGAGCATTCCCACCGTCTGCTTTTGATTCCTTCAGGCACATCGCCTGGGGCTGGTGTGGGGACCTGAGGTGTCTGCACGGTTCTCTGCTTGGTTTTGGAGAGGGAGAACCAGTTGCCCCATGCCAACACGGAGTCCCCCCTCCCTCGGCATCCCAGCGGTGCCCACCACACGAAAACCTGCCCCGCAGTCAGGGCCTTTGTCGGACACCGTTGTAGCAGCAGTAATAATGGGAGTTTTTCCCCAGCTAAACCCTGTCCCCTACATCCTCTCCCTCAGGAGCAGTGGTGGCTTTGCATCTCCTTTTCAATTTATTTTTATAAGGAAGGAGGGAGAGAGTCACATCCTAATCTGGCAAAATGTCAGGGAGTGATTCAGAGAAGAGGCGAGCAGCAGAGAGAGGCAGCCCACACAGGAGAGTTGTTTCTGATTTCCAAATGTCAGCATGTCCTTTAATTAAATGCTGATTAACAGGGGACGTGCTCCCTTGCGCTGGAACCGGGGCTGCTGCTGGTAACATCGCACTCCGCAGAGAGCCCGGGCGATGCCGCCAGCCTGCTCGCACCCATGGGATGAGCTGCCTGGCACGCCGGAGAGGTGGGAGAGCCGGGAGAGCCGGCCCTGCCTGAGCCAGGCAGCCTTGCCCCGCGGTTTGCACCACGCTGAGGGCACCAAAAGGTGCCGGTTCAGCTGCTGCACGGCTCGGTCACGGCAGGCAAGCCTTTTGCGCCCAAGTCCCCACCGTCTTGTCTAGCCTCTGAGCAGGGATTGTGCCTGTGATTGTTTGTCTCCAAGTGGAAGTGGCATTGGATCTAGTTTAGTTAAAAGTGGATGCAAACTCTGATGTGGATGCTCTTACTTTAGTTTGAGCAGCTCTTTTCCTCAGCTTCTGTCTGTTCTCTGTGCACTTAAGCTAGGCTGCAAAAACGCTGTTGCGTTTGAGATCTCCAAAACCAACTTATGTACCTAATAATGCATGCCTAATAACGCATGTGCCTCTCACGCACGCCTTGTCTTTGAAGTCAGTGGGAGGTTATCCTTGAGGTTAGGAGGGCTGTGCTGTGCTCTGGGCTGTGTCTGCCGCGGTGGGACAGCAAACCCTCACTGACCCTGGAAGCAGCGAGCAGCACCGTACAGAGATAGCCAGACTGGAAGGTGGCCGCTTGCTTTGGTCCTGGCTGCCACCCAGCTGCCTCTGCCCGATGCTGTCCCCAAGCACCGGGGCCGATTGTCTCCCGTGGTGCGGGGAGGTGGCGTGTGGGATGGAGCAGGTATGTCCGGGCAGCGTCTCGCTGCGTGCTCCCACAGCCGGTCCTGCCCTGGGGAGCTTTGCGTGGGACCTCGCTATGTGCGGACCTGGTGGACTTCACTGCGTGCCCTGGGACGGTGGTTGCCCAAGCCCAGCTCTGCTTTGGCCTTTGGGGTGGGTAGGGCTGGCCCAGCCGCAGGTTTTGTTCTGGGCGTTAGAGGGTTGGGCAGCCCCACTGCAGGAGCAGCAGGTTTATGGAGACAAAAGAGGCACGGTCTGCTCTGCACCGCGTGCGTCTGGCTGACCATAAAAGTGTTCCCGAGCGTGCAAAAGCTCTCTAGACTGCACAGAAACTTTTACCTTCAGAGACCTGTCTCACGCTGCATGCATGGAGCCACTCGCACAAGCAAAGCCTGCCAAGGAGGTTACGGGGCTGAAGTCACATGCCAGACAAGGCTAAATCTGAAGAAACAGTCTATAATTAAAATCACGCTTTTCAGTGCGAGAGCTGAGAGAAAAAGCTTTTCACGCTTATCCTCCCATCTCCACAGCCACGACTCCTCTGCACATCCCTCCCAGCGCCCGCAGAAAGTCTTTCCTCCCTTTCAGCAGTCGGCGGGGCCGGAGGCGTAGGCTTGGGTGGCCAGCGGCTCGGGGTGCCACGTTTCCCCGTACCCCGTGCAATGTGCAGCTCACAGCAACAAGTGTTCGCTCTCCGGACTCCCACAGCGACGCTGCCTATTCCCAAGCGCCACCTGACGGCATCATCTCCAGCAAGGGTTTGTTAGACAATATTTATACCAGCACAGCCACAGGAACCTGCTCCGGCACCCGGGAGGGTGGAAAAGGACAATAGGGCCACTGGCTGAGAGCAGCCCTGGTCTCAGCACCCTGCCCTGCACCCGGCCCCAGGATGGGACAGACCAAGGCTGAGTTCAGTGAATGCACATTCCAGCTGCTCTCTTCTTCTCAAGACCACAAAAGTTCTTCCACACTACCCAGGAGCCAGGCAGATTCTGCTAACCCTGGTCAGGAGATCCCCACATCTCCCCCCTTTGTAATTCTCCTTGACGTGCCTGAGAAAACAGCTCTGTGTTTAAAAATGTGAGACCGAATTACACAGAAAGCCTGGGGGCAGCAAGCCCTGAACACCTCCCACACAGCAATGGGAGAGAAGTCACTTTCTTCTACCGCCAGACGAGGGATTTTGCCACGCCGGTGTCATCTCCACCTCCCTCTGCCTCCCCAGGAGGTGCCACCCAGACGTTTGTCGGGGGCCTGAGTTCCAGCTGCAATAGCCGCGCAGCAGGTCGGACACTCTCCCATCTGAAAGGAGAGGGTCTCCCCTGACATGGCAAACAGCCCTGGCTTGCACCACCGGCAGTAGCGTGTTGCAGAGGCATCCTTCAGGCAGGCCTCTCTTCCTCCCCTCTCCCCAAACTGGTGTCTGTTCGGGTGAGATGAACACAGCGCTGGCTCAGGGTCCTCCTCAGGCGTAAAGCCCTGGGAGGGGGGACCCTACCTCTGCCGATGTCCCTGCGTCGCTGCCTCCCCTCCCAACCCTCCCCTCCGCCCAGCTAGGAGCACCGGGCGCCTGAAGCTCGTCGGGGGAAAGGCACCCGTTTGGGTGAGCCCCTCGCTGCATCCCGAGCGCCCGCGTGCTGAGCAGGGCAGTGCCTGGCTCCCCAAGGACGGTTCTTACCAGCCGGGATCCCTGCTCAGCCTCTGGCACAAGCCAACCTGCCAGTGCCCCGCGCATCAACCCTGCGGGTACCACCCGCTCTCTCCTGCGGCTCTCCCCAGGTCTCGCTTAGCCTCCGCTCCCGACTTCGGCACGCACGGGAACACTAAGACACCCAACCTTGAGGCACCCAGATGGAGAGACTGCAGCGAAGTGTTTTGTGCTGGGAGGGATGGGGAGAGGACGCAGGGGGAGGGGAGGTGGCGGTGGTGGGAAGGGGGGGATGAATCATTTTGAGGGAGCCAGATTTCCATATTCCCCCTGCTGGAAAATTAAAGTCTGCTCTGAGTTTGCATCCCAAATGTGATTGCTTTCGGATCCCTGCCTTGGAAGGCACGTACCTCTCTCAGCAGCCGGCCCTGCCGGGATCAGTGTCCATGCTGTCTACCTGTCAGCAGGCTCTTCCTTCTGTTCACGCTGAGCATCATATTTTCTTTGAACACCGAGGTAGTTAAAAGCTGCAACTTAAGGACTCGAGGGGGGGTGGAGGTGGACGGACTCACTGAGCATGAAAAGCAGCTATTGGCTCTGCCTCTCCGGCTGCTCTGCCACTGGGCTGGGCTGAACATGTGTCATCCTTCCCCTCGGTTCCCCTTATTTCCCCGTCACTGTCCTTCCCCGCTCGGTGCCGGGAAGGTGGGGGAGGGAGGCGAGTTACTGCCGGGTTACGACCCCCCCCCCGCCGCAGCGGCCATCGCACCTGCCCCCTCACGGGGCCGCTCGGGCAGATGCAAACGCTGCTCGAGACGCCCCGCTCCCTGTGCCGCGCGGCATATGGCGCCTGATTTTTAATTTCCTCGGGACGGTGGTTCGTATGGCGACTGGCAGGTTTCTCATCGCGCTTTAGCAGGCCTTTGATTAACCCCCGGTAGATCCTTACGTGCCAACTCTCCGTATGGGCTGAACAAAGCACTTCCCGATTCTACCGCTCCCTACTTCCTCCTCGTTAATGGGGAGCTCTTCGTTTGAGCCCCAGCCAGGACAACGAGATCAGCATCCTGCCCTTAAAGCTGCCGCTCCCCATGTTATGGCAGGTGAGATCTGTTGCTGGGAAGAGGAGCCCGGCTATAATCCTCCTTCAAACCCTGCCTACCTGTTACATGTCAGTCCCGTGCAGGATGGATCTTGCCAAGTGAAATAGCTGAACGTTTAAATGAGCAGCAACGTGAGAACCCAGGTTTTCTGCAGGGCTGCTCGCTCAGGCTCTCTGCAAACACTGGTGGAGTCACTGACTTCCACTCAGGTCCTGCTGGGAAAGCTTCCTCTGCGGCTCTAGCCGCTTTTCTTGCAAAATTTGAGGTCCTTAATAACATGAGAAATTAGTCCACCCCTTTGACAAATCCCTGCGTGATTACAATGGACTGCGCTATGTCTCTTGGGTAACAGACACCGTTTCCAACAACATATAGTGTGCTTGCAGATCACCCGCAGGTTTGTTCGCTCTTCTGCATTAATTACTGATTCCTCACGGGAATAGCTTTCACTCTGCAGACTGTTCAATCTGAGACTGGGTCTGGGATTGTGCGTTTGAGGACAAATGGGCAACGAGCAGCCTGGTTGTCTCTTCTGCTGAAAGGTCTCTCATATGTGCAGCGTTGGCTGTGACGGCAGGAACGTCACTGCTTTATCTCCATCTCATACCAGCAAGGCCCTACCGCTTCTGCCTGTGGTCCTGGGTGCAGAGGCAGCATGGAGAGCAGGGAATGTGGTGGCTTGTGGTCAATGAATGATTGTGGAGAAGCAGCTGCTGCCTCTTCCCGTTTCTAATCCAGCTCTGCCATCTCACTGCAGCATCGCCATGGCACTCTGGTCCTCTCGCTGGCATTAGAAGGAACAATCACGTTGCGTTTTGCACATAAGGAGCATGGCAAATGGATTTGCCATCTTCATGGACTTTGTTTTTTAACAAAAGCAAAAACTACTAAAAATGTAATCACTTTACGCTGCTGCTGTTACAAAACAAAGCTGAGTCTCGCTCATGCCTAGCAAACACTCATTCACCTTTGTTCAGGCAGAGAGGGGATGGTTAGGACAGCAGATGCCATCAGGGAAATCCTTCTATTTGTTTTGTTCTTCAGTAGACCCCAAGGCTGCAAGAGCCGTGTGGGAACTAAGGGCTTTGCTGTTTGTTTGATGCACAGGATGAAGATTCTGGCAGCACCTCTGGACCTGGGATGCTGCTTGCTGGAGTTAAAGACATTGGTGCCCTGGCTAGAAGCAAACCCCCAAGAACAGGCAAAGCTGCTCACAAACCCTCATTTCTGATGCTGCTCGTGAGGAGCAGATCACATTAGCACAGTATTTGGATGAGCGGTATGGTGAGTTCCCACACAATTGCAGTGTAGTGCAAGAAATCTGGTAACTCACGCGATCAGAAATATGGCTTGATGGTGTTTGCTGCTGGGCAGGCACAGTCGAGCAACGCATCCCTGGCTGCAGAAGTGTTTACAGCCTTGCAAGCTACAGGAGAGTTGCAGCTCAGCTGTGGTTAATGTGGAGAAAACTGTTTTCAAAGAGTGGTTACATCCTCTAAAATACACATATTGAAATGGATTTCTATAGCACTTGCTGAGCTCCACAGAGGGCAGAAATTGGGGATAGCTGTCCATCCTTGGGGATATTTCAGGGAGATACAGCTGCCTTAAACCACAGTGTTCTTACAAAGTGGAGCAACACGTGGGCGAAAGCGCTGCCAGGTTTTTAAGTCTTTTTCCAAAATCCACCTGCTAGCGAGCAGCAGGACAGGAGGCTCTTTATGGAAAAATGAGATGTTGCCTGAGAATTGCAAGAGAGGGATTGTTTGTCTTAAAAACATCTAATGTGAAGTGTAACAGTTGTGGCCCAGAAGAAAGCTGCAGATGTTTCACCCTGATCCTGTGCAATAACCACCCAAAACCTGCGTCCTAATGGGAAATCTGTGGGCAAGCTGAAGTTTTTTCCCTGGAGCATTAAAGCCCAGGTAGCTCCCGCAGCGGAGCAGAAGTGACTTGCCCAGCGTTTCAGGCAGTGTTGGTGGCGGAAGCGGGATGGGGACCCACACGCGGGTGTGACCCCCACCCCCTGCAGCGTTTCCCACGGGCCAGAGAAGATTGCATGGTGAAGCCCTAAATGTCGCAAGGTGCCCGGCGCTTACCACCGTGTGCTCCAGACTTTTCCGCTCCTTCCCCACCCCCTGCGCAGGCAGATTTTGGAGGGGAACCAGGAGTGGCGGATGCTGTCCCCCAGCAGAACGGGTTTGGCAGCACCAGTGCCTCGGGCTGAGCTTTTGCAAGCGCTTGTGTGCCTGCATGTGTGCACACGTGGGCTGGGAGGACGGTGTTTTAACAGACCAAGGGCTGATTTAACTCCTACTCAGCCCTGCAGCAACAGGGCAGCCCTGGAGAAGTCCATGCCTATCCTATGGGATGCTGGTCCCTGCCCGCTGGGAAGCCTGGGCTCTGCTGCCTGCAACCTGGCTGGTGTGTGCATCGCTGGCAGGGTGGTCTGTGCTGCCGGCAGCACCCAGGCAGCGCCAGGGCTGAGCAAGAGGTGCTGGGCACCCCAGTTCAGCCTGGATGAATGTGGGGAGCGGGCGGAGAGGATGGCACGGCCTTGTTCCTGTCTGTCCCAGCTGGGTTGCATGGGTGCAGCCTGGCATTTCCCAGCCAGTCAGTTCTCCAGAGGGCCACGAGGTGGAAGCATTTTCCAAAAACTCCTGCCATGCCCTGGGAGCGTGGGGCTGCCTGCCAGCACAGCCGAGGAGCTGAGGAGTGCCTGCGTCGTGGAGAAAAGAGCTGAGAAGGGATCGAGTAGGGACACAGGTCACAAGGGCAAAAGCTCCTTTTCCAGGAAAAGGCTCCTGCAACTATGCATGATGTTAGCCGTCCACTACCTGGAGGAAAATGTCTTGTGATCTGCACCTTAGAGGCAGAAATGCAGGAGCACGCACTGCATAAGGGCCACGCACCGTGCTCTGGACCCCCCATGCTTGCTCCATGCAGCTGGGCTGCCCGCTAGGCATTTGCGTGTAACTTCTGGACCCCGGGTGCTGAGCCCAGACATCCTGGAGAGATGACTGGGTTGGTCTTTTTCCTCCTCTAAGGAGAACTCCTGGATACCTGGATTTGCGGCAGCTCTGTGCAGCCTGCTCCCCTTTCACAGGAGGTCCAACACACATCCCGAGCCAGCAAGTCCAACCAGTAGCCCCACGGCCACGAGCCTGGCAGGACGTGCCTCTGCCTGCTTGGGAGAACCACTGCTTTCCCGTGGGCTCGGCCGGGGCCAGGTAACACAGCCAGGAGCAGGGTTTAGCCATTTGGCATGGCGTCGCGCTCAGCCCTTGTTCATCACGTTTGACACAGGCTCGGGGTGCTGAGTCACGGCCGATCAGCTGTGCCTTATCCAGCCTAGTGAGCAGACAGCTGCTCTGTCCCGCTCAGCCCTCCCGGCCAGGCAGGAATCACTGGCACGCTGCTGAACGCCAGGCACCAGCTCACGGGAGGTCGTCTCAGCTCGTGGGAGATGCCGGCTCGGAGAGCTCGGCTGCTGACAGCCAGGGTCCAGCACAAAGCAGGCAGAGCCCCCATAAATGTCATTCCTTACAGCCGTCAGCCTATGCGATAATACTCTGCTCTCCTGCAAAACCTCAGTGCCTGTGCTGAAAGCGCCCATTTCCCTGAAATATTTTATAAGCGAGGCACTGAGGATAAAGGATTTGCAGCAGTGAAACGGCACTGAGATTCGCCTGGTGCGGAGGGCTCCTGGTCGGTGCTCTGCTCCCTGATGCGATCCCACTGACCCCGAGCAAGTCCCTTCACCTCTTCTCCGCTTGTGACACTGGAGCTGGACATTTCCGTGTTAGCCGCGGGTGTGGACGGGTTAAATATGGTGAAAACTTGGGAGGAGATCGTAAAGGCAGCTAAATGGGTACTGCGCTCCTTTGACCGATGATCCCACAGTCGGGAAGTGCTTGGCTTCCAGATGTTGGGGGGGATTACAAGCAGCACCAGCTTCTAGGCAGGACCCACATTCCTTGCTCCACCCCCAGCTCCGGAGCAGAGAAGTAGTTTGGTCCAGCATCCCTGTATGTGACTAAATAAATGCGCAGAATCTAGCTCAGTATGCAAAAATGCCTTGACATTTAGCCTTCCCTTGTGTTTGTTTAATAAGTAAACAGCTAAAAATAAGCTGGTTATACCCAAGGGGCTTTTGAGTAGCACTAAACCAAGAGAGTGAAGGCTGTATGCTGGGTAACAGAACTGGTATTTTCCTCTCACTCTCAGTTCTACATCAAAGTAGTTTTATGGACTTTATTTATTCCTGACTTGAATCAACATGAGCACAAGGAGAATCAGCCTCAGCATCTGCAAATGCAGACCTCTTCTGTGGTGCTAATTGATTGAATCTGTGAGACAACAACAAGAGAGCAGATTTATCCAGAACAGTCCTGCCTTAAACCTGCATTTCACTTCCCCCCCCCCCCCCNAGAAGACCCTTAGTCAAAAGTAGCGGCATCGGTGGCTGGCCTACAGGAATGCCTGTGCTGGCAGATGGTAGGTTGGTGCCGGATCTCTCCAAGGCATGGCACAGGGGAGGGGAGAGCAAAGCGCAGCACGGGGTTTGCTCTGATTTCTGACGCCTCCTGAGGGTTGCGCTGGCGGTGTGCCCTTACGGGGTCGCACATGTACCATCCCATCCACCACTTCCAGCCCGCTCCATCTGGCAGAGGAGATGTGGGGCCCTTTGAAGTCCTGCTGTGAGACATCTTGGATGCTGCTGGAGCCTGGGGAGAGAGGAGGTCTCTTTGCCTGTATTGCAGGGCTTTAAATGACCCAGTGCAGCCCCCAGGACTGCTCTGGTTCAGAGCATCTGGATTGTATGAAGCACCATGGCTGGATGAGCCTCCAGAGTCCTTTTTCTGAGCTTCAGGATTTGGAAAGGCTTCTGGTCAAGTTGTTTGATACACAGGGATGGTATGCGATAGAACGACCTCATGCTTTACCCCAGAGCTAAGAAGGACTGCCAAGACAGTGTTTCCCTGCAGCTACAAGCAGAGCATCAACAGTCCTGGGAACCCTTTGGTGATGCTGGGGATGGGATGCTGAGGTGAGAAGCCCTGGCTCCCAGGCGTGCTGTGCAGACACCAGGGATTTCACTGCGCTGTGGAGGCTCAGCGCTCAGAAAACCAGACTGACCGAGGGCAGGATCAGGCTGAGACTCGCGGAGTGAGCTGGGCTACGGCTGCCCCATCCACAGAGCACTCAGCATCTGTCAGAATGGATCTTGAGCCTCTTCCAGACAGAAGAAGCCAGCGGGAAAGTTGCTCTGCAGCCTGTCAGGGAAGATGATTTCAGGCTGTGTTTATAGCAGGTGTGCAGCATGTGAGCAGAAGAGGAGACTCAACATGCCATTAGAGCACTTATTGGCTGGGGAATTACAGCGCTAATGAAATAATAGGTGCATTCAGCTAGGAAGAGGCTTGTGCTGCAGATTCTCCCCAGAGACTGCCTCGCAGGGAGCTGCCTGCCACCGGCCCGCTGGTGGTTTTCTCCTGGGCAGATGCCTCAGCACCAGTTAAAGCAAGTTCTAAGCCGCACCCTGAAAGCCCTTCTCCAGCAGGGAAGGCAGCCCATCTCCCCTGCCCTGCACAGCCCGGAGCAGGACCTGTGCTGTGCCTGCACAGCGGGGTGTGCTGGCCCTGGGATGCCTGGGGTTTTCCCTGGGGTGCAGGCAGTCCTGCAAGGCTTTGCCACCGAGTCTCACCTCCAGGAATTTCTCTCTGCCCATCGCAACCTTTGCTGCCGGTGCACGTGTGTTTGCTATCTGGGAAGGAGGGGGCAAGGTCCTTGTCTGCCCTGCCTGCGCCAGCTAGTTTTGTTTTCACCCAGGGGAAAAGCAGCACAGAGCAGCGTGCAAATGTTTATTGTGGAGGCAGAAGACTGGAGCAGTGCTGTATTCAACCGCAGGTTTCCTTAAAGCCAAAGGACAAAGGAGCTGACGCTGAGGTGCAGGGACCTGCAGGAGCTCACACAGCCCCTCGGGGCAGCAAGGAAGAGGGAGACCGGGGCTTCTGCGGTCCCTTCTGCTTTGTCCCTCACCACGCCGCGGTTCACACCCCGTGCCCGAGGTGTTTGGGTTGCCCTCTCAGCAGCCCCCAGCTGGGAGCTTTTGGGGGATGTTGTTGCTGCAGCACCCTGCCCCGGCATCTCCCGCCCATCACAGGATCTGTCATCCTCCTGATTTGCCGAAGAGGGAAGGACTTGCTCATAGCAAGTAGCAGCTGTGTATGAGATTTTCCTCTTTTCAGCTAACTCTGCTGCCATCTGCTCCAATTCCCTAATTATAACAGCAGAGGTGGGGGATGTCAGACTGGTTAGCAGGAGATGTGGGGTGAACATCAGCTCCCACGGCCTCGATAGACCCTTGTGGGCCAGAGCAGCTCCCAGACGAAGGGAACGCGGCTGGCACAAGCATATGCCTGAAGGTGGGACTGCGCCCACACCGCTCCCAGCTAAGCCAAGCATCTTTCTTGGGCGCATCCCTCCCACTCCTGCCCTCTCAGGGATGCTTTGCTCTGTGCCCCACCGTGCCTGTGTCCAGCACTGCAGTGCAAGCCCTTTCTTGGCTCTCTTTTTTGGAAATGTTCTCACATTTACCACCCCTCTAACGCCCGCTGAAGTTTCTGCCTGCATCAATGTTTTGGGAAGCCAAAGCTGGGTTGGATTCCTCATTTGGGCTGAAAATAGCTAACAGACTGTGAGGCAAGCAGCAAATCCTGGCTTAGCATCCTGAGGCTGTCACAGTCAGCAGTGAGGGAGTCCCTTTCTGGTGCCACCCAAGCTGTTCTCGCTGAACAGTGCCAGCCCGCTGCCACGGCTTCTCCCTTTCCATCCATCCATCCATCCATCCATCCATCCCTGTGGATTGGGGAGTCCTTATCATTCTCTAGTCAGACCTCCCGCACTGCCTAGGCCAAAGGATTGTGTCCTGCAGAAGTCTTACAGGTTTGGGCTGGAAACCCCCGTCTGATGCTCTGTTCTTAACCACTGGCTATTTCTTGTACAGCTGGTCTCAGTCCAAGTAGGGACTCCCACTTGCTGTCAGCAGGAAAGCAACAGGCACTTTGCTGGTGTTTCTGGTGTACACTGGCAAAGAGAAGCATCTGCTCTGCTAGGTTTGCCCAGGCAGTTCCCCTATAGTACTTTAACCCCGGTGCTCCTTGCTCCCAAGAGGAAGCAAAGATTTAAGCCCTTGCTGCACTTACTCACCTCTTCCCAGTGAAGAGGATTGACTGTTCGGCCTACGGCTCACCCCGTGAGCTGCCGTGGAAAGGGGAAGCTTGTCAGTGAGTCAGTGGCAGAGACATGGATTGTTCTCTGAAAAAAATAACTTATCTCCTCCCTGCACTTGCTTCACACAGGGTGATGAGGGACAAGGTCCGCTCACAGGAGCAAACTCCTTTAGGGACGGGTTTTGAACTGCAGCGCTAGCGCCTGGGCTCCTCTCTGCAGAGCTGAGATGCGTTAGCCCCTGTGAAGCAACTGCTAAACCCCGCTGGAAACCTTCAAGCAGAGCAGTCTTGCTCGGTTTCTCCAGGTCCCATGGCGGGGTGAGATCGGTGATGTTAGGGAGTGTCGGCCCTGATTCTGCATGGCAGCCTTCCCTTTGCATTGAGGCTTCCCCTCTCTGCTGTGCAACAGGGAGGAGGGTGCACGCAGCCCTAAGTGAAATGTCAAAACAAAAGGGCAAACACCACTGGCAGGGCAATGGATGCTTTTGTTCCAGAGCTACTTGCTGGGGGAGAAGTTTTGTTACCGGTTGTTCTCTGTGCATTTTTCTGGCTTTGCCCATCATGCTGCTGGAGTTTTGTACGCTTACAGTAGGATCCTGGAGGAAATACTTTGTGCATATTTTTTACTTTTTTTATAATTTGGCAGTTTCTGGTTGCTAAGTGCTTGAATCTCTGGTGTGGATTGGTGGATCTGTTGTTATGGTGATGCTCCATGGGCAAAATTAAGAGGAGATGCTGCTGGATTCACCAGTTTTTAATTGGCCTGATGGTTGCCATGCTCAGCGGTGTTTCGGCCAACTGTACTTTGTGGATGGTGACTTTATTTTGCATGCAGAGACTGACTTATGCAGTGATTTACACTGAGTTTGGTTTCAGGGTGATAGGTGTTCACAGGGAGTCAATCCTTGTGCGGGACAAGAGTAGACTGCAGTTCATCTGGGCTCAGTTATGAATGTTGTTAGAGATCTGCAGCGGGACCTTGAGGAACTCCCTCAGTTCTGGGAACAAGCACTAGTCTGCGTTAACAAAGATATCTGAACTTGTCTCCCTTTCTCCTGCTCCTCAGTTCACCTGCCTGTAAAAGGACAGAGATGGAACTTGTTGGGGATGCTGTTAAATGGGGGTGACCTGCAGCCATTGCACCGTGCACAGTCACCAGCACTCTGAGCCTTGCGATGCAGCAGCAGCCGCCGTTCCAGGGACAGCATTTGGTGTCTCCAGCACTTGGGATGAGCAGATCCTGACATGCCACGCTGGGCAGTTAAGCACGGGCCCCATTTGCCAGTTTTCCTTGACTTAGCAGCCAGCCTTTAAACTAAAGCACTCTGATTGTTGCTGAAATGCAGCGCTGGTCTCTGGGCAATGATTTCCGCATGCCTGCATGTGCACAAGGGAGAACTGTCCACGGGCAGGGAAGGCATTGAACACATTTTCTTTCCATGACTCGGTGCCTGCGTTACTATTGAATGTCAGGGCAGCAGGGAAGGGAACTGCTGCCTGGATGCAGTGACTGTAAAATATTCCCTGCAGACCTACACACAGCCGCTTGCCTTGGAGCAGCACACATGCACGTCCATGTGAGTTTAGTAGTGGAGAAAACGTGCCTGCGGGCTTCTGGGGATCTGGAGGGATCTGCAACTCCAACACTGCCCTGTGCGGGAGGGGAATGAGGCCGGAGGACCTGCAGGGAGAAAAGAGGTGAAACCCCCCTGGAGCTGACCTGCGCTTCCTTGGGAAGTCAAACACATTCACATCGCTGCCGTTTCTCTAATGCTCCAGTCTGGGCTGTCAGGTTTAATATGCTTCCTACATTTACTGGGATTGCCAGGACTCTTATGTGAGAGCGCTGGGTTGCAGATTGGAGCTCTGGACCGCTCTCTAGGGAGACAGTGATGCCCACTTGGTAGACCACTGTTCGGTGGCCATATCCTTCTGGGCCTGGGACATCGTTGCTTAGTGCGTTTTGACATCTCCATTCCATTTGGCTCCCTGCTAAGCACATCCAAATGACTCCCACTTAGGCTTAGACTCCAGCCCCCCCCAGAGACTTGGTAGGTGAGCTCCTGCCTCTCCGCAGGGTGCTGCACAGGGCACATGCAGTGGGACAGGGGGACAGGGCTGCCCCCCAGCCTGAGGACAGGTACTGAATGGGGGCTAGCAGCTTACAACAAAAATTAGGTGTTCTTACACCGAAGGATGCTTTGCAGGGCTGCGGCAGAGGACAGGCTGCTTCCTCCCGCTTTTATGCATTTGGAGACTGCTATCACCTCTGCCCAGTGTTTTGCCCTCGAGGCTAAAACAGCCTGAACTGCCTCGGTCTGCTCCTAAGGCAGGTCTGCCAGCCCTCTGGCTGTCCCCCGCAAGCTGCCCAGCTCCCTCCCCTCCCCTCTCCCGAAGCTGGATGGAGGGTCCCTGCCGGGGCCTCACCATGTGAGGGAGAACCGGGAGGACTGAATGTGTCAGGCCAGGAGCCGTGCAGGGATCACGCCTGCAGCAGGGCGCAGCTTTGCAAGACAGGCGCTGTCTGGGCTCCGGCTCAGTCCAAGCACTGCTCCCGCAGCTCCGTCCTTGGACAGGTTTGCACAGGAACAAGGGGTGCCCAGCGGAGTCTTGCACCCTGTGCTTGCCCTCGTGTTGGCCACGGGGCTGGGACTGCTCTCCCCACCGCCCCGAGGCTGTGCTGACCCCTCAGCATCCCGCGGTCCCTCCCTCACATCTCTGCAGTGGTGTTTGCTGACAAGGAAGGTTCTGGAGAGGAGCAGCCCTAGCAAACCCCTTGGGTCTGTGATTAAAATGCTGCTCAGGATGCTGCAGCCTTCCCTGCTGCTCCTGAAAATCACTCCAGCCTGCAAGCCGCTTGCAGCCTGTGAAACAGAGGCAACATTTTCCCCTGGCCCAGCAAAGGGGCCCATCAGCAGCTGTGGCTGGTGTGCTTCTGGGGGTGCCTTTTCAGGAGGGGCCAAGAGGGTGCCCCTGGTGTACGGCAGAAGCTGGATTGCTTCTACCTGGAGGAAGTCCTAGGACTGTGCCAATGGCACGAACAGCTCAGAGCCATCATCCTGGGTTATGTGCATCACAGCCCTGCTCCGATACAGCATCCAGCCAGCCGTGCCCCTTTGGATAGAGGAGACACGAGCGTGCAAGTCTCTGTCAGGCCTGATTCCCTGCTTGCTGCAGCCCTCTCTCCTTCACACCTCCCCCTTCTTTCCTCTCTTCAGCCAAATGTGCAGCTGGGCTGAGGTGCTGTTTGCAGGAAGGTGACAGCAGATGTGCTCAGGAAGCACAGCCTGTGTATCTTCAAAAGATGCGATTTATATCAAAAGGGAGAGCAGCTGTATGCCCCAACCCAGCGCTCCCCAGCACCAGGCGAGGGACACCCTAGGTTTTGCACAAGTGGAGGAGGAGGACAAAGGAAAGTCTCCCCCAGCATGAGCTGAGGTGATCACAACCATGGACCTACACAAAGTCTTGTAGTTTCCCAGCCAGACCCATTTTTTTTATGAAACACTCCTAACTACAATGAGCCCATTTTCACACCTGATTTCCTCTGGAACTCCATGAGGCTATGTGATTTCACTGTGACAATACAAAAGGAAAAAAACCAGCACCAGAACCCAAAGTAATTTCAGAAAAAAAAAAAAAATCACAAAAAGCAAGCATGCCTGCCTTTTGCTCAGCCATTAAGTTGGCATGTTTGAAAAACGCCCTGCAGGCGCTGCCTTGCAAATGCACTGCTCTGTATTGCAGAGGCATCCGCTGGTGGGTGCCAAGTTCAACACCAGCGACCTCAGCCCATGTTGCCCTTCACAGAGCACACATTAAGGGACAGTTTGCTTTGGGCTATTATTGGTGGAACGGACCCAGCCCCATTACACAGTGTAGTCTCTCGTTAGTACCACGTCAGTCTGCCAGGGAGATGTACCGTGTTCTTGTCCCACGTGCTGGTGAACATCCATCACACCGTAACACAGCTCGTCTCCCATACAGTCTTTGAACATCCACGTCTAGGACTCCCTGTTGGCTGCAGCAGCTGGGTGCTCTCCCTCTCCACATCCTCCTCCCAAAGCCATCCCCGTCAGGCATTCAGCAATCCCTTGCTTGGCATGTTGATTATTGTAATTTATGTTTATGAGGAATGTTATGCACTAATAAGCAGCTTGTGTGACACAGCCACTGAGCTCGTGTCTCTGTCCACTAATTGCTTATAACATTCTTGCCCCTTGCATGTCCCTCTTTCTCTTAGAGCTGGTTTCTCTGTCCACATCCAGTTTGGGAGCTTCCTCTCCCTTAGTAGCCATAGCTTTTGCTGGGGATCCCCTTTGCTTTCTGTTTTAAAATGGACTTACAGTGCCAGGTGGTCTCATAGCTGCGTATGGAGCGTGTGGCAGCAGTTGTTATGCTCGAGGGCTGCACTGTGCACATAAGTGTTCGAGACATCTCCCTGCCTGGAGACATCTCCTCTTTAAATAGAGGAGATGGGTGAGGATGGAAATCAGGAGCGTGCCAGAGCCTGGCTGGACTGCCGGGCTGCGGAAAATGTGCCACTTTCTGCAGCCAGTGGCGTAAGGGGAGCGTGATGGCTAACATCACACGGAGCTGCCGCTGACTTTGCAGCCCACATGACCAGGTACTCATTGACCAGGGGTTAGGGGAGGGCAGTCGTTCACGCGAGCCAGGAGCCAGCCTGCATGTTGTGCCTCTGGATCTTATCTTTTGCTGCTCCTCCCCGAGCCCTGCAGAGCAAAGGATGCAAATCCCCATGATGCAAGTGAAAAACAGGCTGCTCAGGGCAGTGAGAAACACGCTGCTCACCCTGTGTCACAGAGGACTGGGTCTGCTGCAAAGTCATCATGCCCCAAGTGGGGCAACGTGCCTCAAGCCTGAACTCCGTGTCTGCTCCTGGAGGGGCAGTTCCAGTTCAGAGCCCGTTGGTTCAGCCCTGTGGGCTCAGACGAGTCCTAGCTCACGTGCTCACTAGATGAGTTGACTGAAGAGCTGGTGTCGAACATTTTATCCCGCTCACAGAGCAAACCAGCATTACTAAGGGCTTCATGTCTTGGCTGGGTGTTGCCATGGGACAAGCTAAAGTGAACAAACAAAACGGAGCCTGGTAAAACATTGCTTTCCTCCATGGGGGCTCAGCTTTTATGCTTCTGTAATGCCATCTGTGAACCACTTGCCCTGTTTCGTGAAGCGTCTCCCAGCAAACTTGATGGTTCTAACATCAGAAATGAGAGTCAGCAAGTCTCCCAAGATTTCCACGTTCAAAAAAGGAAAAGGGGAAAAGGAGTTCTGTCAGCAGCAGAAGTAAGGCAGCCTGCATTTGTGTCTTCTGGACAGTCTTCCTTGTGGAATCTCAGATGTCTGGAAAGGAGAAGATCCTATCTGCTTCCCCCCACGATTTCCCCCCAGAGAGCTTGTGCTCCCTTTCCTCCTCCTCCCCAGCTCTGCAGTGTCCGCTGGGTTCCCACTCCCCATACCCTGTGTAGACACATTTCCTGGCCCAGGTGCCCCGCTGGCATCCCTCTGCCTTCCCCCGCCACGTTAAACCTCCTGCGCATCCCCCAGATTTAGGCATAATACCCACTAATTACAAAAACTCCACTGACAGACAGGATGGTCTGTAGAGGGAGGGCGAGGATTAATATAGCCGGGGATATAAGAAATTAATTAGTTTCAGACAGACAATGTTGGCACCTCCAGTCAGCCTGATTTATTTCCACGGCTGGTCTATTTTTGGCAAAGTGAGAATGTTTGGCTAAATATAAGACAATAAATAGCTGGAATGGATGGTGAAGCTGCTGCTAAATACATAACCCCTCTTGGAGTGACAGAGCCTGAAATTTCCCAGGCAGCCCAAGGGACGCGGGCAGCCCACGGCCCCTGCCGGGTCCCGAGCGTGCCCCCCATTTCACGGGCTGCCCCCGCTCAGTCGCATCTGCCAGGAGCCTCAAGGACGAGTAGGAAGAGCTACGGGAGGGAACTCCCCTGACTCGTGTGCCGAGGCTGGGATCTGTGTCGGTGTGTGCGCGGCTCCCCAGCCTGCAGAGCAGCTCAGCTCCCCGCTCCGCAGCCTGAGCAGGGCCGGCTCCTGCCCGCAGCGCTCCCGGCCGTCCCGGCGCGGCCCCGGGGCCGGCTGCGAGGGCAGCGGGACCGAGCGGGCTCCTTATCCCGGGGCTTGCGGCGGGGAGGAGCCAGCGCCGCACCGAGCGAAGCGCCGGCACCGCTCCGGCACCGCGCCGGGTCCCGCACCAGCACCGCACCCGCACCGTCTCCGGCACCGCTCCGGGCCCTTCCACCTCCGGCACCGGCACCGCTCCGCCGCTAGTACCGGTCCAGACCCTCTCCGGCACCGGCACCGCTTCTGCTCCAGCACCGGCAGCGGCCCCGGTGCGGCCCCGCTCCCACCCCCGCCCCGGTGCGGCCCCGCGGAGCCCGGAGCGCCGCCCCTGCTCTTCCCCGGGACCCGGCGTGGCGGCGGCAGGAAGGAGGAAGGAGGGAGAGCGACCTGCTCGGCGGCCGGTGAGTGCCGGGGTAAACACGGCGGCGGACCCCTGCCCTCCCCTCCCGCAGCCCCGCCGGCCGGGCAGCGCTTGGCCGGGCACTGCCGCTGCCTTTGGGACTGTTTGGGCAGAAAGTGCGAGGGGAGGGCATAGCTAAAGTTGGAGATACGGTGAGGGGGGGTTCAGCTCTATAGCACGCTCAGCAAGAATGTATACCGGTCAGTGCCCTGGTGGAGGAGATCCCTGCGCGTGTTTTGGTCCTAAACGTGGTTTGGGGAGCCCTGGTCAACCCTTCACTCACTGTCGACTTCCCAACGTGCACCGTTGGGTACACACCCCTGGCATGGGTCCCTCTGTGAAGGACCTGGGGGGACCCTTCTGTCTCCAGTGTGAAAGTTTCCAGGGTGGCTTGCAGGGGGGGCTGACACCTGGGTCTGTCTGGCACGTTCCTCTGCCCAGGCTGGAGTCCTGCTGCTGGCCGGCCGGCAGCATGGCATTCTCCTTGCGCTGCATTTTTTTGTGGCTGTTGTATCAGCTGCATCTCTCCAACATGCCTGTTGCTCTGACAAGTTGCCCGGGGGTGTGGAGAACTTGCCCCCAGAACGCCTGGTCCCCTCCTTGCTGGCAAGGGGATCCTCGGACAAGACTGCCCGCTGAGAGCTGGTCTCCCTGTCATGCCAGCGCTAGCTCCTGTAAAGCCAGGCTTTGATAAACTGGCTCTTCTCTCCGTGAAAACAAACTGGAATGAGCATGCCGGCTGGTGGGCACAGTGGTGGCATTAGCTGTGAAAAGAAGAAAGCATCATGGTCAGGCCTGGGGCTGCTGGCATTGGGTTTTTGTGCTCTGCATCAACCAAATGAATGGTGCAATATGTGTGTGCAGGGGATTGGAGAAGGGGAAGGGCTTTGAACAAGCAGCGGGCAGAAAGTTAGTGCCTCCGGATGAGATTTGTGAAAGGGCAAGTGCCTTCGGACAGGACCCTCTTCTTGCAAGGAAATAGGATTAATTTCCTCCTCAGTGGTAATGGGGCAGCATGTAGATCTGCAACATGTGCTAACACACAGAGCTGAAATGTGGTAAATGCAAGCAGAGTCTTGTTTTCCAGCCTCACGGGGCATTGACAGGGCATCTGGGTCACCCTGTCTGTGGACAGGTCGTGAAAACCAGCTCCCATGATCCTGAAAAGATTCCCTTGATGCAAACACCAGCCCATTCGGTAATTGGTCAGTTAGTGCCAGCGGGAACGCGTCAGTGGTGCCATGCTGAGATCTCAAAGTGCATTTGTAGTCCAGAGCATCCTTTCCTCCCTTGAGAAGATACAAGTACATCGATGGATGTGACATGTCCAAGAGCCTGATGCAAAGAAGGAACAGAGGCAGGAATAGGAGGAGGGCACCTGGTTCACCAACTGGCACCCCATCCGTGAAACTTCATCTGTGTGCGTGTACATGTGAGGCATCCAGCTCACGGTTTGCTGATTTTTAGACTCTTTGTCATGCCAGAAGACTTCTGTGCAAGTTTTGGTGCCCATTCTCCAGGCAGGACCACTTTTGATGGGAGGTTTTGCAGATTTCACAGATTTGTTTCCAAGCGCTCAGGCTTATTCACTAATGCAGGAAGGTATTTGTTCCATGTCCAAATGAGGGCAATTAATAAATGAGTAGTGGAACAACCTCCCCAGCAATGACTGGGAGTTCCTCCTCTCTTACCCTGCTTGGAAAAGAGAGGAAATTTTGTAACTGAAGAACAGGACTTTGGAGATGTGACCCTGTCCTTGGTGTTGCTAGGGATTCTGTCTGACCTTGGACGCGTCACCGTATCCCCATGTTTGAGTTCCCCCGTCTGTTAACACTTGACCTTGCTTTGTTCTCAGAGGTTTGCTCCCTGGGATCTATAGAGCTTTGGGATGCTGGCAGGGATAGGCGTGGAAGCACTAAAATACTTGTGTCGGTGCTGCGGAGGCCCCTTTCACGAAACAAGCACTCTTTGTGGTCCCTTGAATGGACCCTTCAGACAGGCTTCGCTGGCAAGCGAGGGACAAAGCGTGAAGCGATGGTGTCACATATTCGTACGTTACAGGTGACTGTGATGCAGCTGACGTGCCCGGCTGCTTTTTACTGGCTTCCAAACTAGCTGCTTTAAATCTTTAGCTGCTGCCTTTCCCATGCATTTATTGCCATTGTTGCTGTCTCCTTTATGGCGGGTAGGCACGGGCTGGGGTACACGGGTGCAGGAGGAGAGGGGTTTTGCCTTCTGTTGCTTGTGCTGTAACTAGACAAGATAGACGGAGGCAGCTTCATTTTGCATATGGGAGAGTGGAGAGACAAAATGGCTCGCTCAGGGTGCTACAGGGAGCCTGTGGTAGCACAGGGAATTGAGTTTTGGTCTCCCACGTCCATGCGCATCCCTCCATTCCTTCTGTCCTTTGTGCTGCACCCTGCCAAGAAAGGGTGAGGCAGAAACCTGTGTATGTACTTTCCGTGTGTTGTGCATGCATTAAAATATCCACGTTGCAGTTTCCACTGAGACCATCCCCTTGGTCTGGCCTTCTGGAGAGAAATGAATGTTTGGTCAGTCCTTGTAAACCCTGAGACATTCCTCTGGCTTCCATACAGACCTGAGGTTTGGGCCAGGAGGTCTGAGAATCTCCAGAAAATCTGGGAGACATGTTTGGAGTCCTGTCCAAATAATAGTAAGAGTTTCCAAGAAGGTTTATACTCAGTAAGAGCCTCCCAAATTCTCCTTCCATGCTCAGGGAAATTGAGGCAAACTTAAAGCAGCTTCTCCAGGCAACAGGACAAGGGATCTTGGCTCTGCGGCCAGCTACAGAGTTCAGAAAAGATCCCACCCCAGCCTGGAGTGAGTTCCACTCTGCGTAATTAGAGCACTGAAACCCTGAAAGGTCAGCTCTGGTTGATGACACGGTCTCGGTTTACATCTTTACAGGTAGAAAAACAATAAAAGGTCTCTCTATAAAAAAGGCCCTTCAACGGCTTTCAGCAAACTCTGCCCATGCAGAGGTTTGACTTGTTGGGTTTGCTTTTCCCTGAATTAAATTGCTTCTGCTGTTTTTAAAGGGAAAACTGATAGCAGAAAGCAACCTGTTGATTAATGTAGATGTGAAAGCCCAGATTACAATCTGGTGAACAATTAACTTTGCAGAGTCGATCTGTAATCAGAAGGAGCATCTTTTGCTCTCTCTTTACATTTCTAATCAAGGTTTCTTTTCAGGTAGCATTTTGCCTGCAGCCAGTGTTGCTCATCTGCTGCTTGTTTGCTCAGTCGCTCACAATCTTAGCTCGCATCTTTGTCTAGGCAGCCTGGCTGGAAAAGAAGCTGGTGTGAAATTATTTTCAAGCCACAGAGCAGAGCTAGCAAGCCTTGAGAGATGGCTGGGGTTCATCTGTGCTTCTGACACCAGTGCAATCTCTCATCTCTCTTCTTTCTTTGCCTCCCTCCTTTCGTGTGGCTTATTCTTGTTGTATCTCCAATCACAACTTGAGATCTGTATTCTCTTGCCTTCTGGGTTTCCTCACTGTTTTAGGGATGAGCTCCAAGCCACCACAATTAAGGCTAGATTTCTGCAGACAGGCTAGGCACGCCGCATTCCCGCTGGGAAATGTCCACATATATTCAGAACAGCATGCCTGCCCACCGGGCTGATCGCTGCTGAAAATCTGACCATTTCTTTTCACACCTGAGCAGCAGCTGGGCTCTTGTTAAAATTCTCACTCGTGTTCTGAATGCATAATGCGCCGCAGTTTCAAGTGTAGGCAGGACCTGCGGGAATACGGCTCACGGGAAGGATGCTCCAGGCTTTGGGGCACTTGCTTCAGAGAGTTGGGTTCAGATGCCAGCACCAGCTCTCCTGGTGTTGTTTGCGGCTTTTCTGTGCTGCCGTCTTACATCAGGTACCGTCCCTGCCACACCAGGGTGCCGGGAGGATAAATGACTCTAAAAGTGTTCGCACTGTGGAACAGGGGGATGTTTGACCTGGTGTTTTCAAAGATGGATGCTCGTTGCTTTTTTGGGATCCAGGTCTCCCAGAGCAGCTCAGGTGGAGCCATTTCAGAGCAGTTCAGGCTGTGTACAGACAGCCTGGGTCTGACGCCGACCCACTGTGAGCCTGGCCCGCTATTCTGCTTCCCTTTTATCTTCCTTTGTGGATTTAAATCAGGGGCATTTTGCAGCAGAGACAATTTCTCATTGCTGCCTTTAGCACAGCGAGTCCTCAATCTCCGGGGCCAGCAGGCACTACCGTAACAAAAATAATAAATTGAGTAGCATATTTCTGATACAGAGCTGTCAGTGCCTTTTACCAGCCTCTTCTGCCAGCGTTGCAGGGACACATGGTATCATCAGAGCTATCACTGCTTGTGATGCACACGGGATGGAGTCGTGTTGGGTTGACTGCCCTTCGTTAGTGCACGGGAAGGGAAAGCGTGCAGCTTCTGTGTGCACCTGGAAGGAAGGGCGCTGCTGATGAAGATGCTTCGTTGCCCGTTAATGGTGCATTCAATCCAATTATTTTGTTGCTTTTTAATTTTATTCATCACTCCTGAACAATTCACCCTCAGAACACCCTTGAGCCAATACTGTCATCTGCGTTTATCAGGTGGGAAACTGAGGCAAGGAGCGTGTTCCTGGTGTTAGCAAGGTCCCGTCACTGGTGGCACTGGATCTCAAACCTGAGGTCTCGTACCCCCTCCAACGTGTGCCGCTTTGTGCTGCTCTGTAGCTAAGAGCCCGTCTCTCGCCGTGGTCCGGGGTGACATGGATTTTATTTGTCTTTTGGGCACCCTTTCAGTTTTTGCTCGTGACCTGCCATATAGTAATGTTTTTGTTAATAAAGACTTCTACATGAATTCTACCCCCCCGCCTTTCTTCCAACCTCTGAAACGCTCAGGTGTTTCCTTTAAAACAGCCCAAATTTCCCCAGCCAGGGGTTTTGGAGTGGGGTTGGGGGCTGGATTTGACCGGTTTCATGGAGTGCTGCTGTTGTTTTGATGACTTTTAATTGAATTGCTAAATTAAGAAGAAGAGGCTGTTGAAGCTGACCATAAACACTGCAACCTCTGAACAAATTGAAATGTGCCTCTTTTGGGAAGCAGAAACATTCCAAACCTTCCGTTTATTTCTATTTCTCTATTTTGATTTAAATAGTTTATTTTTACTCAGTAAGTGTTAATTATTGGTAAGTGTTAATTTGCTGGTCACTCAGGGGTTATGATTCACGATCCCAGTTAGATTTGGTTGCAAACCCCCTCCCCGCGTCCCCCCAGCACTGCCCACTCCTGCAGCCGCATCTTTTTTTAGTTGCTAAATCTGACAGGGTTTATGTACAGGAGCCTTAACTCTGCGCTTGTGAACATGCACATGCATATAAATTCGCGGGTGGGTTATTTTCTGTATTCCAGCGTGGAACATCACCTGGAGCTTGGGTTTATGCCTTCTAGCATGACTTGAATTATTTGGTGGAAAGCCTCTTAGGCTGGCAGCTTATGCACTGAGCCTGTGCTGGAGCAAATGCTGCTGATCTATAGATACCCAGAGATGCAGCCAGGGACCTACAGGGATCTTCAGTAGCATTTTGGAGGTTTTTTTGTATTTTAGACTTTAAAAATGCAGTTTGAATGATGTAACAGCAGCTGAAGTCATCTCTTTTCACCCAGAAAACGCATCCTCCTATTGTATCTGCCCGTATGAGTTGGTTAAATTCCACTTCCTGCCTTACTTCACCAGATGCTCAAGTGGTGTAAATCAGCATTGCTCCCTGAAGTCAGTAGACCCACAGCAGCACAACACATGGCAATTTTGTCACCAGCCAAGGCTGTGAGCATCACAAATGCTCTCTAGTTTTGTAGTAGGATCTCTCCTGTCACGTGTGCTTGTGTCACCTCTGCTGGCACCAGATAACCCAGAGAACTCGAAACTACCACTCATTTCTGCAGCACCAGCATCGCCGGTGAGCTGGCAGAGTGCGTGCTTCAGAAATCCAGGATCCAGTCCTGATACAGGAGATCTGGGCAGCAGTGATCTATAAGCAACAGACCGAAGGAAACAGTGCTGCAGTAGTGGTTTGGGGGTAGGACCCCGGGCCAGATCTCCTGGACTCTTTTCCTGGCTGTGCCATTGACTTGTTATTTGACCCTGGGTGATTCCCATCCCCTCTCTGTATTTCCTGTCTCTGGCGGGGGGGTAACAGCCAAATTCACGGCTGAGCTACAGTTGGTATTAGTGAAATGCTTGGCTATCCTTGAACAAACAGTGATCACAGGAGGGTGAGGAACCGTTCCTGCGTTACTGTCGGCATAATAACCTTTCTGGCATCTGTTCTCCATGCCTCCGATTGGAGCAGTGATTCAAGTGCAAGGGAGAAGCAGTAGGGAAAATCTGCATTCAGCCTAAAGCACGTATTGCTCCTTCTGCTGCAGATATTCCTGAGGGTTGGTCAGCTTGTAATTATTAACTTACTACTGCACAGTAATCACTCTGCCACAGGATACGGGAAGTATAGGCAGTCAGGAGCCAACCATATCTCACAAATCCCAGGCTTTTCTTACTTGTCCTTTGTATTTTGCCCATCATGGTGATATCTGACTTATAGCCCTGACCATCAAACTCTCAGAAGAGACATAATAAGCCAGCCTGTGGCTGGAGACCTCTGTGCGCTGTTTGCTTTTCATGTTTGCAGTTAGGGGACTGAAAGCCAGTGTTAGTCCAGAGCAGGGAACCGCTACGTCCTGGCCTGTGGCAGCAAGGAGGACCTCTTCTGCAGGTCTGCCAATGTTCCCCTCCTGCCTGGAGAAGACCACATCTAGGGGTGAGCCTTTGGAGCCCTCGCCACCTGCCTCTACAGTAAAGGCATTGATACTGCGTATTTCCTGAGCATGGCACTGGCCAGGGGAGGTGAATTACCAGCCCTGGAGACTGAAAGCCTCTGTTTATCCCGGGACCAGGTTCGGCATGGACGGGGAGCCCCGCTGCCAGGATGTGATGGAGTCGGTCCCCATGGCCCACTCGGGGTGGGTGTGCTGAGCAGAGCTGCCTGTCACGGGGGGGACCTGGGGGACAGCGCAGAGCCCATGTCACCCCTCTCAGCATCCTCAGACGGAGCAGGGGCAGAACCTGTGCAGCACCTTAGTCCATCAGCTGGCAAGACCCTGGCATATTTTCCTTTTTGAGGAAGAGCTAGAGTCTGAAATGCTGCCCAGTGCGGAAGAAACCTCTGCAGGGCCAAGTCTCACTGTAAGCTTGTGTGGTCGAGGCAAGAAACCTCTAAGGGATGCCTCAGACTGCCCTGGTCAGAGGAGCCAAGGGGTTTGTTTTTCCGCTGGTTTGTTTTTTGATCCAAGGCAGAAAATGTCTCTAATGTGGGTCTGAGGTGAGGGAGGATGGGCTGTCGGGGCCATCACAAATCATCGTCAGCATCAGGAGCTGCCGCTGTGCCTGTAGCCGAAGGGAGATGGGGACGCAGGGACCTGAAGCTGCAGGAGCACGGAGTTGGAGCCCCGTGGTCCTTGTGTTGACCAGGCGCCTCGGAGCCGTTTCAGCTCTTTGGAAGGGTCCCAGAGAGGCTGCGGATGGTCTGGAGGCACCTGGGCAGCCTTCCTAGCACCTGGGGTTTAGGCAGCAATTTATAAACACCATTTGCAATGTAAATTGCTGTGTGAGGGACAGAGAAGCAACATTACCTGCCTGGGAGTCTGAGGAGGAGGCAGAACTAGCACTTTTAATGCTCTTTTTTGTTATACCCAGGAGTTGTGTTGCCTCTCATCCAAAGGACAATTAAAAATGCAAACAGTCCGTCTGTCCCCCAGACTGCTCTTTCCATACCACCCCAGCACACACATCCCAGTACCACCTTCCTTTCACCATCATCCTGCTTTAGCAATAAATCTCACAGCCCCTGGAAGGAGCTTTGAGGAGCTTTCCCAGCACTCTGGTTGCTGCCCTGTCCCTGGAGAGCCAGGGCTGGGATGTGCAGCGGTGCCCGTCGCGCTGTTGAATTCCTCTCAGACCCCGGTTGCAGCTCTGCAGCGATGGAAACGGGTATTTCCTCTGCGCAGGAGGTGCAGAGAGGATCCGATTGAGTCATTTTAATTCCAAGAAAACATGACACGGTATCTGAGGGAGAAGGCGTGTTTTTATAAATTACCATTAGCAGCATGTGTTCTATTTAAGTACTTAATCCCTTTCAATCCCTTCTTATTAACGATTAATTGTGCAACTAATCGCACTATGATAGCAGCATTGCCGGTGCAGTTAGGTGCGGTGTGTACAAGCAACCCCACCAGTATTAAACCAGATAAGAATTTGGTGCGGCGGTGATGGGGGGGCACCTCAGCTCGGCTGATGCTCTGCTGTGTGAACGTGGGCCAAATCTCTCGTCTCTTTGGGTCTCAGGATTATAATCCTTCTTTATCTCGAGCGTTTCCTATGAAACATACAGTTTATCAGCTGGAGAGGAGTAGAATTGAGTACAACCAAGCAAGCTTTGAACAGCTCTGCTTGATGTAGTCCCTTTTCATCTCGCTTTCTGAGCTTTGAGTCTCCTTGACTCTCGTGGCCTCTTACTGAAAACCACATGGAAAAATGTCTGTGTTTTGATTTGGGGGGCGGGGGGGCTATATTTGAAATTATTTCCAGATGTGCTTCTGAGATCTTACAAACGGGCGGTGGACTGCAAGCCACGGGTCAATGCATGTTGCAGCCCAGCACCTATCTCTTCCTAACAGTGTCCAAGGACTGGTGAGTCCAACCATCTGTTTTTCTGCAAGAGATCGCTCTCCCTCACTCTCTTTGGCTCTGTTTATCTCATGCTGGGCTCTCTTATCTCCCCTGGTTTCCAAGGCTCGTGCAGAAACCCATCCAGCTTGTCAAGGACACCAGAGCTGTGGGCAGCTGTGTGAGGGACTCAACCAGTATGCAGTGAGAGTTGGGGTGGTTGTTAAAGTGCAGGGGGGGGGGGGGGGTGGG
>VXBL01006314.1:105012-139608 GCA_013400195.1 Aramus guarauna
AAAAAAGAAAAAAAAAAAAAAAGAGATACATTCTTTATTTTAAAACCCACCAAATATACTTCCTTTGTCTGCCATTCCCATGACTGACATTGCAACTTTCAGGACACCAAGTGGCAAGCTGGGGCTTGGTTGGTGAAACAGATGTTATTTACAGTTTAACAAGGAACAAGGTTTATCTAAACAATGTGCTCTCGCCGAGTTCCCAGATATGCATGAAATGTTGCCCTCCATAGGGAAGTGAGCAGAGGTTTGCAGGCACTGCAGCGTGCTTAATCTGTTTATACATGTTTCATCTGGGATATCTCTGGTTGGTATCCAGACGTGTCCGTGTTTGGTTTAACATGAGAATGTCGTAGTCGTGGTGGTGCTTAGCTGGGGGGGCGGGTAGGGATATTAGGGAGGGAGGTAGTGCGGAAGGATGGCGGAGGATGCCCTGCAAGCGGGCGCTGCTCTCTCAGGGACAGGGGTTTCCATCTCAGCGGGTGTGGGATCCTGGAGAGTTTGCACCATCACGGGGCCTGGGCTGGGCTCTTGGGCAATCCCACGGCCTCCTTGTAGCATCCCTGTGTTTAAGGAAAATGGTGGTGCTGGTGCAGAATACCTGATAAAGAGCTTCCTGAGCAGAGGAAGTACAGCACGGATGTACCGGGAGAGTCTGATCTGGAAGCACATCCCTGTCCTGGAGATGGGAGGTACACCTGAGGACATCAGGGTGAGGAGCAAAGGGAAGGATGTGTCTGCATCTCAGACCAGTCTCCTGCTTTCTTCTCTCCCAGCTCTTTCTAAGGAAGCTGGTGGAGGAGGCAAGACAGTTACTGAGAAGGATTTTGCAATATGGGCACGCATCCAGCCTGGTTGGCAATCCCAGATTTCAGGCATGCGAAGCTGCTGCGCATCTGGGGGAGGCCCCCATTTAATGTTGATTGTACTAGTCAGATCCTAAGCAGAGCAGGACTATTTAAGGATCTGCTTCATTTGCTTTCACTAGTTGTTCCCTGAGACATTTGCTACTGTGAAAATCTCTTTTGGAGTTTGTTTCTGCATTATTCCTTCCCTGCGTGTGGCCCAGACAATGTCTGGTTTTCACTGTGTTGCCCAACCCCTGGCTCTTTGCAAAGTGGAAATGCTTCATGTGCAGAAATAAGGAGTGTAGTGTTATCGGCGGTGGTAGCAGCGCTGAGATTGGAAAAGCCAGAGAAGGAATGGCAGGGACACTTGGCTCCCTTCAGATTACAGAGAAAAACTTGAACGTTGAAATGGGGAGAGGGGAGAGAGCACGGGGGACAGCGGAGCGGGTGAAATCCTTCTGTACAGGAGCAGCTTCAAGAGTTTGCACAGCAGGGCACTAGCCGTGCAGCCCCCCGAGGCAGGCAGAGCACTATCGGCTTTCAAGGTGGTGCTGTGCATGGGCCAGGGGCGAGGGAGAACCATCCCTGGAGGCTGTTCGTGCTGATGCAAGAGTGTCTCAAAGCCCGGCATCTAGGCAGCAACGTGCAGCTCTTGCCAAGTTTGCTGCCTCGAAACAGTGCTCCTGTGGCCCTGGGATCCCTGGCAGCCACCTCTTGGTTCAGGAGGCTTTTTAAATCTCCTGCCTTCCTCCAGCCTCCATGGCAGCTTAGTAGAGCAGAAGTCCCTGATCACCTGGAGCAAGGAATTGAGCAATCCCTTCTCTCATTGTGAGGACAAAGCGTGGCTCTGGGTCTGGGAAGCAAAGCCAAGCCAGAAAGATCACACGGGTGCCCACCTGCACATCTCACCCCCGGCTGGGGCTCCAAGCACCACTGTGGTAATCGTGATAAGGAAGGGTCCGGATAAAAGACATCGCAGCGTTACTCTTCCCATTATGGGGGAGATGGGGATGCCAAAAGTAATTACAGTTTGTGCTGTGCTTTGAAATCCTCCGATTCCTGAAGCGTTGGCTTGCTCTGCTCCCTACCTGTGTGGCTGCATTTCCCTCACATCTGAGGGAGAAATACGTACACACACGTGCACAAAGCCCTCCAAGGATGGGTGCACAACTGGTTTAAGGTTAAATACCAGATTAGTGCAATCCTTGGCAGAGTAGACTTGCAGTGTTTGCTCACTACCTTACTACCATGTGACTATTCCAGAGCTTTAAATAAAACAGATTTGAAACCCTGCTGCAAAGAGTTTTATGTGCCTAATGCCAAACAGTGGTACCGCTGCTCCAGAGCACGGTCCTGGGGAGAAACCCTGTCCGTAGCTGGTACTGTAAACTGTGCCGGGGTGGGGAGCAGTAAGTCGGGAACACCGTCCCCTTTCATTCCTTTCTTTTCCTATTGCCGCAGAAAGATCTGTCCGAGGGCAGCAGGGGGTGGTTTATTAGCGATGTGGGCTCCAGAGAGCTGCTGGACCTGAGCTGGGAGCTTGCTGGGGGAGGAAGGGGTGTCAATCCCCTATGAAGCTGGTTGTACAGACTCTCCAGCTCCTCCTCCCATTGCCAGGCATTTGCCGATCGCAGAGCACAACTGGCGGGAGTCTCAGCCCTGTTCCAAGGGCAGTTTATCAGGGTAGAGCAAGGCAAGCTGGACTCCGTGCATTTCAACTCTCCCAGAAAATGCGTGGCGAAATGCCGAGCTCTTAATTGCTTTGAGTGCTTGTGGTGGTGCCGCTTCTTATAAATGTTGTGCTTCTGTTTATATTAAACCCGTTTTCTGTTTTTCTGGGAAATTAGGTCCTGACAAGATCCTTTGATACCGGGTTCCCTCTGGTAAGACTTTTCGCAATTCTCTGGCTTTCATTTCTTCCCTTCACCTTTCCATTGTGCGCTGGTTGCTGTCCCCCTCCTTTTCTTTGCACCAGAGGTAGCCGCGTTTCACAAACTCCACGTGACAATTGGGTGGACAGGATGTAATTTCTGTTTCTTCAAATACCCTCCCTAGGAATGCTTTCGGCAAGGGGACCCGGGCAGCAGGACTGTGCCGTCCCTCTGCTCAGCGGTCCCTGTGGAGCTGAGGCCGCGTGATGCCGGCTGAGCTGTGATCACACCCCTGGGCAGCAGGTCAAAGCTGAAGAAATGAATTTCAGTCCTCATTTTGCACTGATACCATCCTTTCAGCCTTGTTCTCATGTGCCAGAAAGAGAGGTCTTAGGTGGAAGATGAAATCATGGGTCACAGGAGGAAAATTCCGGTATTTTCTGTTAAAGAGAGGAGACGACTTATCCTGGCTCCTCCTGACACTGCAGGGAAAGGGAAGCCTGGCTTTCCACGAGCTCTTGTCTTCACGGCAATCGCAGAACAGCTCACAGCTCTGGGAGCTCTGCGTGGGCTGGGGAAAGAAGGAAAGCTCTAATTAAAGAAAAAAAAAAAAGGAAAAGGAGGAAAGAAAATAGCAATTAAGAAGCCAGCAGACCTTAGGTATGCCATGCTGTGAGCATGGGGATGACAGCGTTGCACAACTTCATCCAGCCGGACGGAGCTGCAGGCGTGGTGGGGACGTCGCTGGGGTCGTGGTCGCTCAGTGGGACTTGGTCTCTCCTGCACCAGGGATCTTCTCCTGCAATGTCGATCCTCCTTCCCACCTAGCAATACGAGAAAGGCAGGTGCTGACAGCCTCAGCTACAGGTTAAACACTCCTGGGAGAGAAAATAAGAGGTTTTGCGTTACTGAGAATGACTTTCTTCGGCAGCTGGAAGCTGGCACCCTCTTTGCTGTGTCTCCCAGCCACCTGGGAAAGCTGGCTGCCAGCCGTGGGGATGACAGGGCTCGGGTTGTGTTTCATTCAGCAGGATCCATCAATGCTTTCTTGGTTGTGCTTGTATATTCGGGAGCCTCTGTCACTTTTGGGGTGTGACATGACAGCCAGGTAACAGGGAGGTGATGCTGGGAGAGGGAAACACGGGACAGCAGGTCTCCAAGGAGCTCGTGAAGAGCAGGCAGGCTTCACAGCGAGGTCCCTGCGGTGTAGCAAGAAGAGCCAATCTGCCTCGGATCCAGCTTGGATTGTGTTAGCTAATTGTCAGTCAATAATCGGTTGAGTGTCGTACAAGGCAAGGACCAGGCTGGCCTTCGCTGGTAACGTTCCTCTTCGGTAATTACTTGTGTTGATATTGCAGTAGCTACTCACTGTGCTAGGAGCTTGCTGTACACATAGCGTGATGCTTGTTGTGAAGGATGAGCTGCTGCCTAGTAAAAGGATGAAAGGAGAAAGTGAGTCATGGAAAAAGGCAGAGAAGGGCTAAATGTCACGCAGCAGATCAGCAGGACCTCCAGGAGCATACCTGAGCTGGAAAGCGTGGCTGCCCCAGCAATCCCAGCACAGCTCTTTGCCCCCAAGCATCATATCACAGCCCGGGTCTCCTGGGTCGTGGTGTAGCACCGCCGTACGAGCGAGACAGTGCTGCTGTCACAGTGAATGCTGCCAGTGGGACGCGCACCCTGAGCTCCCAAGCGACTGTAAATTAAGTCTCAATAACTTAGAGAGCTGCTGTAGCAAAATTGAGTCTCGCAGGGAGTGTCTGTCTCAGAGCCAAACGCAGTTGTGTTGGGCTCCATGGGAAAGCCGTGCACTTTTCCTGAGAATCATTTCCCGCTGCCTGCCCTTCTGCTTGTGCAAACCAGTGGTGATGGATGGGTTGGAGCAGGGGATCTGCTGATCTACAGCGGCTACGAGTCCGGACCGCTCATCCCCTGAAGACGATGGACGTACCATAGAAACACTGACACGACCACCTTGAGGGCGGCTCAGCACGGCTCCCAGACAATGCGAGCACTGAGCTCCCACCCGTGACTGGGATGGCTGTGGTGGACAAACTGGCTGTTAGCAGTCTATTGTTCCAGCCGAACACTGGACACTTTTCTCAGGTTAGCCTCGGCCGAGGAATAAGTGCCTTAGTGTTTTGAGGCTGCTGGAATAATGGCCGTCATTTTAATGCCTTCCTCGGAGCTGCCCTGATCTCACCAAGAGCTGGGAAGAGCCAAGTGAGAACTGCTGACTGCACCGCACAGGGCTGCAGACACAGAGAAAGGCAAAGTATACAAAGGCAGAACAAACCTCCTTTGTGTGCTCTTGTTACTGGGCTCATTGTCAGCACTGGGACAAACGAGAGTGGAAATGCGCATCTAGCGAAACGGCTTTCCTTCCCGCTCTCACCCGTGCATCAAGTGCAGGTTATAAAGTCTCCAAAGTCTGGGCTTGCAGGAAGTTTTCCGTAGCATTCACCTTTCCCAGGCTATCTTCGTGTCTGTTTGAGTCTCCGAGGTCTGTACGCGCTCCATGTGGCTTGCGCTTTGCCTGCGCCATTGTCTCTTAACAACAACTTACCGAGGAGTAATTGCAATGCTGCGACTGAGGGATGGAAACCCGGTTGTGCTGGGCGCTGTGCACCCCCCCCAAACCAGGCTTCTGCCTGCAAGGGTCTCACAACCGAGGAAAATGCAAACAAACTGGAAGGGAGGAAGGATGCGTTGTCATTCTTGATTTATAGCTGGGGAAACCGAGGCGTGCCGAGAGGGTCTGAGCCGGAGTGGAAGCCAGTCTTGTGCGTTTGCTACAGGATCATTTTTCGTCCCAAGCCTCCTCCAAACTGCAGACATGAGAAGGGGCGACAGTGATCTCCTGGCTGCCGTAATCACATTCCTAGTGCACTGCATTTGTTGTAATCATGGAAGCCAGTAATACAGGAAGAAAAAAACTGCAATGCGAGGATGGGCTGACTCCCTGGAGACCCAAAGTTCCCTTTTCAATCATGCCCAGCGCAGTCGCTGCCCTGGGATGATGGTTTGCTACAGGGCTCCTGCAGATTAATATGGATTGATTGCACTCCCTTCCCCGCAGGACCTTGACCTCCTGGCGTGGGCTTTGCTCCCTGTGTAGGAGGGAAATGTCGGGCCCCCTGAATAGCAGAGCTGAGCGGCGGGAGGCAAATGTGGAGGGAGGAGAGCTGGCCTTGCTCTCTCCCCTCATCACTCACCTTTTGGGGACAATAATTGTGCAAATCGCTCTATCTGATGGGCAAGGTCCTCTGCCCGACGCAGAGGCTGAGCAGTATGTGGCCCCCGCTCTCCAGGGCCACGCCAGTCCTCGCTGCAGCTCAGAGCAGCCTCTGTCCATCTGAACTAATCTACCTGGGCACTCGGACGGTGCTTTGCAGCATCTGTCATGGGGAGGGAGCGTCCGGGAGCTTGTTACCCCAGGGAGGATTTCATCCCGACAGCTGAGCAGCCGAGGAGACGTTCATTTGGTGGTCGGGGGCTGATATCCCTCCCTGCCCCTCCGACCTTGCCCGGGTAGGATTCCTGGCTGCTGCAGAAAATTCAGCATCGCCCCTGGGGTATGTTAGAGTAATCCCCAGCATGCTGTAATTTCCCTCTGACTCCCCAGAACAGCCCCAAATCTCTCCCCATCCCCTCCCATACACCTCCGGAGGACCCAGCTCTGGTGCTACCAAGGAAATTCAGAGCGGAGGAGGAATTCGGGTTGTGCTGAGCTCCTGTTTGCACAGGAATGCGCACCATGGAAGGGATGAAATCTCTCCCATCACTTGCACGCAGCGGTCTTGGCAGCTCACGCTCCCTTCCTCTGCCCCTCCTCTGCGCCGGCGCCTGGCAGGGAGCACATCAGGGGGCCAAAGCAGAGCCCTGGTGCTGGCCGGAGGAGAGGGGTGCTTGGCACATGGGCTGCGCTGGGGAGGTTTGTCGGGTCTGACTGGTGTTTCCATGCCTTGCCATGTGAGGAGGGGCACGTATTCAACTGGTGCCTCCGTTCGCTGTTTGTTTAGCCCTGTAGCCGCATGCAGCGTTGCATGATAGCTGTGTTTGCAGAGCAAATAAGGCTCTACGAGCAGAATTCACCATTTCTCTGATACTTGCAGGAGTGAATCAATGGTACCTAATAGCTAGAAGCGTGAGCAGTAACTGCTGAATAGGACTGTTCATTTTGCCCTGTAAACACAACTGTTAATCTCTCTGGGGATAAAAAAAAAAAAAGCTTAAAAAAAGCATACTATTCCCTCCAAGCCTTCCAGCCTTTCAGCTGGGAAATGGGGACAGGAGTCTGTGAAAATAGTAAGAAAAAGGTGGAGCCACTTATCATTCGTGAAAAGCAATAAAGTGGTTACTGCTTGAGAGCCTTGCTTCCGAGCCCCTGCAATATGCTGGAGGAGAAAGGGGACAGTTCCACACACTGATGAGGGCTTGTCTCTGCCTCAGATACCTCTTGAATTCCGCAGCAGAGAGCCAGAGGGTTTCGCTGTACAAATGCAAGAGAGATTCATGTGGACAGTCACAGCCCGAATGCCTATGGGAATAGTGCACTGAAAAATAGAGAGCACAGTTATTGCTAGTGCAGCGGATACGGCTTTGAATGCAGTGTTTAAAGAATCGTTAACATCTTGTCTTGATCATGTGATGAGCTTTCCTGATGGGATTCAGCTTTGGGCTCTTTGAAGTGTTTTAGCCAAGTATTTACTATCTGACTGTATTACAGTAAATGCAGATCATTCACGCTGCTGGCTTTAATCCCTGTTCCTTGGCCAAATACCAACCTGAGTGATTTCATTTTTGCCTGTTGATGCCTAAATATCCTTATTGCCATTTGAGACTGCTTCTGCCTTTCATGTCCCACCATGCAACGTCATGTTTCTGCATGTTGTTAATCAGCCGGCTTCTTCCATCTTAGAGATGACTACGGTTCAGAAGGTGCTGTAATTCCCTTCGAGATCCTTCAGGCTGTAAAACAAGTGATGTCATTGCTTTGCTTAGCAAGTGTCACTTTCTCTCAGAAAGTCAATAAATGCCTCCACTTCCTTTAGTACACTAAATGTGGTGGAAACAAGAGGCGGTCGCTAGCAATTCTTCCTTTGAAATCCATGCCGGGGGAGAGGGCTGGGCTGCTCGGTTTAGCTGTAAAAGGGGATACCTTCTCCCTGAAGAAATGCAGCCGGAGGGAGGACGAAGCCCCTCGCACTCCGGGGTGCTGCCCAGGGCAGCCTTGGAGGAGGGGTACACACCAGGGACCCCGCACTACCTGCCCCATGCGACATGCTGCAGCCTTCCAGCACGCAGGTTGCGGGATGCCGGGATTACGGGAGGGGAACAAATCCCGGCTTTAGGGCACCTGGATCCCAATGGTCGGTCAGGACAGGATGGATTCCTCTCCTGGAGCAGTGGAAGGCTGAGAACAAGAACAGTCCCAGAAATTCCAGCTGACAAATACATTAATGTAAACCCCATCACCAGCTGCCGAGTAGGTCCAGGTCTAGCTGGAAAAAAGAGCCACAATTGCACAGAGCCGTAAAGATAATGAGTACAGGGCAGGCTTGTGCGTAGCAGGAGAGGTAGCTAGCGATGTCGGTGCTATTTTTACCCCCACCCCACTTCCTCTCCAAGGAGGTTTATATTTAGCAGCCTGTAGCTGCTGGCATTGCAGTAGGTGGCAAGGAGGGGAAGGATTCAGACTGCAATTTGTGGAGCACACATTTTTGTCGGTGCTAAGGCGTTTGCCTTCTAAACCATTCGCACCGTTTTGAGAAGGGTGAGTGTACAGCGGGGGTGGGGGGGGAGATTCCTTCCCCCCATCTGCTTCTTCATTCACCTGCACATGGAGTATCTCTTATATTCCCTGTATCTTTCTGGTCCTGGAGTTGAGGGCCGTTATGGATTGGCGGGGTGGGGGATTGTCAGAGCAGGATTTGCTGAGCATCCTTCTGTGGCCGCCTGGTCCTGCAGTGTGGCTTGCTCTCTTGACCGTCCCGTGCCACTCCCTGCCAGGGTGGGACTGTGTCCCCAGCGCGGCGGGGGGGCTGCTGTCCTTACGGCATGGCGGCGTGGGGGGGTGAGCAGCTCTGCAGCAGCCCCCGGCCCTCCAGCCCAGTCCCTCCCAGTCCCAGGCAGGGTGCCCTTTCTAAAAGGGCTGGAAAGGGGATGGTGCTCAGAGTTGGGATTTGTCCTCCTTGGTCCTGCAAGTGTGTTATCCAGGATTTGGATACACTTCTTTCATCCCTTGTTAGGGCTGCACAGCATTGCTAAATCTCTCTTGAAACACAGAGCCTTCCTCTCCCAGCTGTGATTCGAGCATCCTGGGGGACTGGTGAGGGGCAATCTCGTGCAACTCTTTCTCTCTTCCCTAGTTTCTAGTGAAGGCAGCCCGGTATCTTCAGGTGCATCTGAAGTCACGTAATTGCAGCACTTGCTGCTGCGAGCGTGTCCTTGCACTTCCAGTGTTACAGACACGTGCAAGGGTCACTCAGGATGCTGCCAGAGTGCAGTTCATTAGTGTAACCTTCACCAGAGATGTGTGGAAACTTGCTTATGCCCTCATTTGAAAGAATAATCACTGGGGCTTATCTGAACATTAATGTGGAAAGATTGTCTTGTGTTTGAGCCTCTGATGTACCGGCTGGGAGGATCACGGATTTCCCCTGAGCTCCTGTTTCCTGTTTGGGAGTAAAACAGTGCCTAGCAGAGGAGCCTCTGTACCTTTTACTGGTGCCACTTTAGCAGTGTCAGCACACACCGCTGGAGCAAAACACTTCAGGTCCGTTTAGTTCCTTGGGTGCCTGCAACACGAGCAGCATTTCCACGCGCCGGCAGTGCCTCGGTCAACACTTGCTGAGCTTGCAAGGTAAGGAGCCAGGTCAGAGCCGTGGGCTGGGAAAATGGTCTCCAAAGCAAGTGTCAAGCTCTGCCGTCCCTTCAGAAGGAACAGCACTGCTTGGAGACTTTATTCTTGGCCATGAGGAAAGCACCAGCATGGAGACTTTGTTAATGCAGCACTCACTAGTGCCAGCGTCTTTGTTGTCAAAGCATGTTTCTGTAGTGCTGAGAAGACATTTAAATGTCTGAAGCCTGAAGTGAATGTGTCTGGCATCCTCCCGCCTGCTTTGCAACTCAAAGCAGCCTCCAGCCTCCCTTCCCAGCCCCAGCCGAATACCCCAGCCCTGATTCCAGGTGCACAAGCATTCCTGGTGAGCCTTCAGCTTTAGGTTTCTGCAGCATTAAAGGTGGGACATGAGTAGGGATAGTTGAGGGGTGTGAGTCCCCAGGATTCAGGTGTATCCCAGGGATTTTCAGGGGATTGCACCCACAGAAGGTGCCATACCTCACAGCAGAGCGTGGCAGACACACAAACGGAGTGTTTATATTGCTGACGGATAATCTTTTAAGCTTTCAGATGCAGGCATGTCAACCCAAGTGTTCCTGTTGCCCTGGCGACGTGATGCATTAGCCCCGGATGCTGTGTCTGATCGCATCAGTCTGGAATGTGATCACCGTTTGTTTGTGCTGATAAGCCCCAGAGGGGGCTGGGAAGGAGTGGGGAGAGCCAGGGAAGGGGGCTGGCTGCTCAGCTGCAGGGGGGGACACCCAGGAGTAGGGGGGACAGCCTGCTCCAGGGGCGTGGGAGAAGTCGTGGTACGTGTCTGTCGGTGCAGGGAAGAACAGCTCTGTGTAGCTTTTGATGCCTGTTTGGTACCAAAGGATGATTTTCCCCTTAAGATCGTCCCTTGGGCTGGTGGATGAGAGTAGCATTAAGGGAGTCCGGTGCTGTCCAGTGGAAATCCCCCACCAGACAGGTTGATAACGGCTGGTGGAGGAGCAGCCCTACGCTCATCAGATTGGGAAGGGGAGAGGGACAGACCCAAACCTCCTTGGGCCTGGGACTGGGAGGGGAAGAGCTGTGGCTGGTTGGGGGTGAGACACTGATGTTTGCAGGTCCAGGGAGCGGTGGCTGTTATTAGGTCCGTGCTGGGCAGGAGGAATACCGCTGAGTGCAGCAGGGCTGGTGCTAACGGCCAAACCCTGCTCAGACAGCTCTTGCAACCCGGTCCCGTCTGCGCTGCCGAGCTACAGACGGGCCTGGCAAGAGCCGAAGTCGGAAAGGCAAAGCGGCGCGTGGCTCCAAGACGCCCGGAGTGAGCTCCCTCAGCCGGCTTGTGGGGCTGCTCAGGCTCAGCACGCTTCGCCGTGTGCCCCGTCAGGGTTTTCTTCGTTTAAGGGTTTTATTGCTTTAATCAGATCCCTGGCTAAGGCGATTCTAAGGCCCATACAGGGTGAGTCATTCCAGAGCTTGTGAGCAAGCTGTGAGCTCAAAGCATCTCCCCTCGCTGGGGCTCTCAGGGATCCCCCCGGGCAGGACTGGCTCCGCTCAGCGTTTTGCTGCGGGCTCAGGAAGTCTTTCTTGCAAGGGCAAAGCAGAGACCAAACTGCCGGGGAAGAGGTGCCTCCTTGTACAGGGATGAGTGTGGTATTGAATCTTTTCCGTCACTGTTTACTTTTTCTTGCTTTCCTTCTAGTTCTACCCTGCTTTTCCCTGTTCGAGGCATTCCTGGACTTTCCAAGCACGCTGTAAGGCACAGCCTGGGTTGGTTCTCGTGGGTTTGGGCTCATCTCTGGTAACTGGCTCAGAAAAAGCCCCCTGCACCTCTTGACCACAGTCAGCTCTTAAATTCATGAGGAACCTGATTCCCCTGGTGACCACGTGGCTCCTCTTTTGCTCTGACACAGCAGCGGTGCCTTGGAGAAGAGGATGTCCCCGGGAACCCCTGCAGATTCCCAGCAGGGGAAATTTGGATCGAGGTGCTGCCAGCCCCAAAGAGCAAGAGCTGTGGGGCTGGGGACCCATCCTGTTCATCGTCCACCCGTCTCAGCCTGCTCTCTCCCCTTCCCCGCAGGACTCTGCCATCCCTCGCAGCACAAGGTAAAATGAACAAGATGAAAAATTTCAAGCGGAGGTTTTCGCTCTCGGTTCCGCGAACAGAGACCATCGAGGAGTCACTGACGGAGTTCACGGAGCAGTTCAACCAGCTCAACAACCGGAGGAATGAAGGTAAGGAGCCCCCGGGCCCCTGCCGCGGTGCTGGGGCTGGTTGGGAGCATCTGGGGTCAGTGCTGCCATCTCCAGCATCTCCACTCCAGCCCCCCCGGCCTTTCTCTGGGAGTGTTGACGTGTGGAAAGTTACTGCCCCTTTGTCTGCGTTGCTTTCCCCATCTATCCAGCAGGATTAATAACACCTTGTCATTAAATCTGATCTGAAGAGAGATTTATAATTGCATAAGGAAAGCCGTATAGGAGGGAAAGGTATTTGCACAAAACGGAGAGGAATGACGCATCTGTGGTTAAGGTCGGGAGGAGGAAAGCGTGGGATCTCCTCCTGCCCACCCAAAAGTGACAGCGGTGTTTGAGCCCTCTCCAGGGCTGACACCTCCACCAAGCCAAAGGGGCTGCTCGCTCTGTTCAGGGCAGCATCGGGGGCTCACCGAACCACCCTTTGCTCCCGGACACACAGCCTTCTCCTGGGGTGCAGTTTTCAAGGTCCCAGGGAGCAGGGAGGTTTAGGGTTAACGCCTCCGTGAGCTGAACAGGGCACATCCTTTCTGCAAACAAAGCAGCCGCCTCACTGCAGGCTGGGACAGGCTCTGCTGTCTCCGGCTGTGGGTATATCAAGGCAGAGCTGGGCATATCAAGGGAGAGGCAATGCTCGAGGCATAAACTGGGAGCAGATCACGCCAAGGTGGCCGTGCATGGACAAGCAGGCAGAGCCACTGACAGGCAGGCATTTGGAAACCTGATAAAGTTAGACTTGATTCATCCAGGGGTAAATTCGCTGCTGCGGGTGCAAGGCTGAACCGCTCCTGGTGATCACGTCATGTGTTTGCTGCTGCCTCCTACCAAAACAACTCGCTTTGCCACAGGCCAGCCCGTTCATGTGTTGGTGCCCTCAGCTCCGCGCAGGTCACATTCGAGCTCTTTTTCCCCTCTCCCTGCAGCCACAAGTGCTAGAAACTTTTGCTGCAAGCAGGGGCTGAGGCCGTGATGTAATTGCCTGGCACTTGCATTACCCCAGCAGGGAGGGATCGTGCCTCTGCCACTAACCTGCCCGAAAGGAGAGATGCAGTAACCTAATTTAGACCTGTCTTTCCTCACTTCTGCAGCTCCCGATGCTCTGCTTTATCCCTCCAGACAGCCAGGCTGCCCTGAACAGCATCCCTTCATGGCTTCCTTCCCCGCTTCCCACACACACACACCTCCCCTCACACCCTAGCAAGCAGCGAGGGCTATAATTAGACTTGAGCCCTTAATTAGATGTGCAGAAGCTGTGGGGATAAAATGGTGCAAGGCTCAGAAAGTCCTGGGCACTGACAGCTGCTGCTGCTGTTGCCTTCCTTGGGGGACCTCTGCTCTGGGATGTCTGAGCCTGGGCTCGTTATCTCTGCTGTGCAAACCAAGGCTTTGTCCGAGAGGAGATTTCCCCCTTCTTCTGCTTTAATGAAGCTTCGGTCACGGTTCTTCGTTTGCCCTTGAATGGCAAACCTGTGCATGCAGCATCTGCCTATCCCCCTGCCCCCGGCTTTTGGTCTCGCTCCGGAGGCAGCCAGGAAAGAGTAAGAGCAAAGTCAAAGTGGACTGAGCGTGGGGCCGGGACCGAGGACATTCCCGACCCCGTGGGTAGAGGCTGGACCAGTACTAGACCGTGGCGTGGTGTGAATGATGAGGACATCCTCCTGCCTGGACCCAGCAATGCATCAGGGGCTCAGGCTCTGCCAGCGCTACCCCGTGGGGTACGGGACGTGCTGCTATGGGACACCCCGGTGCCAGCCCCCCCGGTCGGTACGTCCTTCCCCGCTTGGCCTCCACCACAGCTGTCCCTCCCTGCTGCCCCCCCGCCCCGGTGCGCGGTTCCCAGTTTGCACCCGAGCCCTCTCCCACGCAGGACAGGCAAAACGCGCTGCACCCACCGTACCCACCACCCCGAGCTGCTCCCTCCTGCCCGAGATCTCTTGATTACGTTTCCCTTGGGGATTGTAAACAACCCCGAGAAGTCACCTCCACAGCGCCCTTAATCTCCATCTCCTGCCGGCTGCGGCTGTTGTTTACGAAGAGCCCTGACAGCCACATTTGTCTGAGGCATCTCTTCAGCCGTTTAATAAACCCCTCGTGGCTGGGAGCTCTTTGCCCACAGCCCTGTGCCAAGAGGACTTGGCGGGGGCTCAGCGGAGGGAAGGTGGAGGCACCGGTGATGGGGAGGGGGGCAGAGCTGGGGGGGGACATGAGCCCCAGCACCCCGGGGTGAGGAGGCATTAGGGAGTGTGATGCTTCAGATGTGTAGGAGGATGGGATCGTTTTGGTGGTGCTGGGGGGGATGAGAAGGGGGGTTACGTGCAAGTTGCTGTTTTGCAGGGTTTGGTGGTGAGGTTTGGACCTCCTGGGAGCTGCCTGGTCTGGACTGACTTTAGGGAAGCAGCAGTTCTCTCTGAGAAATCAAGGTGCTTCTCCCTCAAATGACTTTGCTACAGTCGTACAGAAAACTGGTAGCAGAGCTGAGACTAGAGCCATGGCACGCACTCTGGTGCTGCTTCTCTTCTCCATGAAACAGGGGAAAGCTTTGCTTCAGGTTTCACGTTCCTTGGTCAGGATCTCTGAACGTGCCCCTGGGGCTGTCTCTGCGTGGCAGGCAGGCTTGCGGCAGCGAGCTTTTCCTCCATGTGAGCGAATAACCCACGACAGTTCAGGCACTGTGATCACCCGCTCCAGACAAGAGTGCTAATCACAGCAGAGATCAGCACATCATTTCTCCTTTCATCACCTCACACAGCTCCTCAGGGAATTGCTTGCAGTTTTTATTTTCCCTCCAGCATCAGAAATCACAGGTTATCAGCATTCACAGGTCATGGCAGTCTGCAAATCCCACACTTGGGTGGCTGTGAGTGCCTGCGCCTCTCCTTGGGGAGGACGGTGATGCAGAGGCCAGAAGACCTTCTCATGAGATGCTCCAAGAGCATGTGCGGAGCTGCTCTGATTCTGGCAACGGGACAAGGCAAGGCTTTCTGGTGGGTAGAAACCTGCCTTGTCTGTTGGCGTTGCGGTGGGGAATCCCCAGCTCTGTCCTCTCCATCCCGTAATTCTCATGACCTCCCCCACAGGCTGATAAAATGGGGCCTGAGAGAAGCAAGAGCCGGTAAATGGAAAAGCAAACAGCTTTCCAGCCTGGACACTTCCCGTCCTGGGCAATGTCACCTTGATGGAGTCTGACAATGCAGAGGGACAAAGGGGGTGCCTGTGGTCAGAGCCTGACTTGCTCACAGCCCACCGTGGGGTGTCCGGCACCCCCCCACCCTGCCGTGCATCCCTCCCCGGGCAGCACAGCCTTTCCTCGGCCACAGCGGCTGCTCAGCTGCAGAGGCAGGGGTGGAAGGAAGCCCCCGGGTTAAGGAGAGCCCAGGCCGGGCTCTGTGCAATATCTGATGTCCTTGACAGAGGCCAGCACCATCTGCACGTCCTCGGAGACAGGGAACCTTCTCCATGGCTGCTCCAGCCTCACATTAAGGGGCTCTTTCCTTTCTTCCCAGGCTTCCTGAGTCACACATTCCTCTCTATATTCCAGACTTTCAGAGGTATCAGGTCTTGGTGGCTCCCATTTGCTTTGATAAGAGCTGGTGGCATCCAGCAATAGCTCATATTTATGCCAAGGCTTTGCCCCAAAACAGTCACTGCCTGCTCTGTCCTCTGAAGCCAAATAAGGTCTCAGTGTTGGGGCTGCAAAGCCTGCGTAACTCCCAGTTTGCGATGGCATAAATCAGAGCCAAATCTGGCCTTTGGAGTCCAAGGCCACAAAGAAGTGATGATGAGGGGGAGGAAGGAGGATGAATAATCCAAGAGCTGAGTGCAGCCCTGCCTCGTGAGTGTAGCAGAGCTTTGAGAGGAGAGTTCACACTTAGCAAAGTAATTAAAAGTTATAAGTCAGGCAAGCAGTGAAGGGTTCTGGCCCCTTTCCTTGGGAGATCAAAGCTTCTTTTGGCAGAGACAGTGTTTAAATATATTTATAAAAAAAGGCGGGAGGCTCGTCAAAGGCAGCCGCAGTGTCTGTGGTCTCACTTTAATTTGCTTTGATATCCCATGCAGCCTCATTATTTGCAGAGTGTCAGGGCTCACCATAATCCACATGAAATGCCGAGCAGAATCGAACAGGCCCTCACGTTTGCACGCCCACACCTTCGCGTCTCCTCCTGCAAGTACCCGACAAGGTTCTCCAAGCCCGGGGGCAACCCCAGCCCTGTGAGAGCATCTCCGCGGGACTGGGTATCCCCGGGTGCTGTGGGCACAGGATACACTGGGCTGGCACATCCCGCCTGGCCCCAGGGCAGCCAAAACACCATTCCCCTCATCTCTGCAAGTCTTCTGTGTATTTTTACATGCTTGTCCCATCCTGTGTACGACTTCTGCATACCCCATTCCCCCTTGTATGTGCTAGAACGTCCAGGTTGCCATCTTATGTCTGGCTTTACATCTGATGCTCTTGTAGATGAGGAGGGATTGACGCTGACCTGCCTGGGCTGCTGGTTCTGAGACGGTGCTGCTGGTTTGCAGGTTTTGGGGACAGGCTGCATCTTTTTCCAAGGCTTTGGGTTTGTTTACCTGTGGGAACCAGCACAAATTCACCCAAACTATCATTTGAAGTGGATTAGTTGAACTCTGTTCAGTCAGGTTTTAAATGGCCTTTAAGGGTTTTTTTTCCACATAATTTGCTTAGGAAGTGAGCAAGTTAAAAAGATTTGATTCAGTTTAATTGATCCACATTAATTTTATACCTGTGCTTAATTCAGGATAAGTTTCCTACCTGTTCCTGCACAGACAGATGGCAGAAAGGGACAGGGACCAGAGTCCCACAGTGGTCCTGGAAGAAGGGATGACTCTGTGCCTTGTTCTCACTTGTCTGCCCAAAAACTCCTGGCACGGTTTCAGATGCTCCCGAGCCCAGTGCCGTGGGCTGAACCCCCTTAGGTGCGGGCTGTCTATCGAGGCCACCCTGTATCCCTTAGCTCGCAGGTCCCCTGCTCCCCCAGTGACCATGGCACAAAACCGCATCTTTTCCCAGGTCACTTGCCTGCCACCTCTCATCCATCAGATGAGCAAACTGCGGCCAGGTCCCAGCCCTGCTCACTACCCCGTGAAAGCCAGCCCTCCCTCTCCACTCTTTGGCAATGAGATCATCGCTGGCTGCCTGAGCACACTGGGGTCCGTGCGCTGAAATCTGCGTGAGGCGTAGCGGGGGATTGTCTCCGTGCAGCTCAGGGAAAGGGCTTGGCAAGGGGCAGGACTCGGTGGCTCCGGCTGGGACATCGCAGGTCGTCCCTGGGGAGTTTCCCTGCTGCAATGTTCCTCCTTGCTCTGGGGAAGTCAGTGCAGGGTGCCGGGACGCGTGGAGGTGCTCTGTGGCCAGGCCCTCGGACCCTGGAGGCATTGCTAACTTGGAGGGTAGCTGCAAAGTTTAGATGAGAAGGGAGAGAGCTGCATGGCCACCAGGAAGGGGACAAAACGGTGGTCCCTGCTCAGCCCCACACCTTTTCAGAGGGAGTCAGGGGGAGATGCATAGCTCTCTTGGGGAGGTGATGCTCCTCCATCCCAGTACACCCAGTTAGCGCTGCCTCCTTCTGAACAGCCCCTTGGAAACAGCATCCCTGTGTATCGGGGGAATCCACTTCGCTGGGCTACAGGCGACCTGCGTTGAACTCGTCAGTGTTTCTCTGTGCCGCTGTCAGAGTCTCTGCGTGCCAGAGTATTGCTGCCAACCAGCTGTTAATTACGGAGTGAGGAGGTTTAAGTGCAAGCCTCAAACTGGAGACCAGAAGGAGCTCAATGGCTTATTTTGTTCTGATTTCTTGCTCTTTTCAGGGTTTCTTGGGTTTGGTGAGGCTTCACACCTGGAGTCCCAAGAGAAGAGTTATTTTTCTGAGCTGCTTTGGTTTTCAAGAGAGCTTTTGTGCTTCTCAGGACTGTGTGTTTGGCTAAGTGCTGCAGGTTGGGGCAGGAAAGCCTGGAGTGTTTTGTTTTGCAGTAAGTGACTCTGCAGCCTTTAATCCCAAACACCTTCTTCTGAGAAACGGTCACATCCTTGGAGGAAAGTACCCTGACGTCTGCTAGTTTTGGTGGTTCCTGAAGCAGATTAGGGACGTGTGCTTGTAAGCTCCCCAGAGGCAGGGCGCTCTGTTTTACTTTTGTACAGACCTGGCACAGAGGAATCCAGAGCCTTGGTGTTCCTGAAGTGCAAATCGTGTTTTGTCTAATGTGACGTTAGTGAAGATAAGGCTGGGAAGGTAAGATGAACAGTCACCCGTGCAAAACCCCGTGGTGCTGCCGCAGAGGGGTGAGCTGCTGGGCAATGCTGCCTGGGGGGCTGAGCACTGGGTTGGGACGTGGGAAGTCTGGGTGGCCCTGGGTCACAGCAGTTCCCCTCTCTGCACCCCCCTCCCCGTCTGTCAAATGAGACCTTCGTTGCAGGGGGCTGCATCAGGGTGCTTTGGGGGTGCTGCTGAGCAGAGCTGCCTGGGTGGCGATGCACCAGAAGTCTGGAGCAAAAAGCGGGTATTCCCTCTGCCTCCTGGGTGCAGAGAAGGAAGAAGAGTTTGCCACGGCCCCAGAGCATCTCTGGACCTTCCTGCCCTGCTCTCTCTTTTCTCCAAAGCAAAGGCCTTGGGCCTTGGCACTTCTGCTACCACTCCTGCAGCTCGCTCTCCTTTCTTTTTGTCCTCAGACCTGGCTCAAGGGCACCTGCAGCTGGGACACCTGGGCAGGGACTTCCGAGCAGACACCAGCCCCATCTCCCCCTCCGAGGTGGAAGGCCAGTCCCCGATGGCTGTATGCTACCGCAACAACAACCAGCGCCGCTTCTCCATGGAGGCAAGTACCGCTGCAGGCTGGAGCGGGCAGAAGGGACGTGGCAAGTTCTGGTTGTCACCTACCTGCTGGCTGGAAGAGCCGGTGTTTGATTCACGGGGACCTGGCAGTCTCGGACACGAGCCTTCTTGGGTGCACTCAACATGACGCCCGTGGTACCTGACAAAGTCCAGTGCACGTCCCCGTGCACACACACGCACACCTTCCCTTTGCCTTTAGCTGAGGGTCCCACAGATGCTGCCCCCGTTGCTTCACCATTAATACCGGCTCCGGTTAGAGAGCACTTCCCCTTGAGTGTCTCTGTACAGTCCTTTCTTCACATGCATTCATCACCCGCTCTCTTGGCCCTCTCCGCAGGACGTCAGCAAGCGTCTCTCCCTGCCCATGGACATCCGCCTGCCCCCTGAATTCTTGGAGAAGCTGCAGATGGAGAGCCCGGAGTTCCCCAAGCCCCTCAGCAGGATGTCCCGACGGGCTTCCCTCGTAAGTCTCACCGTGCAGAGCGAGCAGCGCCAGGCACAGCATCTCACTTCGTGCATACAAAGTCCCAGCCAGCAGACGCCCGTGCTGATTGCCACCCACTCACGCAGTCATGCCCTGCTGTGCAAGCTCCCTTGTTCCCCTGTGTGTCACTGAGATACACACGCACATCCCTGACCGTGCAAATCCCTTTCTGCACGCTCCCAGCAGCATGCATTCCCCCCACCGTGCACATATGCGTCTCTTCCCCGTGTCACTCCTACACACACACATCTGCATGCTGCTGTGCAAATCCCCAGACCTGCGCATTCCTTCACTCACCTCTGCGCATCCCTGACTTTCCTCTTGGCCTGGCTCCTTCCAGATGGGAGGAGGCGGAAAAGCCTCCTGTGGTTTAGCAAGTGCTGGAGCCTCTGCTAGTTGAAATGCAAATACCGATAAATAATGAATTAGCCTTTGCATTAGTGTTGGCATTTCAGTTTCTTTACTGCAGAGCATCAGCATATGTAGGAGCAAAAACCCGGTGCCCTGTTTACAAATGTGCAAGCATGTGTCCTGCTGCCCAGAAGCGCTCAGTGCTATGCAGATACAACAGCGAGGTCTCAGCAGGCGTCTTCAGATCTGCCATGCCTGTTCAGGGGGAGGGAGGAGGAAAGCAGAGCTTGCATTTACTTGCCTGTTTCTGTCTAATCAGTAAAATAGACCCAGCCAGAGCAATGTGCTATTAATATTCATGGTCTCCCCCCATGAATAAGACATGTTCCTGCAAAACTTGCAGTATGGTTCTTGGGGGGTGTACAGCACCTCAGATTGCAGCAGCCACTTCATTTCCCTGCTCAGGACGCATCTGTTCCCGGGGTATGCAGAGGGTTTGGGGAAGCCAAAACAGAGTAAAAACCGCTATATTCCCCTGGGATTTGCTGGTCCAAATCCAGCCTGCGTGAGCAAGAAAACAGCTTCCTCGCTGCGTGTGGCAGCTTGCGAGAGCTTGGTGGTCTGGCCAGTGCCTGTAGCAAGGAAAAAGCCTTCCTCTGGGGAGCAGGGGAGGCTGCAAGAGCCCCCCAGACCTGGGGCTGCTGGTTCTCCAGGCAGAGCTCTTGGGCACAGTGCAGGGGACTCCTGCAGTGCCTCCCCCAGGGGACCCTGTCCCTGCACAGCCCCGGTCTTTGCCTGCTGACTGACGGCTGTCCGTCCAGCTCCATCTGCTGATGGCGAGCGGCATGGCATGAGCCCCTGGCTCAGGAGAGGGGGCTTTAGCTGGGCTGGAGTCGGAGCCGGCTGCTGGCCTGGGACTGCACCGATGCGACCGTGTTTTGTGGGAGAATGACACCGGTTTATTAAGGTTAAGGAGCAATGATTTGCCCTGGGCCTGTTGAGCTGGGCAACCATCCCCTGCCCTGGCACACAGATAGTCCAAACTAACTGAGGAGGTGTCTCTGTCCCCACAGAAAACTGCAATTTCAGGAGTCTGCTAGGAGTGACATCTACATCTGTGGCTTTGCAGCAGTTACCCTTCTTTCACTGTGTACACAAGAGCAAGTCTCAGCAATACATTGAAGACTTACTGTTCCAAATGGGCAAATGTCCCTTTCACGCTTGATTTGAGCAGCACACGGAGAAATGGAGTCACAGTAAAGACCAGGACATAGGAAAGCACTCAAGAAAGGGCTGGGCATCAGCAGTAGGATCCCGCGAGGCTTTTGTGACAAAAAGGGCATCAACTTTTTGCAAGTCACAGCTCAGCCGCTGCTGGTGGCGTGTCAGGGCGGTGGGTGAGAGGAGAAGGGATTTGCAGTGGGACGGGGCAGCCGTGCAGGATGCAGCCGCCCTGGGGTTCGGGGTGTAGGTGCCATCCGTTTCGCTTAAGCAGCCAGTCAGTTGTGGAGGTTTCGTGATCGATTGCCTGGTCGCCTGCACGGCTTCTCCAGGAGAGTAATGGACTTTATGTACTTGGATTAGCTGGGCTGCTGCATGCAAACACCTGCCTTGATTGATGTGCCCCCAAAGCTGTTACTGTCCAGTGTCCGTGACCTTCCTCCCCAGCGGTGAGGATGAGATCTCCCCCAGTGATGTTTTCCTTTCTCTCTTACAGTCAGATATCGGGTTTGGGAAGCTGGAAACTTACGTTAAACTGGATAAACTGGGAGAGGTGAGTAGACTATGAAACCCCTGTAAGGATTTAAATTAAGTCAGAAGGGCAGCTTGAAGTGCAAAGGGCAGTCTGTAGCCAAATTTCTTCAATATCTAGCAATTTTTAGACCAGGTCTTTCTATGGACTTCAGACTTGGCCCACTAGCTTCAAATCATCCTTCCCGCAAACATTATGGAGTACATCCGTGTTGTTGCACCCTGACAAATGGTCCGCATGGCTTGTATTTCCCCTCTCCCCCCAGGGCACTTACGCCACTGTCTTCAAGGGACGCAGCAAGCTGACGGAAAACCTTGTTGCCCTGAAGGAAATCCGCCTGGAGCACGAGGAAGGGGCACCTTGCACGGCGATACGGGAAGGTGAGGGCAGGAGGGGCTTTTCCCCATCACAGCTCTCGTGAGCAATGCCGGGTCGCAGGCGGATTTGGGATGGATGGTGGAGGCGGACACGTGTCCCTGCAGTCCCACCAGCAGATCCTGCTGCCCCAACCTGCCATGTCCTCCTCTTGCAGTGTCGCTGCTGAAGAACCTGAAACACGCCAACATCGTGACCCTGCATGACATCATCCACACGGAGCGCTCCCTCACCCTTGTCTTCGAGTACCTGGTGGGTTTGGGGGGCTTTCTGCGGGAATGGGGGGACGGATGCCTTTCTGCGGGCAGGTGATGGGGGCCGAGGGAAGGACAGGCTGACGTGTGCTTCCCACTGCAGGACAATGACCTCAAACAGTACCTCGATAACTGTGGGAACCTGATGAGCGTGCACAACGTGAAGGTAAGACGGTGCTGCCTGAGCCCCTGTACTCCTGCCTCTCCTCGCATGCGGGGAGCACACGCTGCGTGCAGTCCAGGGTGTTGCGGAGCTGGGTGAAGCTGGATACTCCTTCTCTCTTCAGTTCAGCTTTCTTACTCTTCCTTGACCTTTGTCAGCCTGCTCTGATGCTCCACCAGCTTTTCTCAAGTCACTGCCACCCAAATAAAATTACCGTGCATGCAGACTTTGTTCATCCCCTTTTCTGGATTGCTGGTGATGGGCTTGAATACTCGTCTGCAGTGCATCCCACCCCAGGCCAGCTTCGAGGGGTCTTTCCTGGCCATGAGTTTGAGGCAGACTCATTTTTCGTGCCTGTGTTAAATGCAAACCTCTTCTTCTCCCCACAGATCTTCATGTTCCAGCTGCTGCGTGGTCTGGCGTACTGTCATGGGAGAAAGATCCTGCACCGAGACCTCAAACCCCAGAACCTGCTCATCAATGAGAGAGGAGAGCTCAAGCTGGCTGACTTTGGTAGGTGGGCCTCTCTGGGAAAGGTGCAGCATTGCAAGGAGGTGCAGCTAGGTGCAGCTCCTTGATGCCCATCCCTTTCCTCCTCAGGACTAGCTAGAGCCAAGTCAGTCCCTACGAAAACGTATTCCAATGAGGTGGTCACGCTGTGGTACCGGCCCCCTGACGTCCTGCTGGGATCTACCGAATATTCCACACCCATTGACATGTGGTGAGCTCCCTGGGGTCTCCGAGACAGTGGGTTGGGCATTTCCATCCATCTGCCAGCGCAGCACCACACATGCCCACAGCGTTGGTAACACCAGAGGGTGATGGAGTCTCCCAGAGGCCGTGCTGTTTTCCGTGTCCCCTGGGGCTCAGGGTCTTTGGAAACGCTGTCCACGTGAGGGGTGGATAGTTACCTGTAGCAGAGAAGGGACGCAACTCCTGGAGCTCATTTCCCTCTCCGGGAACCTCAGCCCTGGCCAAGGGGTGGTGGGGCATCCACAGGGCTTCTCCCTCACTAATCCCAGGGTCTCTGCTGCTGCTCTAGGGGTGTGGGGTGCATCCACTACGAGATGGTCACCGGACGGCCCATGTTCCCCGGCTCCACGGTGAAAGAAGAGCTGCATTTGATCTTCAGGCTGCTGGGTGAGTCTTTCTGCTGTCTCCCAAGTCCCCACGCGAGGGCAGTGGCTGACTGCAGGAGCCGTCACGTAAGCGCAGCCTCGGCAGCCTGGAGGGAGCCGGCTGGCAAAGCCTTGCAGTGGCGTGGGCAGGCGTGGGCAGGCGTGGGCAGGCGTGGGCAGGCGTGGGCAGAGGCTGCCCGCAACCCCCCCACCCCAGCCTTGCATTCAGCAGAGGCGTGAGGGCGAGGAGCTCCTCGCCGGCTGCCCCGTGGGGTGCGCAGATGAGTCCCCGCCTGACGGGAGATCGGTGCCCTCTCTGCTGGGCAGGACGCTGGTGCTCCCACGCATGACGCGCTTCTCTCTGCACCAACGGAGCGTGACAGGTTTCCCTCTCCCCCCCTCGCAGGAACCCCAACAGAAGACACCTGGCCTGGAATAACATCCAACGAGGAGTTTAAGGCTTACAATTTCACGCAGTACCGAGCCCAGCCGTTAATTAATCATGCCCCAAGGTACCTAATTGAGCAGGGACACATAAGCATGGTGGGCTTGCGCTGGTTGTAAACGGGAACCTGGGGTCACCAGTTTCATTTCCTCCTTGTGGTGCTGGCAGCTTCTGCACGCAGCTGCGCACGGGAGGTCCCCGCTGCCACTTGTCCCTTGCAGTGACTATTGCAAAGTCTCCTGGGTGCAATAATGCTCTGGTTTTTATTTCCTCCTTCTCTCAGGCTGGACTCAGAAGGCATTGACCTGCTGATGAACCTCCTTCTGGTGAGTGATAGAGAAGTCCAGGTGGATGACAAAGGGATTTGCTGAAGTGAAGGTACTCTGGCTGCCCTCACACTGATTCTGGAGCCAGGCAGGAGAGGAGCTGTGACTGCAGAATAAGCCACGGCCCTGCAGCTACGGCCTTGTAGATGCAATTCCAAACCACCTCCCATTAAGGATGGTGAACCATCCTTCACCCTGTGTCCTCTCACACACAAGTGAGAGGATATAAACCTGATGATCCATAAGGTACGACATGGCCGGTGCACTCCTATGGTCACACAGCGTGTGCTGTCTCTTCTGCACATGCAGATGGCACCGGTAATTGCCTGCACACTCCCATGGTGTGCACAGTGTTTGGACACCCTGTCACCCATGCAGCGTATGAGATTGCTTGGGCACTTACATGTGCATAGGTGCACAGATGTGCACGCACCCTGTACAGTGCCTCTGTGGCATCTCGCACATGCCGACTGTGTCTCATTGCCTTTCTCTGGGGCTTTGTGCAGTACGAAGCCAAAGGCCGGATTTCGGCGGAGGCAGCCTTGCGGCACGCTTACTTCAAGAGCCTGGGAGAGCGGGTGCATCTTCTGCCTGACAGTAAGTGCTCGCTGTGCTCTTGCCGGGGGGATGTGGAGCACAGAGCTTCTGTGCAGCCGAGGGTGGTGGTTTGCAGCCAGGTCTCCTCGGGTGCCTCTTGTCTTTGCTCACTCAGAGGTGCTCCCGCAGCAGCACGGGGTGGGAGCTTGGTGGCTGTGAGAGCAAGAAGCAATTTGGGTAGGACAATGTAGTGCGAGAGAAAAGCTCTGATGAGGTGCGGGGCTGCACTTGGGTGCTGCCGTCCCTCCTGGCTCTGGGTTTGCAGACCGGCGCAGACAGCTGGACTGACCTCTCTTTCTCTGCCCCCTCTGCCTAGATGCCTCCATCTTCTCCCTGAAGGAGATCCAGCTTCAAAAGGACCCTGGCTACCGAGGCTCAGCCTTTCAGCAGTCAGGTGGGACTGGGGAAAATCCTGCTGACCTCTCCCAGGTGGTGCCACGGACTGCGCTGGTACTGAGGTTACTCCCAGTGGGTCCTGCCTAGGAAAAAGCCAAACCTGCTCCCTGCTTTGGTCCACAAATTACCCCTGGGACATCCTTGTTTGTCACCTACTGTGCTAGCAAAGTCACATCTAGGTGCCCTGAGGCGCAGGTCCCTCATGACTGCCATGGGCTTGGAACCTCCTAACCCAGAGCCCTGCAGGGCTCAGCTTCTCTGCGAAGCGCCGGTCTGACCTCTCTGACCCATCTCTCTCTCTCTTCCTCAGCCCGAGGGAAGAACAGGAGGCAGAGTATATTTTAAACTTGGATCTCGTGTTCCCCTTGTCACCATGGAGATCAAAGCACTGAGAAAGGAGATGGCGACACACTCCCACCCGACCCACCGCAGAATTACCAACCCGAGCCGGATGATGCTGAAGCGCCCTCGGCCGCAGGCTCTCCCCTGCCCGTGCCCACAACCACAGCCCCTAACAGCTGCTCGTGATGGACCTGTGGCCTTTTTCTCCTCTTATTTTCATGTTGCCCCGATCAGACGTGAGCTGCCACTCTCTGTGCCGGTGCTCTAGTGAGGAGCTGCCCTGGGCACTGCCCGGAGCGAAGGATCGTGTGCTGCCCCAAGGAACCGCTCGCTGCCCTCGGGGGGGTGAGAGGGGCACAAGGAGGTTTTGTGAGCAGAGGGTTGTATCTCCAAAGCTGGGCTGTGGATTGTAGCTTTTGGCCCAGGCAGGCATTTCTGAAAACGTACCTTTGCTCAGACAACCTGCTCTGCACCCCCTATTTCTTGGGGACACACTTTGCAGCCACGTTACGAGTTGGGGCATTGACCCAGCCTGGCTCTGGAGAGACTGCACCTGAAGCACAAAACCCAGGGCAGCTCTCCCTTATTTGCCCTTGCCTCTGCCTACGTAACCCCTTTTTCTCTCCCCAACTTTGGTACCTGAATCCCGACAAGGACGGAGCAGCTGGGAGGAGGGGGTTTCCCCCAGCATCTCCCCCTCCTTGCCACCATTGCGTTTCCAAATCCGGTCAGCTGGCTGCTCCCCAGGGATGTCCTGGGCTGAGAGCAAGGGCTGGCTTAGCCCGCCTGGGTGCGGGTACCTGCTGGTAGAGCTGTGCGGAACGGGGGCCAAACGAGCACCAGCTCTGTGCTGCCTCCCGTTGCTGCCCAAGCCCTTCAGCCAGCCTTTCCCAGGCCCCGATGGAGCAGCCCCTTTCTCATCACCGGGCCTGCTGCCCCCCCAGAAACCCTCTCTGCCATCGTCACAAGGGGCAGGATGCTGTTCCCAGCCAGCGTCTCAGCAGCGCATCCCCCCCCGTCCCGTCGCTGAGCCCCACGCGGCGTGGCAGAGCCCGAGCCGTGCAGCCTCTCCGTACCGAAGTGTTGCGCACACCCACCTCAGTGCATTTCTACCCGGAGGAAGGGGGAGAGGTGCCAAACCTCCCACAGCTCAGCTGTGGGGACCAGAAATAGACCCGGAGAGAAACAAATCATCCCTCAAACCTCGTCGCCTGGCCTCTATGTAGCCAGTGCCAGATCGTACCAGCCCTGACTCAGATCGATGCTGCGGGACTGAGGTGCGTGCTTAGATCTGAACCGGCTTTGCTGGCCGAGGACTGCTCCTGGTGCGTTTTCCCCTCCATACACTTCAGGAACGTGCCAAATCCATCCTGAGCGAAGAGGCCCTGCTGCACCTCTCCCCCACAGCCTGCAAACAGCCTGAAATATCTTCAAGTGTGTGAGCATTACAAGATGTCTCTCTACTGTATAATATTCACATCCTTTTCTTGGCTGTCCCGGATGACTAGTCCTCTCACCCACCGGTCCTCCAGTCCACGGATGTGGCCAGGACACTCTGGACTTGGCAGGTGCTGTGACTGTCACCTGGCTCTGGGACTGGCAGGACATGCTGATGTCTTAACCCGCCACGCTCCCAGCCCGGGAGGCATTGCTCAGGGGACGGTAACTCTCCCTGCCGCTGTTTCCCCATCGAGCCAGGAGTGAGGGCTCTGTTTTCTGCTTTGCTGTGCAGCATTTCTTCTGTGATCCTCAGAAAATGCAAAGCATGAGGATAAATGAGGAGACCCTGGAGCTCCTGAAAGCTTCTGGGCTGACTGCTCCCTGTGCCCGTGCTCGATGCGATGCACCCTCTGAGCTTCCCCCATCAGACCAAAGCTGTTAATTCGGGTTTGTCCTAGACAAGCATCCAGACGTCTGCATTGTTTGAGGTTTGCCCATCCCTGCTCCGTTCCCTTCTCGGTATGTCCAGTGTACAGCAGGCTGAATAGTTCATTAATTGTTTCCATTTGATAGGGAAGTGCATGAATAGCCATCAGCCACCAGTGACGCATTTCACCCTGATGCCAGGGTAGTGTTTTGCCTGGATTCCTACACCCGGCTCCTGCTGCATGGGGCTTTTCAGTAGGGAGGTTCTCCAAGGGAGGTGTTGGCTGGAGTAAGTCTGAACTCTTACACTGTCATCTTTTCTTTCACAAAGGCATTTTATACAAGAATTTCCTTGGCACGGGAGGGATCTGTGGTGCAGACTTGCGCTTCCCAGGGCAGCCAGCTCCCATCAGGAATTAGCAGCTCAGCAGGCAGGCCAGCTCAAGGACACGGCGTCTCCCGTGCCCCCGCGGCAGCACCTGCAGGTACCCGGGGCGAAGGGTGCCGGCGTGCCCAGGGGAGCAAAGCCCCCGCTGCGGTCTGTGAGCACAGATCAGACCCGGGGGAGCAGGAACTCCCTCCACCCGCTCCTGGGCAGCGCATTCGGGACATGTTTGACCTGGTTTTGTGCAGTTTTCTTGCTTGGCGTTACCAGCCCCACGCACTGAGATTGCCTTGGGCATAGAGCTCGCTGGGGCAGAGGGTGCCCAGCTGAACCATCCCGCTTTCACGCCGGGACGATGGTGGCAGATCACAGCAGACCACCAGATCCGGTGTGGTCTCAGCTCTTCCCACGAGACGTATTCCTGCTGAAGGTCAGGGTCACCTACGGAAGCTGCTGGGGCGAAAGGTTGGGGAAAAGACCTAGCAATGACCGTGTAGACGGGACTGCTTTACCCGGGATCAGATAGCAAAGACAAAGGGCCTGTTAGCTGCTGTTTATTCTTTCATAGCCTTTGCCTTTGCTCCTACAAATCCTTCCTAAAGGAGACACTGTTATTTATTAGCCCTGTGCGCTACTAACAGCCCCAATTTAAGATAACCCTTTTGTTCCACTGCATTTAGTGGATGTTTGATTCCTATTCAGGAGGGCGATAGTGTGTGTAAATATTTGGTGCCCCGCTGAGCCCGGTTTGATTTACAAGCTCCCGTCGCTGCTGCACTAGCACGTGCTGGCTGGCAGAGCCCCGGGCGTCTGATCTCCCGCGGCACGCTGCCCACCAAAGCCTTCCCGGCTGCGAAGAAAAGGAGCTGCAGGTCGGCAGAGATTAGAGCCCGGAGCCAAATCCCCCTTCTCCATCTCCTGGATAGTGTTACGTGGGGTCCGGCTGGGTTTAGAGGACAGAGATCCTTTGGGTGCTCCTGTTTATAAAAGCCCTGAGCCTTCCCCGCGTGCAAGGGGAGGAAATCTGCAGCAAAGCTCCCGCTGCCGATGGCATCGCTCCCTGCCTGCTCCGGCAGCTCATCCCCGGGCAGGCTTTCCCCAGCTTTTGGAGCACCAGCCAGCTCCCAAGTTGGATTTTTAAAGTAGCACTAATGAAAATGCTGGGAATGTCTGCGGCTCTCCGGCATTTTTTTCATTTTGTGGGTTCTCCCATCCACCACTTTGCGGAGTAGCTGGCACTCCTCGCAGATGGGGAGTTTTGACAAAAGGAAACTGTTGCTTTGTCTTCCAGACATTTTTCTTGCATTTTTTTTTGTTTTAACCAGTTCTGGTGGAAAATGCAGTTTTGGCTGTGCCCTCAGGAGAGGCTGTATTCTTTCAGCTCTCCAGCTGATAGCTAGTTACAGAAATGGAAGTAAATAATGTGTAAAGCAAGGTCCATGTTACAGGACAACAATAAAACTTGTAGGCAGAGGTATTTAATTTCACCCTTTCCACATACACACGCCTTTCCTGGCCCAGCCCGTTGCCAGATCTATGTTAAGATTTTTAATAACAGAACTACATTGTGTCTTGGAGACTAAGGACAAAATAAGGGAATTTTTTCCTCTCCCTTACATACGTGAAAAAAAAAAAAACAATTAGAAAGCCATTTTCCCAAGCTTCTCAAATGTTTTGTTTGGTTTTTTCCCATGACTTCTCTTCGGTCAGAAATCAGGCTAGCTTAAAATGGGAGCCCAGAGCTCCCGGGAGCAGGCTAGGAACAGGCAGGTGGGAAAACATTAGAGAAACCGTCTAACGCGCTGGGCTGAGTAATGTAATACGTTGGGGTGTGTGTGCCGGGGCGTGGGGAAGGGACCGGACCTGGGGTGGGAGCCTGTCCAGCCTTACGTGGCCAAACCGCTTTCACCGGTGTAAATCTGGTGTCGTGCAGCCATGCGAGCCCGGGTTTGCTCCGAGCACGGAGCCAGCGATGGCTGAGCGGGTCCTGCAAGGGCCGTCGGGTCTTGATCCCAAAATAACCTGCGGTTAAGAGTGACGTGATCTCACCTGCCGAAAGGTGAGGTTCTCTGCCTGCCCGTGCTGCTCCGGCCATGCCGCACCACGGTCCTGTCTCTGTGTGCTTGAGTCTTGTGCGAAATACGGTGGGATGTCCCCTTAGCACCCCCCACCAGCGATGTCTAGGCACAAACACTAAGAAACCCACTTTCTGGTTTCTTCATTGCCTTCTTTCATCCTCAGCATCGTGCTTGTCCTACAGCAAGAAAAAATAGATCCAAGCGGCCAGGATACGCATACTGTGAATGTTCTCTGATGTGATTCATTTGCAGAATACCAATAATATATTTAACTAGTGTTGTACAAATGAAAGATGCATTTTAAAAGAAATGATTTTAAAGATTTATTCCAAAAGAAGCAATGATTTTTTTTATAGAAAGTTTTTCTGGAATAAATGGAAAGGTACAAAAAAAAAAAAAAAAGAATAAAAGATTGTATCCATCTATCAATCTTGTGTCTGAATGTTTTATAAGACTATTTCAATTTTTGTATTTCAGATGTGACATGGCCTATTTTGTCGATGTGCTGATTTTATTCCTAAGGCTGATATTACAGTTGTATTGTGAACACTCCAAAGCCAAGATTGGACAATAAACTTTATTGAATACAGGATAGTTTTGTACAGGATATAATTTTTTTCTCTTTGGGTTTTTTTTTTGTGTTTTGTTTGGGTTTGTTTTGTTTTGTTTTCCAGTAGAAGAAGGATCCACTTTGGTTTTCAGTTTCAGATAGGTAGCACTGACGTCTCGGGTACGCGGGTCCCTTGGCAGGATCCTGAGCGGTGAGTTGCTCCGTGGTGGGCATGCAGGGGAGGCTGCCGTGCCGTGCCGTGCCGTGCCGTGCCGTGCCGTGCCGTGCCATCTTTGTGCCTTCCCTCTAAGTCATTCCCCACAGCTGCCTTCTCTGCAGCTCCAGGACTCCTTTCGTTTTCACTCCTGCTAGTGGGACATTTTTCAGCTGGCTCTACTAAACTCCCAGAGGCAGACTTAGCGCAAAAGGAGTTTCCCTGAGTTACCTGACCTTCGCAGGGGGTTGAAACACAAGACCTCAGAAACTTGTGTGCAATAGGAAAATGTTTATGTGGTCCCTTGCATGGCTCCTAAGGCCCTAAACAAATATTGCCATAAGCCTATCAGGCAAATAAAGCACAGAGCTGACATGCCCAGCCCATAGTTGCAAAGCAACTGAAGGGCAGAGCTGGGGAAGGGACAGGGGACCCTGTTTCCCACAGCTCTAGCAGCTAAAAACCTCCCTGAGCTCCGAGCTATTCAGCACAGCGATCCCCTTCAGCTATCCCAGCCCTCTGGCCCATCCGTGCTGAAGAGAAGCTACAGCCACCCGGGTCGGGGGGACCTGGGGAGAGCCAGAGGTGGAGGGTCGGGGGGACCTGTGGGATCTCTGGGGCCGGACCCGTGGCGTGAGCCCACAGACCATGGTTTAGGGAAGGGAGCGATGCCCTTCATCCCCCCACCCCCGGGCTGCACCTCCAGCCAGCGCCCAGCCTGCCTGAGTCACGTTCAGGCACTGGTGTGGGCAGATCCCCAGTAACAAGTTGTTTGCCAAACCAGTTCCTCCATCTGCCGCTCTCATTCCTCCAGTCTCGCGCCGGCACTGGGTCCGGGGGAATGCGGCCAAGCAGCCCCAGCCTGCATCCCTCATGACCGGCCTCCAGATGTTCCCAGCTGCCCAAATAGCCGTGACCTCCCCGCTCCGTGTCCCTTCGGGGTGTCCTCCCGCCTCACACGGATGCTCAAGCCAGGTCACCCATCGCTCCCTGTGTCTCTCAGCGTATCTGCAAAGCGGGGACGATACTTGCTGCCCTCATCGAGATTATTTTGTGTCATTAAATTCCAGGTGCGTTTCGGGAGGCTCAGCCTGGTCGTTTCATCGCAGCCCGCCCTCCTCTGCCGCAGTTTTAGTGCAGTAAAAGAGGAAGCACATTGATTCCAGCTAAATCGGAGTGGGTGTGTGGATTATTTCAGTTGGACGGTAGGAAAACGTGTAGGTGAGCGCTTCCTCCTTTTAGACAAATGTTACAGGATCTGTAATAACTGGGCCAAGATCTCAGGCTAATGTTTGACCTAGAAGTGGAGCCAAGCTTTCCAAATCACACGGCGTGTTTTGAAACTCTTGACCCCGAAACACATGAGGTGAACACCTCTCTCATGTGCTGCTGTTCCAGCTGCCCAGCCCATTCATGCTGGCTTGCTGAGCATCTTGCATGCAGCCTGGAATAATTCAACCCATCGTACGGACAGTTTACCCTGTGTTGTAAGAAGCATCGTGTCTTTTCTCAGTAAGGTTCAGTGATTCGAGGTGGTTGTTTTCTTACCTGCTCAACCTTGCTTTGTGGTGGGTTTTTTTGGGCTGAGTCACAACTGTTGAAAGGCATCGGTGCTCCCACCTCCAAATCTGTGTGTAGCTCTTCAACCCATCACACTGGTGCACGTGGTTGCTGGGATAACGTGTGGGGGTTTCTGAGGGTGTCAGCCCAGATTTGCCCTTTGTGGTCTCTTGGCAAAAGGGGGACAGAGGGAAAACTGTTTGACAGTATCTCAGCCCCAGGCCCCTGGCCACAGCTGCCAACCCAAACACTGTTGAAGGAGCTTGTCCCCAGGTACCTGCTGTCTCAACCCCCCGTGGGGCCTCAGCTGGATCCACCCTGAGGAAACCTTTAGAAAAACTATTACTAGAATTGAATTTTCCCACTGTGTTGAGTCTGGGCTAGGAGAAGTGATGCCAGCATCACAACAGCAAATCTGAACAAAATCTGGCTTCTGGGTTGAAGCTCCAGAGAGTAGTCACTGCAAAGCAGGATCGATCGTGTTAGAGAAGCAATTGCTCCACTGGCTGAAAAGATTAACTGATACAGTGTGAAAAAACCTGCTGTGCCTCTTGCTGCCCCAGGAATGTGTCAGGGCACAGGAAGCAAAAGGAAGGTGTTTCTCAAATGCCTGTCAGATCTTTTTGAGCAGCAATGGCATGCACCACCTGACGCTGCTGTCTGTGATCATGCTTCTCTGCTGTTCCTTCATTCATGATTTCACTTTGCAGTTTGCAGCAAGTGCAAAAATGTGGGTGTTTAATTCATTGCAAGTACAACATTGATTTCAGTTTGGAAAACAGCCTAAAGTGCCTCCTCGTGAAGCTAATTCTGGTATTGCATATACTCATAGTCCTGTGGCTTGCATTTTTATGAGCTACCTCTGAGGATCTGGGTTTCAGTATAGGGAGCCAGAAAGGATCTGTGTGTTCTTATGCTGACTAACCCACCTACGCTTCATCTCTTATTTGCAAGCATATCTTGCATGATTTGTGTTATCCCTCATAAAATGGCCTTATACTCCTGGAAGCAAGTGTACTGGCATTTAGGCCATTGCTGAGCCACGTGGGGTCAGCTGTTGTAGCTGGGGTAGGGGTTGTACTAACATTTGTAACCCCTGGTGCCTGGATGCTGCCTTTTCATCTGGCAGCGGATGCAGTGAACCTGCAAAGGTGGGGAAAGCATTGCTCAGCCATTTTATAGTTGGGGAAGTGAAGGCCCAGAGAGATGATGCTATCAAAGTGATGGTGATGCAGTAATGGAAGCCAGGACTAGGGTGCAGGTCTCCTGACTCCCTGCCTGGTAAAGGCAGAACCAAGATCAAGATTTAGATCAAGAACGTGGTCCAGGGGAACCACAAGTAAAGCCCTGTCAGACCTTTTCTTGGGGCATGGCACCTGGTGTGTGAAAGATAAGGATCTGCTGTTTCATTAAGTCACCCCAGCTCCATGCACAAGGAGATGTATGGACAAAGAGGGGCAGGAGATGACCTTCCTAGCAGCATTTTGATGGAAAGGCCTTTGATGGAAAGGCCTCCACTGTCATGATCCTTCCTCCTTTGTGCTGTTTTGTCCCCACTTATGGATGAGGAAAGAGAAACTGAGGTAGTCTGCAGTGGCATGGCCTCTCAAAGCTAGTTATGGCCTGGCAGGGAGAGCCTGAGGCTGTGGCTCACAGGCCTGTGCATCAGCCTCCCCCTCCCCTCCATCCTGCCATCCAGGCTATTAAGGATGATGGTTTATCATGTAATGATAAAACCCAATTTCCGGCCATGCCGTTGACTCACTCCATGTCCGTAAGCAAAGCGCTTCATTCCTTTCTGGCCCTCAGTTTCCCCATCAGTAAAACAGGATAACAACATTGCTCTGTCCCTCCAGGCAGCTGAGCTGTTTCTTTGATTGCTTAATGGCTTCAGGTGCAGGACACCCCCCCTGCCCCCAGCGGGGCTTTATTGCCCAGCTGGTCTGTGCTCTTGCCCACAGTCCCTTTGTTCACTCTGGTGGTGGAAGAGGATATAATCCTCTTCTCCTTGCTCTGAGAAGACTCCAGTGGATGCCACGGGCAGAAGAAGGAGGGCTTGGATGCAATTTGGATTAGCTAAACATTAAGCTATGTCCAGGTGGAAATGAGCACCTACAGCCCTGGAGCAGCATTCCTGAGGCACGGGTCACAGGACACGTGGGTATGTGTGTGGGGTCTGCTGGCATGGGAAGGGACCTGGTGTGCAAGCCTGGAGCCAGCCCTCTGTCATGGCTGAGCTCCATCGATTCTGGTTTGCCTGGAAAGAGTGTTCTAAAAATTGCTAGTCTTTCCTAGCTAAAGTAGGTGAAATATTTATAAATCCATCCTCTAGTGGAGACCTTTTGCGTAAGCATCAACCGCTCTGACTTTAAAACACACACCACCATCACCACCCCCCCAAGCCATCTTGTGCTTCTCATCCGGAGAGGGGGCAACTTTAATTGCATTTGTCTGGAACGGTTGCACCTATTTATGGGTATAGAGACCGCAGAGACGGTCGTCAGCAGAAAAAAAAAGGGATTTCTGGGCTTCCTTGCTTTGCTGTGCTCCCTGTTGCATCACGTTTGCTGCTGTGGCTGTAGTTTAGTGTCATTTGTGCCGTGAGGTGTGGACCACGCAGCGGGGTCCCAGCCGGGGGCTGCCCCACTTTTGGCAAGATGATGCAGACCCTGGGGGGGTGGGGGTGG
>VXBL01006317.1:3373-34376 GCA_013400195.1 Aramus guarauna
ACTGGGTGTCCCGCGGGTGCAGAGTGTGCCCATGGGTGCTGGGTGTCCTGCGGGTGCTGGGTGTCCCGCGGGTGCAGAGTGTGCCCACGGGTGCTGGGTGTCCCGCGGGTGCAGAGTGTGCCCACGGGTGCTGGGTGTCCCGCGGGTGCAGAGTGTGCCCACGGGTGCTGGGTGTCCCGCGGGTGCAGAGTGTGCCCACGGGTGCTGGGTGTCCCGCGGGTGCAGAGTGTGCCCACGGGTGCTGGGTGTCCCGCGGGTGCAGAGTGTGCCCACGGGTGCTGGGTGTCCCGCGGGTGCAGAGTGTGCCCACGGGTGCTGGGTGTCCCGCGGGTGCTGGGTGTCCCATGGGTGCTGGGTGTCCCCATGGGTGCTGGGTGTCCCTGTGGGTGCTGGGTGTCCCACAGGTGCTGGGTGTCCCGCGGGTGCTGGGTGTCCCATGGGTGCAGAGTGTGCCCATGGGTGCAGAGTGTGCCCATGGGTGCTGGGTGTCCTGTGGGTGCTGGGTGTCCCATGNCCCGCGGGTGCTGGGTGTCCCGCGGGTGCTGGGTGTCCCACGGGTGCTGGGTGTCCCATGGGTGCTGGGTGTCCCGCGGGTGCTGGGTGTCCCGCTGACGGTGCCCTCCCCCCAGGCGTGCTGCTGCAGCAGGACCGGCTGGACGCCCTCTCCCTGCTCTGCCTGACCTCCCTGCCCAGCTTCTGCCTGCTCTTCGGGGCGGCCGTGGCGCTGGAGGTGGCTCCCTCCTGGCAGGGCGTCCTGCGCTACGACGGCACCCTCTGGGCCTGCGTCCTGCTCAGCTGCCTGGGCTCCGTCCTCTACAACCTGGCCACCAGCCGCGTCCTCTCCCTCACCTCCGCCCTCACCGTCCACGTCCTGGGCAACGTCACCGTGGTGGGCAACCTCCTGCTCTCCCGGCTCCTCTTCGGCAGCCGCCTCAGCGGCCTCAGCTACCTGGGCATCGGCCTGACGCTGGCCGGGATGTTCATGTACCACCAGCCGGACCTGATCGCGGCGNCAGCCGGACCTGATCGCGGCGCGCTGGGCGGCACGGCCGGGACGGGGCCCCCCCAGGCGGGAGTAGGGTGTCCGCTGGGTGCGGGGGGCAGGGGGCGGATGGGAAGCCGGGGGCGAGCAGGGCTCTGCGGGTGCGCGGGCGTGCTGGTGTGCACGGTGCTGTGCGCACGGGTGTGTTGGTGTGCGCGGTGCTGTGCACGCGGGCGTGCTGGTGTGTGCGGTGCTGTGCGTACGGGCGTGCTGGTGCGTGCGGTGCTGTGCGCACAGGTGTGCTGGTGTGCGCGGTGCTGTGCGCGCGGGCGTGCTGGTGTGCGCAGCATCGCACGCGTGTGCTAGCGTGCGCAGTGCTCTGCGCACACGTTGACTGCGCGCAGATCTGTGGGCGCGCGTGCTGGTGTGCAAGGCACTGTGCACACGGGTGCGCTGGCGCGCACAGGCTCTTTGTGCACACGGGCGTGGCACTGTGCGTGCCCAGTGCGCAACAGTGTGGGCGCTGTGTGTGTCTCGGTGTGCGCGTGTCTACTGATGGGCACGGCACTGTGCATGCGTGTGTGCTGGTGTGCACAGCTCTGCGCACACGTGTGCATTGATGTGCACAGGCTCTGCGTGTGCACACAGGTCTGTGTGCACAGCTCTGAGTGCATGTGGGCACGTCTGGGTGTGCACAGGCACTGCAAGTGTGAGTGGGTCTCTGCGTGTGGCTATGTGTGCATGGGGGCACGTGCGTGTTGGTGTGCAAAGGCTGCGCGTGCAAGCAGGTCTCATGCATGCGAGTACGTGTGCATTGGTGCAGAGTCTGTACGTATAAGTGTGTGTGCACGGCCCTGTGTGCACGTGGGCATGTGTGTGCTGGTGTGCACAGGTTCTGTGTGTGCAAGTGTGTTGCTGTGTGTGTGCAGAGCCTTATGTGCAGATGTGCACACATGTATTGGTGTGCACAGGCTCTGTGTGTTGTGTGGGGTCGTGTGTATGTTGGCGTGCACAGGCTCTGCGTGTGCAAGCAGATCTCATGCACGTGGGCAAGGGTGTTGTGCTGTGCACAGGCACTGGGTGCACAAGTGTGTCTGTGCAGAGCCTTATCTGCAGGTGTGCACAACCTCTGCATGCACGTGTGTGCTGGTGTGCACAGATTCTGTGTGTGCAAATGCACCTCTGAGCGTGCACAGCTCTGTGTGCACGGGGGGTGTGTGCGTGTGTGTGCGCAGGCTGACAGGTACTGGTGTGCACGCAGGCTCTGTGCGAGTGAGCAGGTGCCTGCGTACGCGTGCAGCCGTGTGCACCAGCTCTGCACGAGTGTCCCTGTGTGCACGCGCAGGCTGGGCACGCTCAGGGACGTGGCTGCGGATACGTGACGCCGTGTGTCCGACTGCTGTCCTGCCTGGGGAAACACAGAGCGGGTGTGTGTGTGTGTGTGTGTGTGTGTGCACGCGTGTGTGTGCACACGTGTGTGTGCGTCACTACTGAGCTCTGCTGGCTGGAGTAACCGCGGGGCTGTGCGCACGCCCGCTTCTCCCGGCCGAACAAGATGCCCGGGGAGGGGGTGGGTGAGTGTCCCCCGTCCTGTCCCCAACCCCGCGGGGCCACGTCGATCCCGCGGGGCTGCCCGTGGTGCTGCCGTCATCGTCCTCGTCCCCTCCGCCTCCTCCGGGCCGCCACGGCTGCCGTCCCCACGGCTGGGGCAGGCAGGGGCAGGCAGGGGCAGGCAGGGGCAGGCAGGGGCAGGCAGGGCTGCCTGCCCGACCCTGGGCCGAGAGCCCAGCCGAGGGGACGGGGACGGTTCAGACCCACCAGCCGTCGCCCCGGGACGGTGCCGGGCTGCGGCACGGCACACGCTCGCCTTGGCAAAGGCCCGCGCCAGCGTGCGTACGCCCCGGCACCGACGTCAGCACACACGTGCGCGCGCGCCTCGACGGGAGCACCGGCACCGCCGCACGCGGTGTCCGTGGCTGAAGGACCCAGCTCTGATTGCACTTGTCCCCAAATAAAGCTCTATTTTTGTTGTACTCCAGCCTGGCTCCCAGCGCCATCTCCCACCCGAATCGCACGCCGGCGTCGTGGCAGGAAAGCAGAAACCACTCTGTGGAGGGGTGGTAAACTGAGGCACAGAAACACCCCGGGAAGCCCCAGCTCCTGGGGCCGGCGTCTCCATGCCCCGGTGCAGGGAAAGCCGCGGGGCCGGCACCGGGACCCTCGCGCAGGACACGGGACGGACGTGGTGACGGGGAGGGGAGTCACTGGCTGCACGTGTCCAGAGAAGGCCGGTCCTGCCGGGAGCTGGCACCATCTGCCCGCAGCGCGGCTTCGCCCTGCCCCGGGGCAGCGTGGCGCTGGGGACCGTCCTGTCCCCCGGCGTCACCCCTCCGGTCCCTCTCCAGCCCCGTGACTCACGGCACCCCGCAACCACATCCCGCTCCCCCGGGAAACTCCCTGCTCGCTCCCGCCCTTTTTCCCAAACGCCGATTTTCTTCCGCTCTTCCGGGCGGTGAGTTTGGAGGCCGCTTCCAGAAGCGTCCCGGGAACGGCTTCTTCCCCAGCCCGCGGCGTGCCGGTGTGCCCAGCGCCGATGCCGCCTCCGCCGGGGTGCCCTGGGGTCACGGCCGGAGCGGTGCCCGTCCCGCGAAGGACGCGCAGGGCCCCACGTTAACCGGCAAACGGCCTCTGCTCTGGCCGGCAGCGTGGCAGCCACCGGCCTGTCTGCTCGCCGGGGCTCACGTTTCGGAGGCTTCTCTGCGACGGGAGGGTTGGAAATCGGTTTGGTTTTCTGGTTCCTTTCAAAAGGCGAGTCCCGGTGCGGCCCCGGGGCTGGGGGGCAAAGTCCCCTTCTGGGTGTCGCCAAGGCCCTCGCACCTACGCTGTCCCCTGCCGGGGTCGGGAGAAGCGGGACGGGCAAAGCAGCCTGCGCCATCGCTGGGACGAGCAGCCCTTCCCCGGCCCGGCCCCCTGACTCATTTACTGGCGCTGGGGCCTGCCCGCATCCTGCCTGCCACTGCGGCTTTGCCTTGTCCGCCCGGTTTTTGGTGCTGCGTGGTGCTGGCCCCGTGCCCCGCTGCTCCAAGGAGTGCGGCCGGCCGCTGCCAAATGTCCTGGTGCAGGCCGGGGGCTGGCGCTGGGCTGGCATGGGGGGTCCCGCGGGCAGCGTTTGTGCTGGGGTGGGGGGCTTTGACGCTGCCCATGAAGGGCCTGGCGGCGGCGGGTGTGCTGGCCTGGTGTGGCGGCCGTCTCTCCGGGTATTTCAGTCCGTGATCTCAGCCCGGTGGCATCCGTCCACCCCGGCCATCCCTCCGCTCCGGATCGGGTTTCCCATGGCCACGGCGACAGCTGCCCGTGTGCCGGGTCCGGCGCTGCCCCGGCAAAGCCGGACGGGGGGAAGGCATCGCAGCAGGTGGGGGAGCCGGCCGGGACAGCTCTGCTCCGAGGCAGACACCGTGCTGAGGAGAAGCCCCCGCGCACGGGGCGGGACAAGCCGCCGCAGCAGCTCGGAAGGACGGGGACAGCCCTCGTGCGGCACGCTGTCCCCGTGCCTCGGCCAACTGGCCGGCAGCGGCTGCCTGGTCCCTGCTACGGTCTGGTTCTCCTCGCCAGTCCTGGCTCCCCGGGCCCGGTTTTGGCGTGGTGAGGGTACGGAGGCTGACGGTCGCCCTGGTCTAAGCGCCATGACTCTTCCTCTGACACCCCTGCAGCTTTGTGCCCCGAATGCCGGGTCCTTCCCTCGCCCATGCAGCTCTACACCGCCACGGCCAAACGTCCTCTGGGTTTTCACCTCTTTTTAAATAACGCCCAACTGCAGGCAGCACGGGAAGCTCTTGCCACCCCCGGGCCTCTGTGCTGGGGCTCATTAACCCCTGAGATGCCGCTGCCCAGGGTCAACCATGTAGCGGGCACCCGGCACGTCGTCGGGGTTCTGCGCTCCCCATCCTGAAACACCCAGAGGGGATGGGAGACGCACGGAGGGGTGATGGCTCTGAAGGCGGTGAGCGGCGGTGGCAAGGACGGGTGGCACCTCCACACGCTTGGTCCCACCGTGCTGGAGGTGCTGGCTGGTGAAGAGCTCCAGGTGAAGCGTGAAATTCTGTTTTTTTTCTTGATCTGCTGTTAAACTGCTGCTGAAATCTTCCTCCGAGGCGGCGATGGAGCACGCTGGGGACTGAGCTGTGAGCCGCTGCCCTTGGCAGAGGAGCAGCGTGTCTCCGTGCAGGGTGGAGGAGATCCAGGGAGGCTTTGCTGCGTGCCAGCTGGGTGCCTGGGAGCGCACGGTGGAAATTTTCTGTGTTTCAGGCCAGGGGATTAACTGCTGCCCTGAGGGATGTGGGGAGGCTTACTGCACGATCTGCAGCTGGGAGGCAGCAAGGACAAACGCTTGCTAAGCTGGGGAGCCTAAGCCAGGAAATGATATCCTTCCCTCACACGTGGTCTTAAACCTACCGCGTCGCAGCCTTCGAACGGTGTCAGGGACCATCCTGACTCTGGAGCTGAAATTACAGCAAAGCCTTTTTTGGGGCGGACATGAAGAAAAATGCATTCTCCCCAGCAGGACAGCCCAGCCCAAGGACAGACGACATGAGGAACGCAACGTCCAGCAGCGGCAAGCAACATCTGAGGATGCTTGAAGCAGCCCAAGCTTGGTTGGAGGCCAGGAGATGGGCAGGATGACCCTTCAGACTCTCTTCCAGCCCCACGTTCTCTGCTTCAGCATCCAAAAAGCCCCTCCAGAGTTGGTTCTTGACCATTTTGGGGCAGGCTGGCTTTACTGGTGTCTTCACTGCTCTGCCTTTATGGCACGGGCTCAACGCGCTGCTCCGAGAAGGCTGCAGACTGCCCATAGCTGAGTTTCTAAAAGATGAAAACACATGAGCTTAACGACATCTTTAAAGTCGTATGCTTTGTTTTAAGAACATAACTTCACATCATAAAGTAGAAGTCTAAAATACAAATGTTTAGGCGGGTGGAATAGTGTGGTAATTATTGCACGCATAACAAAAACCGCTATATAAAAACGTAAATGATCTGCAGGCTGTTGTGAAACACAGATGGTGCCTTAGAGGCAGAACGAGAGCTCGGTGGGTGTTGGGTGCAGGTGTCTCACCCGGGTTCCGATGCCTGTGGAGACAGAGGTGTTCAAAAAAAGGGCTGGGAGCAGCACCACCGCCCCCGTCCTCCCACTTCTCTTGAGAGCTGTGCTCAAACCGAGATGCTCACCCCTGATGCCATGCCCGTGCTTGGCTCTGCACCCCGCTGAGCTGGGTCTGGACTCCCACCCAACTTCCCAGCTTGGCCTTGGACCTGCCTCATCGCCACGGACGTGTCAGGCAGTCAGGACTCCATCCGCTTCCGCATACACAAATCCCTGGTCTCCCCTCCCTGGGATGCAGCCAGTGGTGCCCTCCATGGCTGGCACACATGAGCAGGACCTGCTAGGGCTTGCGGCACCCCTGTTCTCCATAGAGAAAGCCTGGTGTTCAACTGCAAAGCTGGAGAAGAGAAGGGTGGGATGACTCTATGGTCACCACCTGCACCCTTCTCTGGTCAGAGATCCAGTCTGAGAAGCACCAAGGCCCCAGGTGGTCACGCAGCACACAGGGCTCCTGCAAGAGGTTTGCCATGTCTCTGTGATCCCCGCACACCCAACCAGCTTGGTCTGTCCTGTCAACATTTCTGTTTTCCAAGAGGAACTTCTTACACGTCCATGAGGAGTCAGGTCTTTGCTCTGCTTCTAGAAGGTGCCTTGGGAGACAAGCAACGCACTCGAAGGAAGGCAAGGTGCTCTGTCACCCACCACACCGATCACCTGAGCTTCTCTGAGACCTGCAGAGAGCCCGTTTTCAGGTTGCTCTTTGTGGGTGTGGAGGAGCACTCCCAAAGTGCCATTGGTAGGATATGCAGTCATAGCATCACAGAATCTTTTCGGTTGGAAAAGGCTTTTAAGATCAAGTCCAACCGTTACCCTCGCACTGCCCAGCCCACCACTAACCCCTGTCCCCAAGCACCACATCTACACGGCTTTTCAATCCCTCCAGGGATGGGGACTCCACCACTGCCCTGGGCAGCCTGTCCCAGGGCTGGACAACCCTTTGGGGGAAGGAATTTTTCCTCATACTGAACCTAAACCTCCCCTGGCACAACTTGAGGCTGTTTCCTCTCGTCCTGTCACTTGTTACCTGGGAGAAGAGACCGACTCCCATCGGGCTAGACCCCCTCCCGCCAAATGGGGCTGTGGGACCCCCTCACGCTGACCCAGGGGATGTGGGACCTCTCGCACACACGTGCCAGCCCGGAGCCTCCCACTCGAAACAGGTCTGTTGTTGGTACTCAAGACAGAGCTGCTGGAGCCGAAAACTTCAAGCCGTGATAATTAGAATTAACACACGGTTTGCCGGACCAAGGTGCGCCCAGACCAGGCTTCTAGTTTACGACGACGTGATGACCTCGCTGCAATGATTCAAACCGCGAAGCAGGCTTCCTCTTATTGCTCCCATCTTGACATCCCAGCCCGCCGGCAGTAAATGGGGTTCTTTCCAAGCAGCTCACCCAAATATCCATGGATCTCCCAAGGGAGGCCAAGGCACCTTCTGAAAAAGGGTTGGGGCAATCAGGCGGGGCAAGAGAAAGGGTCAGGCACGGGAAAGCAGGACATCCTTGGGTCTCTCCCAACCAGCGACGCTGGAGTCTGCGCTGTTCCTGCGCTCTCTGGAATGCAGCAGATGACTGGACTTAGGGTTGCTGTCTCAAAACCCAAATCATATCCCAGTTAGGAAAAACAACCGTTGGCAACACTCCAACTATCCTGACTCACAGCTAGTTTCTGTCCTGCATTACAAGCACAGTTTCTGCTGGAATAAACCAACACTCTCTCAACACGTGCCGGTTCCAGAGTTACTGTCGGGACCCCGATACAAACGATGTGTGAAAACCAACTGCACAACTTAAACCACGTTGATTTTATTTATAGAAAACCCCACTACTCACTGTTCGTATCGCTAATCCCCCATACTTTCAGCATCCGAGATTTCGTGCTCCAGCCTGCCCAGAAGAGAAGGGTTTATTTTCAACGCTCCAGCACGGCTCTGGAAGAACCGCTGTTGGCTTTCCCTTGGTTTCTTGCCAGGAGGTGACAACAGCTCGTTTGTACTCAGAGCAGCAGCGTTACTCTTACTTCATTTTCAGAAACACTGGGTATCACCCTGGGAAGAGAGCTGATCGTTCGGAGCCTGTTGACGCCGAAAGTTTGTACTTGTGGTGGATGAGCTGCTGCCTGAAGCTGGTGATGGGTGGGATGGTGGGACTCGACCCAGGCGTGGGTGCTCTCCGGGGACACTGAGCAGTGCTTCACCAGATAGGCCAAGCAGATGGTGGGGACCTGCTCCCCGCAACGGCATCCGACCCCGCGTGTCCCCACGCTGCCCATCTTGGCTGCTATGGAGTGGAAGCAGCTGGAGATGTGGACGGCGGGGGTGTCTGTCACGGGGACGCAGAGGTACTCCGTGTTGGGACGGACGGTGTCCACCACCTCCTGGGAGACACTGACAACGGTGCTGGCAAGGTGGGTAAGAGCAGGGGGCAGCTGTGGGGGGCCACCATGCTGCTGAGGTGGAGGTTGGAGGTGATCCACAACGGGCTGCCGGGCCGGGGGTGCTGGGGCAGGGCCGGGAGGGCTCCCAGAGCCGCCGCCATTGGGGCGCACCGGCTGTGCCTAGAAATACACGTAGAAATACACCCAGCCCCGTTCTCTGCTGGGCCCCGCTGCCTGGGAGCCCTGGGCGGTTGGGCCGGGCCCCCCATGGCAACCACCGCCGCGCGCACAAGGGTGGGGGACAGCGGGGCCATGGAGGAGCAGGGCGGTGCACGGCCCCGGGTCACCTTCTTCCCACCGCCCCAGAGCCGGCAGCAAGGCGGGCTCCGGTGCGGGGTGGGGGGGTCTCACACCTCTGGGGCTGGGGGGTCCTCACACCATCCTGGGGGGTGGGACCCTCACAGTGTCCTGGGGCTGAGGGACCCTCATAAAGTCCTGGGGGGTGGGACCCTCACGCTGTCCTGGGGCTGGGGGACCCTCACATCGTGCTGTGGCTGTGGGAACAGGTCGGTGGGGTACAGCTCAGCACCCCCTGCACCCCACTCCGTGTGACACGAACCCCCTCTCGCCTGGCGCAGCTCTGCAGACCTGGACCTTGACCTGGACAGCCATTTGCCCAGCAGCGCCCTGCCCAACTCCGCCAGCCGCGCCAGCCGCCATGCCCTGCTGCTCCTGGAGGAGAAGGTGAGGGCCTCAACACCCCTCACCCCTCCAGGCCCCACTGGTGCTGCCCCCGGGATGGGGTTCATGGTCCCCTCCGGCACAAGGGGAGGGTTTGTCCTGCGTTTGGCTGCTGGTGGACGCATTGTGGAAAAGCAGAGGGAGATTCCCCCGCCTGTGAGGTAGTTGGCAGTGAGACCCACTGGTGGAGGAACGTCTTGCGCAAATGCATGGGTCTCGGTTCCTCAGAGCCCCTAAGTCATCGCTTCAGTCTTCAGCCCTTAGGTCTTCAGCCCGTAATTGTGATCTGCCAGGGCTCTCTCCAGGGGAGTGGGAAGCAAAGGGTCAGGGGGAGGCAGCTATCAGTCCTTGGGCCACCTTCAGCGTGAATGGTTGCACCTCCATCCTGCCCTCAGGACACAGTTGCCGCATCCTATCTGCAAGTCAACTGTGTCTTGGGACGATAAGCTACAGGCATCGTCCGCCACGGACTTAACCTGGACTTAGATGTCGTTCCTATGATATCTAGGGAGACCAAGGGTAAATGATTAGAAATGGGTGAAGCGCTGACGTGTGACCTCCCAGCAGTGGGGACTAGGCAAAGGTTTCGCAACCTCAGCAGCCCGATTTCGCCTCTAGGGCCTCTCACTGCGAGTCCAGCAGTAACGGGTTCGTGAGTAATTGTGATCGTGTCTCCTGTGGGAACGCGTGGGATGCCAGGTTGAGTCTCTAAGCTCAGAATTAGGATTTAGGGTGCCATTAGACATACCTGGACCTTCAGGCACTGAGTAGTTCCCTTCAGGTCTCCTCTCTTCTCCCATGCAGCCAGGCTTTTTGTCCTGAGTACCCAGCCAGCACCACCTGAATCCTCTCCCCTCACCTTTGGTCAGAAAACCTAAGCATCGCGATTTTGGCAGTTTTTCAGTTTAAATCAAAGATTTAGAACATGGTGCTGCAAAGTCCACCCTCTTGCCTCGACTGTTGCTGGCAGAGCGGTGGGGTCCTGCCCGGGGTCTGCCTGTGCGTGAGTTGATCCTGCTTGAGCAATAAACTGTGCAGCCCCGCAGCAGTTATTAGTGAGAACAGGGAAAAAAAGCTTATCCGCCTTCACCTCGCAGGCGGGGTTTGCTTAAAAAAAAAAGTCTAATAGAGAAATTCATGTCTGCTGGTTTCAATTGCCAGCGTCTCTCACTAAAATATGTACTTGAGACATGAACTAGTGTGGTGGTTTAACCTCGGCTGGACATCAGGTGCCCACCAAGCCGCACTATCGCTCCTCTCCTCAGCAAGGCAGGGAGGGGAGAAAATTAAGATGGAAAAACCAACCCCAGACTCGTGGGGCAAGATAAAGGCAGTTCAGTGTAGCAAAAGCAAAAGGCCACGCGCGGAAGCAAAGCAAAAAGCAGAAGATTATTCTCTGCTTCCCATCAGCAGGGGATGTCCGGCCACTTCCCGGGAAGCAGGGCTTCAGTACACATACTCCTTACTCCGGAAGACAAACGTTGCTAAAAAACCCAAATGCGCCCGCCCCGTTCCTCCCCCTGTCTCTCAGCTTCTTCCTGCTGAGCAGATGCCATAGGGCATGGAATATCCCTCTGGTCAGTGTGGACCAGCCCTCCTGGCTGTGTCCCCTCCCAAGATCTTGCCCACCCCCAGCCTGCTGCTGAGAGGGGGCAGAAATATTGGAGAGACAGCCTGGATGTGTGCTGGCACTGCTCAGCAGCAGCCAAAACACCGGTGTGTTACCAACACCTTGCTAGCTACCGATATGTCACCGAAATTTGGGAATAAAAGAAAACTCCTTAACACCAATTTAGCGTTAAGAAGCAGGCATTTCCTTTTATTGCAGCGCTGGGTGTCCGGAGGATAGTTCCTCTAATCAGGCACCCCTAACGCTGCTTCTCTTGTCGTATTTATACACGAATATTACAAAGATTACAAAGCGGTGCACTCCCCGTTACAATAATTAGTTCCTATTTCTTTGCCTAACATGCAAACTGGAACGCACGCTCAGTTCCTTTCTCCACCTCTATCTTTGGAGTAGGTGGGATAATTTGGGTTGGGGGCTTATGGGTCTGTGGTGGTGGGGACCCTGGTCCAAATTACCTTTCCCCGGGTTGCTCAATACTTCGGTGTTGGTAATTGGTCGCTACATAAATTGGGAAGATAAGGATGCTGCTGGAGGCAATTAGTGTCCTCCCCTTCGGAAAAGTACCTACATAAGGGCCTTGAAGTGTCTTGGAGCTCCTCCTTTTTATCACGATGTGTAGCAGGTGCTCATTCTAAAAATCGTCAGCCTTCTACCTAAAGTAACAATGAAGAGTTCCTTATCACATACCATACAAGTAGGCCTTCGTTACAGGCCTTTTTGGCTACCAACACACAGCACAGCACCGTGAGGGCTGCTGTGGGGAGAATTAACTCCATCTCAGCCGGACCCAGTACAACTAGTGACACTAACAGGTCCCGGCTGAAGGTCTCTGACTGCTGTCGTGGGGACGACAGCCTCGCGAGGCAGAGCTGAGGCATCTTTTTCTCGCTTTGTCGTTCCCTAATCCCTTAACTCCATGGACTGACGGTAATCTCTCGGTAGCCGGGTGCTGAGGAGCTCCTCCTGGCCTGCGCACGTTTGTGACGGGCGAGTTTCAAGACCTCGGGGCAGTGCAGCAGTGAGCGAATTATTGGTAGCCTACACCCAAACCCCAAGCTGTGTTGTGACGCCTGGTTCGGTCCTGCCACGCGGGTGTGCCCTGGGTTTGCGCCACGCACACGGACAGGTTTCTGTTCACGGTCAGGAGACCCACAGGGTGCAAACCCCTTACGGGGTCCGAGATGCAAGAATGCGAGCCAGCGTGACTACTGTCCTCCAGACCTGCTTCTTACAGGAGTATAAAATGAATTATGGTCAAGGAGGCAGGATGATTTGAGTAATCTTTTTCAGACCAATGTTTAGAGTGATACTTAGAAATTTTGGAGCTTCTTTGCTCGGAGGTCACCTTGACCACAGGAGGGATGTGACAGGATGTCTCTCTTCCCAAAGGCAAGCATCACTTTGGAATTCTTTATTTCATGGTTAGGAGAGCAGCTATACAGTCTTATGTTTGCTTTCGTAAAGGTAAAGCACTTTGAAGAGGCCAAAAAGAAGACAGAACGTTTCCACAAACATTTAAAGCAGCAGTTTTTGAAAGAACAGGAGAGAAAGGTGGCACAGTGGAAGAAAGCATCTGAAAGGTTTGAAAAATCCCTGGAAGTGTTCGGTCGCAGAAGCGGGAAGTTATCTGTCCCTTCCGCCGATGGTTTGTCTGCGAGTGAAGTGACGTCCTTGGAACACGGAGAAGGGACCAAGAGACGCGTCTAGAGAGCTCCTCCTGCAGGTCTCCCCAGGGCTACGGACCGCCTTCTGCCACCCTGCTCCCATTTTCATCTTCTCCTCGTAGACAGCTAATGCTCGGTCCTGTAACAGCAATAAACCAGCACCATCCCTCACTCTCTCTCGTATTTACCTTTTAAATCGATGGGTTAGAGGGTCACGGGCTGGGGACAAGTCGGGAGTAAAATGCCTCTTCAAAGGACTGGTTTGCTTTGGGGCAATAGAGAAGTGATGTGAAAGGGACAGAGATTTTCTTCTGTGCCTGTGCCTTTAGAGATGGTTCAAACAACACGTTTCGCAGCTAGTTGGATTTCCAGAAATGTTATCAGAGGTTCAAGGAGGGTAAATGAATCTGTTGTTGGGGAAAAAGAAGGATTGGTAACTTCAGAAGCTTAGGAGAAAAAAAGCAAGGAATGAAGTATAGAAGGAGAGTGCCTTGAGGCGCTGGAGAAGTGGTCAAGTGTCAGCAGCGGATGGAGAATGTGGCTGTAGGGAAGTAGAACTGATGAAATTTCCTGTTCCCTTTCCCCAAACCAGAGACGTTCGGCATAACCGTTGAGTCCTCCCGGTAGGGTGGGATACAGCTTGCCATGGGAGTGCAGAGCTGGAGGGGTCTGCACCATCCACTCCGGCCTCTGCGGTGCTGTGGCGTTAAGGGTATGTTGACTATCCTTGAAAAATGTTCATCTAACTTCTTTTTAAAAGCCTCGGAGGAAAGGAGATGCTACAGTTTATTGAGGTGGTCTGGTTTTCCAGCCAGCATTGCAGTGTTGGGGTTTTTATAACATAAACCTTTTTTGCTTGAAGTGAAGCTGATAATTTTTTATGTTTCCCAGTGGCCTCGAGGGAATAATTGGATGTTGGAAGATTGCTGTCATGTCCTCACTTGGTTTTTTCTTCACTGGATTAAAAAATGCTCAGTGCCTTCAAGCTGTCCCCCTCACTTGGGATTTTTAAAGAGAATTTTCGTGACTACTGCGAAAGGTGTACCTCATATCAGGACAGCACGCCTGGCACGTTACACTCCAGTGCTCAAAAATCTGGAGGCATCGGGCCTTGATGATAAAATAATGCTGCTGTTTACTGCAAGACTATTTTTAAAAAGAAACAACAAACTTTTCCCTAGCCTCTGGCTCTTGAAAACAGTGAAATCTTTTTGTTTCTTCTTTTCTAGAGCTTTTCTAATAATTCAGCCAGACTCAGACTCCTGGCAATGTTACACATGATGATAACTAGAAATCTGAGATTGGAAGGTGCCTGGCAAGCCAGACTTTAGGGGCAGTGCCTTCCACCTTTGGGACATCTCAGCAGCAAGAAGCCCCCTGCTATAGCCTTGCCTTCCGAGGGCTTGCAGCTAGCTGAAGGCATCCTCTCAAACCGTCTCCGGAGGATGCTTCATAGACACGATTCAGGTGCTGAAAGGTTCTAGAAACAATAGAAAATTGGTGTTTGGCACCTCAGTTGGCTTCAAACCACAGATCTAGGAAGTCTTGGGTTTTCCCCATTTAAGGCATCTTCTTGTTGCTTTTCCTTCTTACACCTGTGATAAATCTGCCCTGCATACCGTCCTCTCCGTGATCCTTCCTTCTTGACCTCACTCATGGACAGCCTGCCTCCACCGTGCTGCCGCCCAGATCCTGCACCAGACCTTAGTGATGACGTCCAGCTGGAAAAAGAAATTACCAGCAGAGTTAACTGCCTAGCAGCCCCGCGTCTGCAGCTTTTGCCTGCGATGTTTGTCCAGGAAAATGTGGATCTGTCGTTCACGACAACAGCCGCTGGACAGGACAGACAGGAAACGTTGTCCATCGTGCTGGCACCAGTGACAGACTGGTGTCTGCCTACATCAGTTGGCTTGAGTAGCACTGAAAGACATGCATTGAGGTGAAGAGCAAGGAAATGCCAAGAAGCCAATAACGCCATAAATTTTTAGAGAGGAGGTTGTCACCCGGGGGGACCTGTGCTGGCCACCCCCGGGGTTTTCCTTGTGGGAAGATGCTGTGAAGAAAACACTGGTTTAAAACCGAGTGAGAGCTTCTGGATATGGTCCAGACATTCGCGTGTTACCACGCAACACTTCAGCTATTGTTTGAATACTGCCTGCAGCTCCTGGCTCTGTCGGCAGTGAAATGTGCCATCCAGCCAAAAGCGCACCCAGGCTCCTGCAGCCCATCTATTTCCCCTCCGGCTCTCAGCAGTCTGGGCTGCAGCGGACCTGCCCTCTGTGGCCTTCGGATTCTCCCATACGTGTCTGGCCTCCACAGCATCCTGGGGCATCACCCGGCTGGGAGTCTCAGCGTTTAATAATACAACGTGAAGAAACAGTGCCTCTAGTTTGTTTTAAACCAACGCTCTGGGTAAATTCACTGCGCGCCCCCGGTTCTTGTCTTACAAGAAGAGCGAGCGATTGCTTGTTCGTCGTCTCCCCAGTTTGTGATTTCAGAGTCCTCAGCTTTGTCGCCTCTCCATCGACCTCCTCTCTGACATCGGGTGGTTTCAGCTCTACCCTGCTGTGCAGCCAGCCCAGGAGCAGTTCATCCCTGTTGCTACGGTAACAGCTCCATCCATCCATCCATCCATCCACCTCCCAAACAGCAGCCACCCTGTGCGCAGGGGTCCCCGAGCGGTGCCTGGCACCCTGCGGGGAGCGGGGGACGTCCCTCCCCTCGTGCCGTGGAAGCAGAAGGGCAGCGGGGCCCTGTCTAACAGTGCTCCTCTGTGCCGAGGTTACAGGGCCAGGGCTCAGCCCCTCTGAGCATCTCCCCATCCGCCCCGTACTGGGAGAGGCCAGTCACCAGTCATCATTTCTCCAGTCCACCGCTTCCTGGCAGCACGAGCAGCCTCCCTCTGCTCCGTGCTCCGTGCTGGCCTTGATCCCCCAATCCCCATGGCAGGAGTCAGCCCCTGCACGCGTCCTCGCCCTGCCGTCTGCGGTGTGAGGAGCACCAGGCGATGCCTGGCCCCGTTTGCCCTCTCCTCCTCAGCCCCGCGGCCGTGAAACCCGTGGAGCCGTGGGAGCTGTGCGGGCGTTAGCGGGTCCCTGGACCTGGCTCGGCAGGGGCTGGGTGCCCCTGCTGATCGAGCCTTGGTGGGCCAGGACCTCCCGTCTTCCCGCTCAGCACGGTGAGGAAGCAGCCGACGTTTGCCTGGCATCACACCGGAGGCTGCGGCTTGCTGCAGCCTCAGCAGGCAGATGCTGATGAAAATCACCCCCTGATCTCAGTGCCCCCCACGTCCCCAGGGAGATTTTCCTCTCAAAGAGCCCGTTTTATCGCTGCCCACGGATGACTGCAGAGGGTGCTGCTAGCTGAGCCTGTGTCCCTCCTCACCCATCCAGCACCCACCCGGTGCTCTCAGCCTTCTTGCTTTGTACAGTCAGTTTACTCAGAGTTTACAACAGCCCCACTACACCTGTGTGTTCTGCAAACTCCTTGCGGTAGGGACTCGCTGGTTTCTCTGTCAGGTAAGGCGAAGGTGGAGACAACGGTGGTTTGATCTGGAAAGACTCCCCAGCCCTGAGAGGTGACCTCTTGCCTTCCAGGGTTTGACAGACTGTTCTGAGAGGGAGAGAACCCTTCACCTTGTGTTTTTGGCCAGAGCTGGAAGGAACGTGGAAGAGTGTCAGCACAATGCTAGTCACTCGGAACAGGCAGTGCTCGGAGCAGAGGGGGATCGTACCGGCTGCCCACACCTTCCCCAGGGGAGCAGCTGACGCCAGAGCCCAAGGGCAGGTGCCGTCTAGGGTTATGAAAGCAGCTCAGGGCACCAGCCCTGACATGTAACCCACGTTTCCCCTCCCTGCAGCTCTGATCTCGGTGTGTAGAAGCAAGCAGACAGGATCTGGGCCAAGCTCTGGGCCCTTTCCTTGCCTAAGAGGCTCCAAGGAGAGAAGGCGCCGTTCGGCAGGCTGTGTCAGAGATGCCCCAAGGCAGTGTTACAACAGGCAGGTGACTCGACCCTAGTCCTACGCAGACATGACCTAGTACAGAGTGTGACAGACAGGTAGGAGTGGTTCCATTCAGCCTCATCACAGGGCAGCACTGCCTGCCTTTGGCTTAGCAGGTAGCTCCCTCGCCTGCCCATGTGCTCGGGCTGGGACTGTAAATATATAATTATCACCAGCGCGTGTTCACTGAACGGTAAATCACAGGAGTTCGCACTGACCTGGAAACCCCAGAGACAAATGTGCAGCCGAAAAGAAAGCAGCTCCTGCACGCCTCTCCTGAGACCAGCCCTGCAGCTTCACTGGGCTTGGTTTCTGTGCATGCTGCAGCATTATTATCGAGCAAGAGGCCGGCAGGAAACACAGCCCGAGAAGCAAGATGTTAGATGCTGCCTGCTGTCTGCATGGGTTCCCAGCGGCAGCAGCTCCTTTGAGATGACTCCGGCACCAGAGTTGTCTTCCTGCCTGAAGCCATGGAGCAGGCAAAGGGGTCAAGGTTTCTTGTTCTGCGGGCAGCAACACATGGCCTGTTCCCCAGCATCCCCCCCAGGCAGGAGACAGGACTGGGTGTCCCGTCTTCTCCTGGAGAGAGGCAGAGGCAGCAGGACCCTGCCCTGGAGCAGCCGCTGGTGCTGTGCAGGCAGACGAGCCCCCCTCCTGAAGGAGAGCTGCCCAAGGACCTGCAGCCCTGCGACAGGTAGGGCGGAAAGGCTGGAAAGCAGCGGGACCCCCTGTGAAACCAGCCCCCTCGCCTGCGGTGAGAAGGCGCGGGGTGGCCAGCGAACCCCGGGATGCACACCCGTGGTCAGAGCCGACTGCGGGCTGGCGGGATCGGCTCCTCCCAGCCCGGCTTTGGGGAGCAGTGGGCAAAGCGTGAAGCCGTGGGGGGTCAGTGATACCTCCCTGCCTGCTCCTGCAGGTCCTCCCCTGTCCTACGGCCAGGAAATCCCCACTCCTCACCGTTTACTTTTCGTTTAAGTTCCCGTGGAGGCTGCACAAGGCCCCTTCCAGCTCAGCCAGTTTTGCTGTGCTGCTCTGAGCAGCTCCACCACTTCATCCCCGCGGTGCCCCTCGGTGTGACAAGTCTCGTGCCCTGTGTGTAACCAAGGACCGCTCCGGGAACAGGAACTATTATTCCCAAGTGGTGCTTGGGAAGCCCTGCCGTGCTTTAGCTAACTACCCCACATTCAACCCTAAATTAGCTGGCAAGGGAACCAGGGGACGCAGGTCATAGACGATCCTGCATGTAGCAAGAGTAGATCTGTTCCCTCTCCCTCTGCCAGGAGATAAGCACTGAGAAAAGGGCCCGATGTTATTGTTAATGCTGTGCCCAGGGCACTTCTTTCTAACAGGCTCTGGGGGCCAGGAGAAGCGCAGGCTCCTTCCTACCGGCTCACACCACAGATGAGGAACGTGTCATCATCCACTCACGGTGAGACATGGGGATGAGTGAACATAAGCCGTGGTCAGGGACCAGTCAGCCCCACAGATTCCCTGAGGGCTTGGGGTGATGCCAGAGCCTCCACGTTCCCAGCGGAGCATGATGCAAGGCTTGACGCAGCACAACAACCGGCACAACTGGCTCCCACAGGGGACGTGGCTCCTCACGCAGAGCTCTGTGCCAGGGTGGCGGCAGCCTGCGAGGTGCTCGCGCGCCTCCAGACGCAGCCTGATCCAGCTCAGCTGCAGAGCCCAGCGCCGAGGGCACTGCAGGAGTCCGTGCCTTCAGAGCTCCTGGTGCACGAAGGAGCGGGAGAAGAGGCTTTCCATCGCATCGGCAAAGCAGTTGCTGCCCACCCTGTAGCTGCGCTTTGGCTGCAGCCAGAGCAAGGATGGTGGCAGGAGGGGACTGTCCCCCAGTGAGACCGGTCCGGGGTACTGTACGTTGTTGGTGTTTCTGCTCTTTCACCACCATTTCACAATCAGTTTTAACTAGCATAATCCAACTCCTCCTTGCTGTCCCTGCCCTTGTCCCACACATGGCTGGGTGGCAGCAGGAACAGGGAAATGATATGGCAAACCCAAGCTGGGGTGGATCATGGCCTTCCAAGCTGATCGGAGCCTGCCCGCTCCCATGGGCTGAGCTTTGCTTCGCTTTGCTGCAGCGGGGAGGGATTCAGCATCTGGAGGCGAAGGGAAGACTGTGATGCTCAGGTGTCTAGTCGTGAGGCCTTTGTGGCTGAACGCAGCCGGACTCAAACAGGAGGAGAAGCGCATCTGGGCTGTACCCGCATGTAGGGTCTCTCGGCTCTCCCTTCCCTGCTCGGACATGTCCCGCATCGCTCCCCTGCCCACATAGCTTGGATTCTTCTGGCTCAGGGCAATGATGCAGGCTGGTGGGTTTGGATGCAGCAAATTGTTTCAGGATGGATCTGAGGTTTTTCTATATCCTGGATGAGGTGGGGATTGACGCAGGTTTGGTGATGTTTCATCCAGCTCCCAAACTGACGTGCTTTCCTCCTGGCAGAAGAGCTGCTGCTGGCCTGGAGCAGTGCGTGAAGCTGCAGGACGGGTCAGGCTGCTCTGGGCACATGGCATCACCCCCATCCCCGCCTGCAAGACTGGAATGTCTCTAACTACCCAAACCTCAGAGGAGCTGCAGCGCTCCACGGCTCTTCCCTACTTGAGAGGAGGTTTGGATGTGACCCACCGCTCCACCCTTTCCATCCCCTCTCCCTCTGTCTCCATGTACGTCCCAAGGACCCATCTGTACCTTCGGGCAGGGCGAGCGCACAGGGGACTCTGGTGACGGTCCCTAGGCAGCTGATCCCATCTCCACTTCATGGCTGTATTTCTGCATTTCTTGGAGAGTGGTGGCCCACTTCAAATGAAGCAATCAAGGCGTTCCTCAGCTTTGGAAAGAAAAGGACATTCTTTTCAAGACAGATGTAATTGCCAAAACGTCTGCAGGGCAAGTGGCAGCCTTTTGCAGGGTCAGGGTTCATCCCCAAAGTCCCTGTCAGGAAAAGCAGCATCTCTCCGCGTCTCCAGGGCTGCTTCTCTGTGCCGTGCTGGCTGCCCTGTGTGTGGGGGAACATCTGCCGCGGGGACATCACCTCTGTTATCGTGAGGCCCCGCTGTGCTTACATCACGTCTCCTGCTCACCCTGCAACCGAGAAACGATGGATCTGCTGGATCTGGATCCAGTGTGATCACAAGATCCCATCTGCCAAATTAGAGCATGAGAAGGTGTTTCTGGACAGCTCTGTGCTTTTGCTGGAGGCTGAGAGACAGCCTGTCCCAGACTTGCAGTTAGAGCCACCCCTTCTACCCACAGCAGGCTGGGTATGTCCCAGCTCAGGGGGTGTGCCAGTGGTGGTTTTGACCCAAAGCCAGACTAATCCTCACACCGAATCCTGGTGTTGCCCTTGAATGGGTTGCTGAGGGCAGGAGCGGCCCACGTGTGAGGCATTGCTTCCCTGGCCAGGTAATGAGCCAGATATGTGCAGCCTGACACCCCAGAGCTGGCACAGGCCTGCTCCCGCCTTGCCCTCCGCAGCTCTGCCCTCCTCCTGTATCTCTGCCAGATCCGCGGTCCCGCTCCGTGCGGGGAGGCAGCAGACCCGGGCACGCCTGGCCCCTCCACCAGTGTCCTCTCATCTCACCTCACCGGGCCCAGGCTTTAAAAGCTTGGCCCTAGTAGTCCCACTGCACCCGCCATCACCAGACCCTCACTTGCTTTGTGTAGGGAAATAATTAATAACCAGTGACGTGCTGGACCAGTGGGGAGAGTCCCCCAGGGCTGGAGAGCTCCATGGCAGAGAAGGACCTGGGGGTACTGGTTGACAGCCGGCTGAATATGAGCCAGCAGTGTGCCCAGGTGGCCAAGAAGGCCAATGGCATCCTGGCTTGTATCAGGAATAGCGTGGCCAGCAGGAGTAGGGAAGTGATCGTGCCCCTGTACTCGGCGCTGGTGAGGCCGCACCTCGAATACTGTGTTCAGTTTTGGGCCCCTCACTACAGGAAGGATGTTGCGCTGCTGGAACATGTCCAGAGGAGAGCAACAAAGCTGGTGAGGGGTCTGGAGCACAAGTCTTACGAGGAGCGTCTGANCACGGGCTCAGACACGCTATGCACAGGGAAATAAAGGGGACTGCTCACACAGAGGAAGGCTGCAGGATGCGGGGCCAGCTGACACCTGGGACAAGGGTGCCTGTGGGTGCCACAGCTGCCACACGATGGCTCCATGCTTACTCCTGCCCTCCAGGACAGAGCTGGCATCGCCAGGAGCCCCGACTGGCACCCGGCACTTTGCCGAGGTTCCTCCTGGAAACCAAAGCTCCCCCTCTCCCCCCTCTCCCTCAACACCCCCTTCTTGCTGGCCACACAGCAGGGGTTGTGCTCAGCCTTTAAGGGCCAACATGTTCTTTGCAGATGTTGCTAATTAATGGATAAACAACTGGGCATGTGCGGCATCAGCGTTTTAATCACCTGGAGTTTATTAGCATTTTTATGGGCCTGCATGCAGAGTCCTATAAAATCAGTCTTTAATAGCAGAGCTAGGGGGATTTCTTGGTTGCTGGTGTTCAGACATTTCAAATCCCTGTCAGACTCTGTATTCTGCCTGATTTAACATTGCCACAAGGTGTAAATTCCATAACCCTAGCGTGCCTGAGGCGTGTGGACCCGCAGTGTCCCCAGAGGGTATTTCGTCGCGGCACCCCTGCCCTCCTGCGAGCTCTCCTCACCAGGGCCCCGCGGCTCCTGTCACACCCGGCCGGGCCCTTCCCCGCGGCATAGCCAGCCCCCTCCAGGGCTCCTGGGCACCGGCTCATTGACGTACTCCCCCTACTTCATTTTTGCTTTTTTAGGACAGACCGGGGCCTGGGAGACTTGATCTCGGCGAGGATAAAGTTTATTTTCCACAGCTCTTTCCTCCGGAGCCGCTGATCCCTCCGCCAAGATGGCGACCCACCCTCCCTCACTGCTGCTCGCCGCCGCGGAGCTTCTCATTGGACAGCGGCGCTGCCCATCAAGCAAGCGGCGACGCTGAGGTGTGGACGCCGCACGGGGCGCGGCAAGCGCCGATCGCCATAGGCCGCCGGGGGAGGCCCCGCCTCTCCGCTTGGGTTGCTTAGCAACCGGAGGCTTCTGGCGGCGGCCGGGTGGGCCGGGGGCGGTAGCGAGCGGGACCGGGCCGGGACCGGGATCAGGACCGGGATCGGGATCAGGACCGGGATCGGGAGGGACCGTGTGCGTTGCAGGGACCGGAGGCAGCCCGGGCGGCCAACCCCCGGGAGCCGACCCCTGAGACACCCCTGACCCCCCGGGATCGCCCCTGGGCCGCTCTCCCCCCCGGCCCTGGGCCTTTCCCCAGACGCCCGCGTCCCCGTGTGTCCCCCGCCCCATGCTCCCGGCCCGGGCCCCCCGATCCTCCTGATCCTCACACGGGGGGTTCCCCCTCCGACCTCTGGTTCTCTCCTAACCGGGAGACCCCTGCGTTCCCCCGGTGCCCCGCTGCCCCCAGACCCTTCACTCGCCATCAGCCTCCCCCAGCTGCCCCCTCCTTCCCGCCGGCACTCAGATCCCCTCTCCCAGCCGGTCCCCCCGGCAGTGGCAGGCCCGGAGGGATGGAGGTGCCCGTTTCACAGCGGGAGCCCTGCTGGGGTGGCCCCAGGACCTGCGAGCCCCTCTCCACACACCTCGAGGGACCGCAGAGCTGCTATCCGTGCTTCTCCACCTCAGGTGCTCCCTAGGGGTTGGGAGCTTTCTCCCCACCAGCCTTCAAAGCCAGGAGTCCATCACTCTCCGCCATCCCTGGGGTGTTTAACGGTCTCTCTGGTATACGGACCAGTTCTGACACACCACTCCATGTCCTGACCCTGTGCCCAGACCCAGGGAGAACTCTGGTCTAATCTGAAACTCCCACGTTTTTCCCAAATTACATTGTTTCTCTAATGTTGTCACCGTACTTTCCTTTTAGAGACAAACCCTGAGAAAGAAGACTGTGACAGCAGCAGCAGAGATGTTCTCTGACTGAGTCTCGCCCTGCGTAGGAGATGCCGTGTACTTTCTAGACCTCAAATCACTCAACTCACAAGTGTTCAACTGAAGCCATGGCGACATGGGATCCAGCTGCGCTCCAGGTACCATCTCAGGACGTAAAGCGAAGAAACAAGCCCCTGGTAAAGGGCATGGCAACTCCAGAGAGGGTGACGATCACATCAGATGCCATGAAGATGTCAGATCCACGTCGGTTAAAACCTGATAGCATTGAGATGGAAAGAATCGTAACTGTCTTGGATGACACGATTGCCAAGCTGGAGATGAGCAGCTTGATCCCACATATTATTGACTCTCTGGACAGGTTTGCTGATATGCTGGGACCTGAGATCACAAACAGCTTGATGGAGCACCAAAAACTTTCAAATGAAATGGAGAACCTGCTCTCCAGCTCTGAAGAAGGGGATACCGTGAGAGTTGAGGAACAGCAGGGCAGTCTCTGCTTGCTAGAGAAACGTCTGAAATGCTCTGTTAGAAATGTCCTGAGACTCTTGCTGGCCAACCCCTCGCTTTGCCAGGCTCTGAAATACGAAGCCTGGGCGAGAGACTCACCAGCTGAAGAGTTTATCAAAGCCTTTGGGGAGTTCAGGAATTTCATGCTCGAGAGACTCTTGACTAGTCCCGCAGAAGAGGAAGAAAAGATTCAGTTCATGGCAGACATCTCCCTCCAGATTAAGAAAAACACTGAAGCAATCACAGCTTTACAGGCAGAACTGGCAGCAGCAATCCAGACCCGAGAGGAGGAGGTATGATACTGTGGGAATGTGTTTTCCAACAAAGCATTATTGAAGCAAAACTTTGGTAAGTTGACAAACCATCCCTTTCTTGCAGTTCCTAAAGAGGAAGTGCCAGAAATGATTTCTGAACCAGATCCTAAATGTAAAGATACTATTTTCATCATAAAATAGAATGAAAAATGCTTATTGCATGCTTGATTTTTTTAAAACTGGAATTTGGCATGTTTTGAACCTGTTCTTATTGGCCAACTTGAACGACACAGGTCACTGAGTTTCAAAAGGAGCTGCAGGACAAGCACAAATTGCTGCGGTAATGTTTTGGCAGGGCTACAATGTCAGCTGCCAGCGCGAGACTTCGTTCACTGCTGATGAAATGATGAAAAGTCATTCCAGGGACAGATTGCTCTGATTAAAATCCATTTTTAATACCTGCTCTGCCTTCACTCTTGCTTGAAACCAACATTTCTGTGACTTCCAACTCTGTAATACTAGCTGCCTTAGAGCACTTGTGATTAATATGCGATTATACGAATTCTTTATTTTTTCAGTGAAGGCAACTGAGGTACAGAAAAATGAATGGGCATTTCCCAGGCTCTTTCTCTGAGTTCATGGGCTGTGCCAGCATCCAAGCCCCTGAACTCCTGACAAGCAACCCTCTGTTCTATACGTATGCTTTTCTTTCTCCTTCCTGCAAGAGGGGTTGGAGGGGAAGGTTTTGTCATGTGCTCGCTGCGCTGAATGGTGCTAACGGAGACAAGGGCCTGCTTTCCCCATTCCCTCTGCTCCTTGGAGAGCTGTGAATCGAGACACTTGAGATTTTTCTGGGCAATTTGGCAGCTTGACCAAGGCACCATGAATAAATCTGTTTCACCGGTCCCAGCTGAGGATTTCTCTCACAGGCAGCAGACTGAGCTGCACGCCCCGGACAGTCACTCTGAGCCTAATCCAAAGCTTGAGGCAGCCACGGGACTCACTCCAGTGGCTCCAATTCTGGCTCTTCCTCAGATGGCAGTGCCAGTGAGTCTTGTGTGGCTTGCTCGTTCTCTACCCTTACTCACAGAGGAGTAGTGGGGAAAGGTTTCCAAAGCAACTTGTGTAAATCCAGGTCTGTTCCCTCAGCCAGCAGTGGCAGGTTGCTACCAGGGTGTCTTCTTAGATCTCCTCCGCCTTTGCAAGGGTGCCTTACTTCTGCCCGCCTTAAGCCTCAATGGTGTTTCTTTCTGATGTTTTCTGGGTGTAGATTCACAAGAAGGACAATGTGATCAAAGACCTCAGAAACAACATACAAGATCTGACCAAAGACTGCAAGGCTGGCATCCAGCAGATGAAGCAGGAAGGAGAAAAAAAGCGAAAAGAGGAGCTGCAAGCCTCTCAGGCCAGGTGTGCCAGGCTACAGCAGGACATTCAGCAGCTAGGAGCTCAACTCAGTGCACTTGTACTGGAGCATCGAGCATCAGAGCTGGCTCTCAGAAAGGTAAACGGGAGGAGAGCTCTAGAACAGGAGATTTAAAACCTTTTGTAGTGCTGTCAGGTCTGGCTGCTGCAAGTAATTACTTGGTTCCTGCTAGTTCCTGGCAGGATGCACATGCTGTTTGTCAGTGCATACCTGCTCTGTCCTCATGCTCTGCTGATTCCAGTGGAAAGCAGCCCTGCAGTGACAGCAGGAAAGTAGCCTGCTCTCAGGTCCTCCTCCTGCCTGCTCAGTTAGCTCTGAAAACACCTTTCTACAGCGCTGTGACACCGCACGTGAGAGAGGTTGTGGTCGAGTCAGGGTGCAGAGCAGCAAGGCTACAGCAGTACAGGCAAGAAGGGATTTGGTGTGGGGTAAGCAGAGTGAACGTAATATTTATTGGCTGTATATAAAGTCATCTTTTAGAGTTGATTGTAGTATTTGAAATGGAGCACAGGTGATCTTGGGAGCTAAGCAGTTCCTGCTCTGCCTGGCACTTTGCTGAAGACACAAGCCAAGGAGTTGGGTTGAGTGGAGTGAGGGGGAAATGTGGTTTATCACAGAGCTGAGCAGATACAGGAGGAGGAAACAGGAGCAGGGCATGCTGATGACACAGGGCACAAAGAACCTAGAACTGGAAAAAGAGCATTTTTGCCCTCATTTTACTCCTATTTGGTATTTACTGCAAACAAGCACTGACCTTCCACAGGAAGGACATCTCTGGACAATGTAGAGCAAAGTAGCAGAAGGGCTGGGCACTGACAAAGCATGGAATGCAAGTTAGAGCCGCAGTACAAAATCCCAAATCCACCCATTTACACGTCCTTTAATGGAGTGGCTTTATCAGGCAGTTTCTTCTGAGGCTGCTGGCCCCTGCAGTATTTCTTGAGTTGCTCCGCTCATTGTAATGTTCAGGCAGAGACTTGCTGACCACAGAGGTCCCCTCTCCTCCTCCTTAGCACGTCCTCTAGCCCTGGGTGGCCCAAGATTGTCCTGGTGGTCTAAATAGCTGAGGTCTGACCTCACGATGGCCTGCGAGCCCTTGGGACATCCTGGGTCAGTGTCATACAGGAAATTGTGTGGCACTTGTGATGGGCTCTGGCTGATCTTTCCCTTGATGATTCCATGGAGCACAGAAACAGCAGCTTGGGGTAAACTGCCTGTACCTGGTTATACTGCAGTTAAACTGTTTTACAGCTAGAAATACCTCTTCATTTTAAAAGGCACCATCTTCTGAGTATTTTCTGTCCTGCTTTCATGTTTTGTAGTTCTCTATTGCCTTAATTTTAGGGTGGTTACCCCAGCTGGTCGATGACTTACCACATTCCATCAGACATGTTCATTTCCTACTGCTGAATGCACCTTTCAGATGTGTTTCAATCCCCCAGCTCCATGCTGTAAACCACAAAAAGGTCCTTTTGGCCTCAGGGAATGTCCCATGAGAATCCCCAAACCAGGGCAAACACAGTATCTGTCAGCTGAAGGAAGCTTGCCACAAGGAGGAGGTGTTATACGCAAATGTAATGATGCGGAGGTTAAAAGCTACGCTGTTTTCTAACTCAGTTTACTTTTTACCAGGCTTCAGTGCCTGCAAGGAACCTATCTTGTTTTGTGTTTCAGAGGAATTGCAGAGCAGAGATGGAAATTGGGAACTGGATCCAGAAATATGACACAGATATGGGAGAAAAACAGGTATCCACTGTAAAGTGCTTTGCTCTCCCATGAGGTGCTACGTTCGGGTTGGTCCGTGTCAAAACGGACATGTGGCTCTTACACAGGAGGCCATGGAAGCGAGGGGCAGTTCTCCATCCAGAAGTACAGACTTTAGAAGGAAAGGTATCTTTGCCCTGCCTATGCATTCAGGAGTTCTCTGCTGCTTTGACTTTAAAAAAAATGACATTCACTGCTAAGTCCCACAGTATCTGGGGGCAAATGGGTTACCGTGTTCTGTCAGACGTGCCCACCTGATGCTGAGGAACAGGGTTTTTGGTTTTGCTTCAATCCTGTTGGCCCTATCTGGTGCCCAAATCATGCTCCTGTTTCTGCTGGCCCCCTTGAGGTGTCTCTCAAGCACTAAGAAACCAAGCAGCATTCATGTCACTGCCTTAGCATCCAACCTCACCTCTCAGAGGACCCCACTTGCTTTCCTGTTTGGGCCCTATTTATGGAGACAACTAAAAACTGCTGGATTACTAACAAAGCAAAACGTAGGGAGGGGTCTAGAAGCTGTCTACTGATTGTAAGAAATGATTCCCCCCTTGTCAGGTGGTTAACAATGTGATTAGTTTGGTTTCCTGCCTGCTGGGTTGCTGAAGCACCACGTCACGGCAGGTTTGGGGCAGAACTTGCTAAGGTAGTCACACACCCACGCCGCTGGGTCCCCTAATCTTCCACCTCTGCATGGCTTCCTCAAAGGCACACGCTGCTGCGGAGCTTGGAAGTGCAGTAACACATTAAAACTACCTGTCCTGGGCATTTTCCAGGCTGACGTCGTCTGACTCTTCTCACACTCCCAGCAGCGTACAGCATATTAGTCCGACTTCAATGCCACTCATCTTAAACGGCTTCTTAGCAAAGATGTTAGCTCAGGCTCAGCCTTACCCAAACTGCAGTGACACGTCTTTTTGCACAGAGCATCTGCAGAGGGGCTCTGACCTGCGTGTCACCGGGTCAGAGTGCCCAGCTGAGGGGGATGCTGTTTGCAACACGGATGAATGAGAATGATGAGTTTATTTTTCAGAGAAGCATGAGGATACCAGGACCTGGCATCTCATGGAATTCCCTGGGTACCGGGCACAAGCTTCCTTCTTCAGTCCCTCTGGAAAGGCTCAGCTCAGCTCCCAGTCATTGTTAGGCCTGGATTTGGGATGGGTTTAAGAACCCTTACCTAAGGATGTGTGGGGAGAGGCTGCTGAGTGCCCTCAGAATTGCTGTGTCTGCTGTCTTGCTAGGCTGAGTATGAGGAGGTTCAGGCTGCCTATGCCCAGGAGAAGGCCCAGCTGTCCCTGCTGACAGAGAAGCACGCTGTGCTTCTCCAGGAGTATTCCCAGATTGAGGAGGAGCGCAGGATACGTCGGGAGAAGGAGGAGCAGGCTTTGAAGGAGTTGGCCACCATGAACCTTGCTGCCACCCGCATCCAGGCCTTCTGGAGAGGCTACTTGGTCCGGTCCCTCTGCAAGTCAAAAAGGAAGAAGAAGAAGGGCAAGGGCAAGAAGGCCAAGAAATAAAGCACGAAATCTATTTTCTCACTTCCCGGCAAAGCTGCTGACTCTGCTGGGACTGAGCTCTTCCAGATAAAAGCATTAGATTTGAGAGAGCCTCTGCATTAAGGCCTCCAGAGCTGGGCCTCTCATAGTTGGCGTGTACTGCAGCAGTGAAGACATGTCTCACCGTTTTAGGCTTTGCTATCCCTGCAAGGAGGAGGATGTATCCTGATGAAGGGACTGGGCCAGGAGTGCAGGTTCCTGGCTCCTCGGCTTTAGTTTCCTTGCCCGTACCTTGCCTGTGTGTCAGGGCCTGATTCTGTTCTTACCGAAGGTGTCAATAAAATCATTCCTGGCAGCAGGATGAGGCCCTTCACTTGACAGGGTTTCTGCCTGTGCGGATTTGAGAGACCACGTATGTCCCTTTCTAGAGGAGGAAGCTGCGGGACCATTGCTTGTTAGAGAAGTGACCCGAGTCCTGACTAGGCATCACCCCGGCAGTTTGCAGTTTTCGGCAGGGGCCATCTAACGGGGCGGGGGGGAATGCGGCACATCCCGGCTCGTGCCCTGCTCCCAATCCTGCAAGGCGCTCCCCAAGCCAAGCAGCAGACCGTGCCCTGTTTAGTGCAGATTCCTCTTTTGACAGCACCCTCTCCTCTGGATTCTCCGGTGTCTGATGTACCAAGAGCACGCTGCAGCCTTTCCCTTTCGCAGGGGCATGAGTCGAGTGGTTTTATTTCCTCCCTTGGCCTCCCATTTTCAGTAGCTATGTGGCAACTTCATACCACAGAGCTCTTTACTCCTCTGCCTGCTAGGGCTGAAATTGGGCATGAAGAGTCACACACAGTGCACTATGTCTTATTTTTTTCATTTTCTTGGGAAATTCAACTGTTATGTCTTACTGGAAAGGCCTGGGCACCTCCTCCCACATACTCTTTGCATTTAACAAAGCAAATGGCTTTTTGGATCTAGACTCCCAGTGACATTTCTTCACTCCCAACTTCCGCGGCCCTTCCTTGCAGCCTCTCTTCCCAGGAGAGGGAAGTGACGCTGGCAGCAAAGCCCAAACAGCCGCCAGGCCCCAGTCCTGATCTGCCCGTGTGCCCCCGTTCAGAAATGGGTACCTATAGCAAAAGGGATGAGATGGTTTTTACCACTGAATGTAAACTAAGACAAAGAGTGACTGGAGATGTTCAAGGGCTGAGCTCACCGTGAGGGGGGAACCCACAGCAGTGCCCCAAGTACTGACAGATTTGGCCTTGACTCTGCATTTGGTTAAAAGTCACGCTGTCAGCATGATGCATCCGTAGCACGCTCAGTACAAACTGCAGGACTTTCGCCAGGGCCCGATCCCAAGTGCATGCTGGAATCACCGAGGAATCACAAGGATGTGAGATGCAGGATCAGCCGAGGCCCCTCTCTGCTCCGACATGGCCGGAGGTGTCTTACCTTGTTTGTAGCCACAAGAGATGCCAGGAGTGTGGAGACTTTGAGATGGTGGTACTCATGTGGGTAGTCTGGGGTGTACTTATATCAAGAGGGATGTTTCATCTCTCGGGAGGCTTCAGTTCACAAATACCCACAGCTCTCAAGGTCCTGGCGACAAAAGGTCTGGACACGCTTGTAGATTAGAGGATGCTGGGGTGTTGCAAGGGCTGTTGGACGCTAATTTTAATGCCTCCCTGTCTCAGGGTTTCTCTAAAACCTCCAGATGTTGCCCCCAGATGTCAAAGCTTATCTGGAGAGGCGTTCAGCTGGGTGACAGACTTGAGATCCTTCTGATGGGAACATGCCAGCCTGCGGAGTCCAAAGTACTCTCAGGCTGTTTCCAGATGTAGGACTTGCCCTTATTAGCTGCCTCAGCATCTGCTAGTGCCAGAGGTGCTGGTGCTTGCGGCTGAGGGACTCTCGGGGCGTCTCTTTAGAATGGGAGGAAAGGATCAACTAGCGTCAGGGGGGCAGAAGCAGCTCTGTTCAGAGCAGGAGACGGAGTTTGCACACTTCTTTCTTCACCTGAGGAGCTGCCTAGCCCAGATCGTTGTTCACTGGAGATGTTTGCAGGGCTGGTGTCAGGCCCTTCACCCACACCTCAGCCCATCGCTGCTCATCGTGTGGCCAGCCCCCGCCTGGCACCTTCCTGCTCAGCCTCAAACCAGCCACCCAGTGTTGATGGCGCTTGTTCACGAGACCTTTACTTACTGCTTTGCTGCTGGTCTGCTGGAACCTCTTAAGTGCTGTGAGGTTCCCCATGGGCCTTGTCCCACCCTGCCTGTTCGCCCTCTCACACCAAGACAGAGATGGCCGGTCCCAGGTCATGTTCATGGTCTGCTCCTGTCAGACCCCGGCAATGCTGACAGGAGCTCCCGGTTCCAGGACTGCCACGAGCGAGCAGGCGGAGGTGCACGTGCAGGTGATGGGCGAGCGGTAACGCGATCAGGGGGATGAGCGCAGATTAGAGGGATCAGAGAAAGGCGATCCTCCGGGACTGGGAGGGTGGGGGGACGGACGTGGGGACGCCTGCCAGGGCAGCATCCGCCACAGGTCCCTGTGGCGCTTCGCTGGGCTCGCTGTGGAGAGGGATCCCCCTCAGACAGGACCCAGCGCATTAAAAAAAGGTCAGTGGGCTGGTGGGGGACCAGGTGAAGGGGAGAGAGCTTTTCCTCCTCCCTGCCGGGCAAGCAGCACCGAGGATTTTTACCTGAGCTGTGCCAGCACCTTCCCCTGGCCCCTCTGGCCCACACACACTCTCATAGGCTTCCCATTTTGCTTGCTGGTTTGTATTCTTCCCCAGGTTGTCCTCTTCATAAAACACCTTACAAGTGGGTTTTTCCGGTGTTTTTTAGAGAGAGGCGTTGGAGCAACGGCACAACCCTGGCAGGCTGCGGGGCTCCACAGGCCGTGGTTCTGGGGTCCCGCCAGCGGCTGGGCCGCATAAAACCCCCTCGCTCTCTGGAGCCTTGCTCCACCGAGGCACCGACCGCTTGATCACCCTTGCAGCCCAGCTGTGAAGGCGAGGTCGGTGCAGCGAAGCCACGATACCCCCCGGTATCACGATACC
>VXBL01006317.1:34575-54441 GCA_013400195.1 Aramus guarauna
GCGGGGTCGGCTTCCCCCGGCCAGGCCCGGCAGGTGCCCCCGGTGGCGGGGGACGAGCCGTGGCCACCCCGGCGGGGAGCGCTCCGCGGGCAGGACGGAAATCTCGTCGTTTTGCTGAGTTCGGGTGGGTTTCTGTTTGTTAGCGTTTTCCTCTTGTAGAGCAAAACTCGGGGTTTGATCTGCCGGTGCCGGTTCGGCGGGGTTGGGTGCGGGGCTCCGCCGCCCCCTTCATCCCCCGTCCCTCCTCCTCCTCCTCCTGCAGCAGCTGCAGCGGCTCCAACTACCCTTAGAGCCAAAATCATAAGCTTTTCTGACCAAAAAAAACCCATTCTCGCCTCAAATTGATTTGCTTTTATAACCTGTTCCTGCTGCTTTTTTCCCCTTATCGGGCAGGAAACCAGAGACCGAAAATATTTCCGATGGCCGTGCGTGGAATTGTGAGCGCTGCGGCGGCTGTGTCCGAGGGGAAAGGATGGCCCGGGATGCTGCGCTGGGCCAGGAGCTGCCTTCTTGGAGGAAGGAAGGAAGTTATAGCCCTGAGCGGTGATTCAAAAGCCTTGCCTGGTTCGCTTCGCCGTCCAGCGCGAGCGTTTTGGGACAGGCGGGACGTAGGTTCGGTGAGGAGGATGTTGGACGTGATGTTGTCTTAGTAGGTTCTTTGGGGTTTCTTGTGTCGGTTGAGCGGTAAAAATATAGATGTATGGGCGTTGTAGGATTTTGGTGGTTTTATCCTTTAGGATAACGTTTGTTCTCGTTACTTGGAAGACAAGTGCTCTGTCGTCTCCTTCGGTGTTGTGGAGTACGTGTTGGCTCTATTTCAGAATGTGAAAACAATCCTGGATATTAAAGACGGTTAGAGCTTTATAAAAGCATACATCTTTAACGTACCAAACCCCGTGAGCGAGGACTTCTCTGCAAAAGCTGTTTTTCCTCCTGACACAAACTTCATCCCAAACTCCAGTCAAACACAAATGCTCTGTAACAAGCACCCCCACAAGTAAATTAGCTGAATTACTGAGAGGTAATTTACTTGTAATCCTTTCTGGTATGCTTATGCTCTTGAACTCTAGTCCAGATCTGGACTAGCAGAGCTCTACGGCTTGAAAAGGTTGTTGAAGTTTAATGCTTCGCTTGTAGCCATGTCAGAATATTTTTTTTTCCCTGTACTGGTGCCAAGTCTGTCATGAGCAAACAAGTGGTTTTCTGCAACAATTATTTTAGGTTGGAACAACTGGGTTTATTTTAAGACAGTTTGATCTGTTTTAGGCTGAAGCAACAAACAAAAACACCCAAGGAAATTATTCTGAGCAGCATGTGAAGGAGTTGAAACTGCGTTGCTTCGTGGAGCTTTCAGCCGGCACAGACCCACTGCAGCTCTTTGGGAGAAGGGATGGTGAAGGTTTCTGTGCCGCCTTTTCATCGAAGGGCTTGATGAGAACTGAGTTAATTTGGTTGAGTCAGGATTACAAAAATATAGTACAGAACACGTGGTGAAGTTTTTTTTCTTGGATGGAAAAAAGCTTCCACGATATTCTTCAAAACCAATGCTTTTAAATAGTGGCCATGCCAGCCCATGGAGTGTCAGCTCAACCTGCTGATTGTCTGAGGGCCACTCTGCAATCTGGGCTAAACTTGTATTTTTATTTTAATACGACTTCTGGCTAACTGGCAGGAGCAGGAAGCTGCAGGTATCAGGCTGTGCGTTTTCATACGTGAGCAGACTGTTGGACAACACGTGGCCTGCTGCTGCTTTGACTTTTTTTTTGGGGTAGGGAATTTAGGAAATAACTTCTAGAAAAGTCTCTTGCTATTGTGAGCCACGTCTCTCACTTTCTGCTGGATCTTTGTGCCCATCGCAGGATTTTCTGCTGCAGCTGCTGAAGGCTTTGCAGGGTTAAATCATGCCCCGGGTGGTGGGTTGCTGTGTGCTCCTCCTCTTCCTGCCTTTTGACGCCTCTGTAAGGTGGGTTTGGAAGGTGGTGCCCAACCTGGATGATTTAGCTGTTGGCAATTTGGGACTAGCTTGATAGAAACTTAATTTTGCTTGTGCGCTAAAAGTCATGTTAATTGGAGAAACTGCCCCGTGATGCCCAAGCGGCTTCCGTGTGTGTATTGATTTAGCTCTGGATTGACATTTTTTGTTTCATTTGAATTTCCTGCTGCTCGCTGTTTAGCTTACTTTAAAAACCAGCCTGTCACGTTGCCGGGTGCTGATTCCTGGTAGGGTTTTTTTTTTTGTTGTTGTTGTTTGTTTGTAGAGTTGAGCTGTTAATCTTGCGCAGCCTCTTGGGAGCTCCCGTGGTGATGGGGTGTGGGTGGGCACAGCACCCTCCGGCAGGAGCTGTGCTGGGGGGGGGCTTCTCCTGCAGCCAGGTGACACGCTGGTGTTCCACCCCGTTGCCTTCACAAGGACAGTTTGCTGAATTAAAGCTTCTGATGAGACTATTCTTTCCAAATGGGGTATTTAAAGCCTCTTGCATCTTTGCGAAATCTATGAAGACATCAGGTGTTGCTGCCAGCGAAGCTTCCCTGCAGGACGTGTGCTTTTGCTTCATGTTCCCTACTCTGAACCTGCAGAAAACGATAACAGCTGAGTAATTCTTGAAGATTTCCTCAGCTGTACCATCCTCTGGAGTGAGGCGTGTGGATTTAGGAACTTCCAGGAGTCGCACAGCAAGATAGTTGGGCCATTTTAATTGCCCTTGATTGTCCCTCTTAGGTTGTGTGGGTTTTTTTCTGACTTCAGTTTTCTGGCTGATGTGGAAATCTGGAGCACAAGGGAGGCCTGCGCCGGAAGGCGGTTTAAGCATGGCACAACTAGTCGACTTGCTAATGATCACAACTCTCTTTCTAAACTGCTCTGGCATGCTGCCGCTTATAGATTTATCATTATCTATAATTAGCGTGTCTGTACGGGGGAATCTAATCACCTTGAACAGATAAGTGTTTTCAAGGAGATTAGAGAGGATCTTTAGGTAAGTATTAATTCATCAAAGATTGACGTTGGCTCTTGTGATCGATGCTCCAGATGAGTGTTGTCTTCTGCAAGTAGCTTTCTCATATCCTGAAGAGCTCGACTTTCACGTTGTCTCCTCGGCGGGTTTGGTCTGTAGCCTGTGGTTGGTGGGTTACGTGTCGGAAGAGCCTTCAGCAGAGCTTTCTGTGCTCGCGGGACCAAACGGAGAAGGAACGAACCACCTCACGCTGTATGCGATTTGGTCCTTGTTGTGAAGTGAGAGGCTCCTCACCAGCGAGCAGCCTTAGCTCCCGGCGCTGGGTCTGCGCTCGGAGGAGCCGTGGGTGCCCCGGGGCAGTTTAGCTGCCCTTGTCCTGCAGAGGTGGAGGCCGTGGGCAGCTGGTTCCCTGGAAAAGCTGTTTCCCAGAGCAGCATTCTTCGCTAGCGTTGTTTATCCAGCACTTAACTCTTGCTTAGCATTGTAAGGTCTTGAATACAACCCAGAGGGTTTTTTTTCTTTTTTTCCCTGCTTCTTCAGGCAGGAGCTTGAAAACCGCTGCTGACACTAGAGTCGAATTAAGGAATCGAGGGCTTCCAGAAGAGACCTCTGGGAGCTCTGGTCCGATGCCCGCTCAGTGTGCGGCCACCCAGTGAGGTTGCTCAGGACTTGGAGCTGCTGAGGTTTGAATGTCTCCGAGGTACGAGCTGCACAGCCTCCCCGGCCCCTCTTCCCGTGCTGCACCACCCACGGGGGAAAAATCTTCCCTTATATTTAGCTTGTACATAATAAAATGAAGAGCGAGAGAGAGTTACTCTCCCAGAATGATTTTTTTTTTTTTTTAATAACAGCTTGTCCCTCCACAGACATAAAGTAGCTGAATGCCCTTGTCTGTTTGTCCTCCTTGGGGTGTTGGAGCATGCAGGTTTCAAGGACAGCCCTATAGCTGCATGGTGGCTTTGAGCTACTTGTTTTTAAACAGCGTTTTAATAATTCATCTTCCTAGTCATCTTGTTTTCACACGAAACTCGTTTTATCCATATGGTGCTTTGCCGTTGATCGTTGTTCATCGTTTGCCCGTTTTTGAGGAAGCTCCTCCTCTGTGCCGTGTAACTGGGGACGCAGTGCGTGCGCGGCTCAGAGCTATGAACTCTCTCCATACTTTATTTCCACCCCTATAATCATAAATTGTGTATACTGGCCCAAATGTGTCATTTGATGAAATTGTAGCAGAAGTAACTAGTTTGTCTTGTACAGAACTAGATTTTGAGAGGGGCGATGCGTTCTGGCTTTGTGTGGTACGGCTGCAGCCCGCGTTGCTGTCTCGAGGCTGCTGGCACGGTGAATTTTTGGGTAAGCCTCGCTCACACTGCGTTTGTAGCTCCTGGAACTGTTTGCATGTACGGAGCTCAGCTACTCGGATGCTTACGGGAGAGTAAGATGCCTGTTACTCATTTCTGGTCTCCATTGTTGGGCTTTTGTTGCCAGAGAACACATAGGTGTAGTCAGGCCTTTGCTGTAGCCGTCCTCCGTTGTCCTCTGCAAGGGCAAGGGAAGGTCGCTGCTCCGGTCCTGCGTTTCTCCCACGCGCTGCTGGTTGCTGCTGCTCAGCTCTGCCTTTTGCAGCTTGTGTGAGCTGGCTGCTGCTTCGTGACGGCGCTGGCTTTGCTCGCCTCTGAGAAATGGTTGAGGTTGGTCTGCTGTTGGTGCGTGCTGCTGGGCACGCTCGAGGAGCGATACGGCTGTCTCTTCTGGTCCGGGCGTGCGGAGGTGACCGGCATCACCTGCCTTTTGGCTATAGCGCCTGTACCTCTTGGTTTCCAGGGTAATATGTATTCATTTCTGATTTCTTTTGCTCCAATTACAGGTTTAAATTTGTGCTGCGTGGTCTGTCATCCTCTGTACCCACAGTGAGTCAGTGGTGGGTGAAGGAGTTGATCTTCCCTGTCAGAAGTCATGCGAGAAACCTGCTGTGTTTTTTCCGTGCCGTATCCCTTTTAACCTACCTGATTTCCTCCCCAAGAGGAGCTTTCAATCAGCGCACCGTGCGCTATTTACGCTCGCCGCTGAACGACTTGGACTTTCATTATCTGGAGGTTCATTTTTATGTTGCGGCAAGTCGGACTGTTGAGCTGCTTTTCTGTTTTTTGTGCTTACGTATAAATTGCGTTGTGGCTGGGTAACTTATTTGGGTAATTTGAGGTAACTTAAGCATGCAGTGATATCGGAGCCTTTTGCTTCTCGTAGGTCTCTTCAGATCTGATGCCGATGGCCAACAACTCAGGTCATCACCCTGAAATGTGATGAGTTGGCCCAGCCTGCAATCCGGAGGGCGAGCAGCTCGCCGTGCCGTAACACCCTCAACGGGATAGTGCTTCAAAACCCAAATCAGCTGGGGGTGTTAAATTTCCCTTCAGGTCTTCATTATGCCGTTCAATTATTTTAATTGTTCCTATGGCGCTTTGGCAGGGATCTTTGTACATTTTATATCAGCCTTTGTTTGGTTTCAATCAAAAAGCTTGTTTAATAATTAATTACTTAATATTTCTCTTGTCTGACAACTGCAGGCTGGGCAGACAGAGTTAAAGCTGGAGGATAACGAAGCTGGATGTGCTTGTTGGTGTTGGGTCAGTGAGTGCTGACTCACACCGGCGTGTGTGCGAGGAGCCTTCAGGCTGGGTACCAATCAACTCCAGAATTAACGATGCAAATGGCAAGCGTGGTCCTGGGGGCCAGTGCCATGATTCGATTGGCGGTGGCAGCCCTGGGATAAAAGCAGAAAACTCTCCTCCTTGGTCCTGAGTCTCCTCCTTGGGCCCGTTCCAGGTGCTGACAGGATTCCCTTCGCCTTTGCACGCCGGTGGCAGTACTGGGTTGAAACGTGGCTTGTGGCTCTTGGTCATCCCGGCCTCCCGCTGTCGCCGGGTGATGTTGCTCATAACTGCATGACATTGCTGAACTGCTGGGTTTGTTGCTGCTAGCAAGTGATGTCGTGCAGTTCACAGGGCTTAATGTGGGCAGCAATGAAATTTTTGCAGCGTAAGCGGTATTGACTGGCTCGAGCGTGCGTTAGAAATGAGTTGTGTTTGCCGTGCGTCCAGCAGCCCTTCCTTTCACTCTAATTTGGGCTGAACTGTATTTCTATCTTTTTTTTTTCTTTTAAATCTTTTATCTAACTCTTCAAGGATATTTCTGCTTTGAAATCATGACCGGATAGATGCATGTCCCTACAGTGACTCAAGGGGGGAGGTCCTTCGTTCCCTAAAAATAGTCTTAATTCTCCCAATCTTTCTAGATGAAGAGCACTGTCTGGGCACACGCAGCAGTTTAAAGCAGCTTCTGCAATGCATGTGAAGATAAATATGGTGAAGTGGGAGTCTGTGCCTTTCTCTTTTCCTTCTTTAACACAACGCAGTGATCCTTAATCTGTTGTTAATAGCTAGAACAGGTTTCTGCTAAGCACTTTATAAGAAACAGGGCGGGGAAAATGCTGTCCTTTGCGCCTGCTGCTTGCACATTACTGCTATGTGCCTAAGATTTTCTTACTTTAGGCTTGTTGATTGGTACGGGTGCTAAACACCGGAGCTGTGTGGTCTTTTAAAGAACAGCAAACTGCTTCTTTCCATGGCGTAGCTGTCAGAGGGGGTCACAGGGCCCTGCAGAAGTAACCCTGGATGGGCAGCAAAGCCCCTTTGGGAAGACACTTGATGCCCTGCTGCCGGGACGTGCGTTCATGTTACTTGCTTCGTTTCTTCAGGGATGCTCCCTGCGGCGTTCGGTGACGAAGGGCTCTAAGCGCAGCCGTGTTTTCAGAAGTGCGGTGTTGGGCATTTCCCAGCTGACTTGGTGCTTTGTGCCTGTCACTCATCCGAACACGGAATTAAAAGTGTTTGTCACAGCAGAAAATATCCATGGCAACAAGTTTGGCAGTTCTGTGAATCTTCGTGATTTTTGAAGTTTCTCTTTTTCTGTGAAATGCACAGGGGTGGTTCCACCAACTTTTTTTTTCAGGTCTTCTGCAAGTGTCAGGAGGGATGGCTCTTCTTGGAAACGGGTGAAAAACACACCGGTCCCGGTCCTGAAGACGGGGTGAGTTTGGGTGTATTTGGCTCTGGAATGGACATGGGTGGCTGAGATGCGCTCATGTTAGTAGGACAGAGGTGTGCCCCGTATCTCCAGACGGACTGTGCGTGAGTGGGGATGATGTGATTAAATAAGCACCTTTTTGTCTTAAAAATGTGGACGTGATGTGAGCGGGTGGCAGTGTCACCTGTGCCTGCAGCTTGGTAAGAGTTTATGAAATTAAGTTTCAGCTTATAGTTTGAAGTCCTTTTTGGAGGCATCTAGGCACAAGTGCTGGGGCTGTGCACTTCAGAAACCTCATCCTTTAGTCTTAAAAGACCAAGACCTTCAAGCTTTGCTGTTTCCACGTGTGTGCGTTATTGTGACTGATGCTGGATGCTGTTTATTCACCGTTTATTGTTACCGCTAGGGTGTTCCCCAGCAGAACTTGTGGACCAAAAACTAGGACAGGTTTATAGTGCGTGGTCAGGTGAAACTAATACGTGGCTTTATTTTATCCAAGCAGTTTTTTCCTTTCCTTGTCAGTTGAGTCTCTCCATGGTCTGCGTTGGTGAGAGATGGCTGCAGGCTCCCCAGCTTCAAATCGCTCCTGGGATGTAATTTTTATAAGCAGGAGGGAAGGGAGTACTGAAACCTAAAGTCATTTTGTGGCAGTACAGAAGGTGGCAATCGTCTTAATCCTGTATAATTTGTAATAAGCATGCATGGCATGCTGTTGGCTCACGCTGCTGAATTGTCTGGTGCTTTCATTGCCTCCGACAACACGTAGGATCCCCTTTGGAAGCTGGGGTTGTGTTGATGCTCACAGTAGCCATATCCCATCAAGGATTGATTAGGAGTATTGTGTGGCTTGATATTTGTTAGTGTGTACTGTTTGAACATATAATTTGATTTTTTTTTTTGTAGACATGGTAAGATTACACCACATTAGTCCCAGTGTTTGCTTTATAACATCTTTATTAATGGGTGAGTGCACTTGCAGCCAGTGTGCAGCTGATACCAAATGGAGCAGAGATGCTGTTACATCAGAGGGCAGATTTGGGTTTCTGAGGGACCGCGGCAGGCTGGAGAAACAGGATGATGGGAACCTTGTGATGTTCAGCAGAACGCAAGCCCTGCCCCAGGGTGGCTGGCTAGAAGGCAGCTTTGCAGAAGACCCCTTGGGGTGGTCGTGTTGGCCAACAAGGCGACCAGGAGGGATCAGAGGTCAACTGTCTCTGGCTGCATTGGCAGGAGTGCAGCCAGCGTGTCAAGGGAAGGGACCATCCCCTCTGCTCAGCACTGGGGAGACCCCTCTGGGTCCCGTTTGGGGCTCCCCAGGACAAAGCTGGAGGGATGTGGGTTTGCTCAGGAGGGGAGACCTTATTGCTGCCCACAGCTCTGCAGTGGAAGGGTGCGGAGGGGATGGAGCCTGGCTCTGCTCACCACAGGATGAGGTGATGGGCTGGTACCAGAGCATGGGAAATCCTATGTGGGTGTAAGGAAACGTGTTTTAATTGGGAGTGGGGGCCAAATACTGGCATTGGGGGCTGGAAAGGTGGAGGAGACTCGCCTGTATTCAAGCTGTGGCTGGACGAGGTCCTGAGCAACTTGACCGGGCTGCTCCTGCTCAGGGGCATGAGATGGGACCGGAGGCCTCCGAGGTGCCTGCCAGACTCCGTGGATGTACCGTTTGTCATTATTGGGTTTCTGATGCTTAAAACTTGGTAAGTTTGCTTTCAGCTCTCCAGATACTGATGGAGGATGAAGAAAAAACGGTGTCACATCTATGGCTTGCCCCAGCAGTGCCGGGGCAGCACCGGTGATTTCCATGTCCAGGCGCTTCAGGCTGTTTCATGGTCTCTCCGACTCCCATGGCACCCCACATCGCTCCTGCTGCAGGGGGTTCACAGCACAAAATCCTTGTTTATTCTCTGATGTAAACTGGTGGTTTACTGCATCCTCCTGGTCCTCGCGTTGTACCTGCTCCACTCGCCCTGTGGGTGAGGGTCACGCCAGGACCCAGGGTGGTGGGGAAGGATGGGGTGCAGGATGTATCCCTTCCCTCTGGGGCTCGTCTCTGCCTCACATTCAGAAATGAGCAGGAGCCACTTATAAATCTGAAAAGCTGCTTTGGTGAGAAATTGGGAAGCTGGTGCTTTCAACACAGCTTGAACAATGCAATCTCACTGTGTGCTCGGTGCTGGTTCTAAAGTTGATTTTTTTTAATAGCACTGAGAGTTTAGCTTTGTAAAAGCTAGCGTTGCTCATCCAGCCCTTCCAGCTCTCGATTCCTGCGCTGCTTGTGGCTGTACTAATTTTTTTTTTAAAAAACAATCCGTACGGTTCTATTCTGTGAAGTTAGAAGGTAGCCCCTAAATTGCGGGAAGATCTTCTCCCTGATGCTGGGCCAGTCTGAGGTTTGGCAAGCCAATACAAATGCACATCTGAAATTTAGGATGTGATTAAACTATGCTTTACTGGTGTATCCCAGTTTTGTTAGCTAAAGCTTATAGTAAATACCATTTTCTGCGGGATGCTTAGGGGGTGAAGACTTGGCTGGGTTTCTGATCCCTTTAGGAATAGGATTTTCTTCGGAGAGACAGAAATGCTGGTATTTTCTTACCTGTTTGCTTTTGCCTGTGGAGTCTGTGGGACATCCCAGCTGTGACGCTGCCCTCGCACTGTTTTCCAAGGAGCCTGCGCGTTTGTCCGTAAACTCTGAGGGTGCACTGGGTTGAGGCATCTGCCTCTTCCTCTCTGGTCCCTTTCTTTTCACCCCACGAGAAGGGCAGTAAAGACTGCTCTGAAGTGGAAAGCCTAGGGATGCAGGCTCCTTGGAAGTTTAGTTTTAAATTTGGCAGAAGTCTAGCAAGTCATCCTTTATTGTCCTGCAATAAGCCAATTTTTTCCTCCTTACAGCCTGTGGGCACCAAGCCCTGAATTGTCACTTCCAAGTACCTTTAGACGATGCAGCCCTGCAGCTCGGCACAGATAAGGTCTGTCATTACAGGGTTGGATGGAATTCTACTTCACATCTGCAGCCCTAAGCTGCCTGCAAATATCTGCTGCCCGTGTCCAGTATTCCCCGTTTTGGGGATGTTCCAGCTTAATATGTTACCTGTCATCCCCTGCTTTAGAGACAGCATGTGCCGTGGGAACGGGAACCATCTCATCAGGGTTTCTACATTTGATTTTTAAATGCACGATACCTGCAACAGTCTTAATGATTGCGAGAGCCAAATTCTGCCGTCGGCGCGGACGGGGCAGCGAGCTTTAGGGAAGAATCCCTGTGGATGCTGCAGGGAGGCGGTGGTGGTAGAGCTTGGCGGCGTAAGGTGACTGCACTGCTGGGTCCTGGGTTTCGCTGGGTGGCTGAAACGGGAGTGGGAGCCTCATAACCTTTAACGTAGTGTGGTTTTAATGTTTCTGAGGCGTTTCCCTGATGAAGATGTACAATTCCGTATTTTTAGGAGGGAGGAATTTGTAAAGTAACTAGCTCGAATGCCAACAGTAAGCTGGCTCCTAATTGCGGCGGGCGTTACCCTGAAGCAGGGCATCGGCACAGGTATGGAGGGAGTTGTATGTTTGTCTTGCGTTCAACACAGGGTTCCTTAAATATTTGTCCTCTTTTATTTCCTTTACAGGGCAAATGAAAGTTAAACCTACCAAGCCCTTTGTCCCACTGTTACCATTAGGTGTATTTTTAATCTACAGACTGGTTTATTTACAGAGCTGCTGGTTTAGCTGTGCCGTTGATTTTTATATACAACTAACCAAGCGCTAATAACCCATGAGGTATGTGTTATAGCAAACCCACGTATCGCCAGCAGGAATAAACATATTTCCTGCCCAGATAAGGTTTTGTTGCTCAGACTTTTGTGCTGATATCGATACCTTGCGTCGCGGTCGGCAGCAAGGACGTACGTAGCTTTGGGTCATGAGGCTTAAAATCACCGTCTGGCTTCCGTGCGCTCCTGTGATTGAAATGATGAAGGCTCGTCCAACTGCTTGGTGTGAAGTCCACCTTTGATTTCTTTAATTTAACCTCAAGAGTAGTGTTTCTGCTGTGCCAGATCTCTACCCAAAGAATCTGCTCCCATGTGCAAGCATTGTAGTCTGAACAGCTTAGTTTAGTCTTATAACCATGCATGAAGAGGATGTGATCTAGCTCGCTTACTTAGGGAAAAAGAGTATTTTACTGCTTTTTCACGGGTGTGTACTCCTTAATATGTTGATACGGGACCATGGAAGATTTCCTACGGTGGCCTGCCTTCTATTCCCTGCTACAGTTCTTTTTACCTCTGGTAAAATAGGTTTAAACTTTGAATTTTTTTTTTTTAACCTGTTTTTCTTCTTGCCCCTTCTTACAAGAATAAAGGAAGAAGAATGGGCTGAGAAGGTAAGAAAAATGAATTTTCATGCATAAAAGCACTTTGGTGTGTCCTGGGAGGAAAGGAGGAGGAAGAGCACAGCCTTATTTTTCACCTGCATGAAGTTTTGCTCTGAAAACCGGCTCAGCTGGGGTCTTCCCTCTCCTGCGGGGAGTTTTGCCGTGTCCTCCCGGCAGTGCTTTGGGCTCCTTTGGTGGAAACCTTCCAGCAGCCAAACCGGGGTGAGACCCCTGGGCTCAGTGTCCTTCCTAGCAGCTGCCAGCCGTGGGACACGTGTCGCTGTCCTGCCAGCGCTGCCTTGGTTTCGCTTAAAAGGAGGAGCACGTCTATGCAGAGGGAGGCTTTTAGACCAAGCTTGTCCTTTCTCGTACAGAACCTGCCGTAATGCTTTCGTATAAACGTTTGGCCTTCGATAAGTTACAGGTCAGAGCTGTGCAGCAGAATTCAGCTCTCTTCTGTTGGCTGGAGAGAACTTAAAGCTGTGCAAAAAGCTTCAGGGAACTGGTTTCCTTCTGCTGTTGAGCTGTATTTGTCAATATTTGGTTTCAAAGGTGTAACTATCCACATCTCCCGCCATACCGGGGGGTCTGTATCAGTACCCTGATAGCTGTTATCTTTCTACTTTTCCTGCTTCCGTTTTTGTGTTTTTCTGCCCTGGGGAAGTAAGCGGCTGTTGCCCCTGTGTACGCTGGCTCTTTGCTTGCTTTGTTCAGTTGAAATTGTCCTGGTTAGCAAGCAGAAATATATTTTTTTTTTAAATTCTGTCTCAAGCAGTCTAGTTTTGAAAATGTTAGAGAAGCAGAGGAGGCAGGCGTTTAGAGAAGGTAAGCGTTTGATGCATCTCCTGTGAAAATAAATGTGACTGAGACTGAGGTCTAAAAATAGACTGTTCCCAGCCCTGTCCCTTTGACAAGAACTGCTGGACACGAGCTCTCAGGGGGACCTGGGGACGGAGGTTTTGCTGCCCTTGATGAAGCTGCAGCACCTGGACCTGCTGTGGGGCTTTGGGACCCACCGGCAAAATCCTTCTGCTTTCCAGGAGCTGAGCTGGGTGGCCTGGGTCCTGCTCGCCTGGCCGAGTAAAGCACTTGTTTGTATAAAATGCGGTTTTGCTCATTAATTGCTGGTTTGCCTTCGTGGTATGCCTATGGCAGGCTTCTTTGGAAATTCCTGGGCTTCCCAAAGCTGGAATGAAAGGTAGCGAGGAGTCCAGAGGGGGCCACAGAGATGATCCGAGGGCTGGAGCACCTCTGCGATGGAGACAGGCTGGGAGAGTTGGGGTTGTTCAGCCTGGAGCAGAGAAGGCTCCAGGGAGACCTTAGAGCCCCTTCCAGTCCCTGAAGGGGCTCCAGGAAAGCTGGAGAGGGGCTGGTGACAAGGGCAGGGAGGGACAGGCCAAGGGGAATGGCCTGAAGCTGCAGGAGGGGAGGAGGAGATGGGATCTGAGGCAGCAATCCTTCCCTGTGAGGGTGCTGAGGCCCTGGCCCAGGGTGCCCCGAGAAGCTGTGGCTGCCCCTGGCTCCTTGGCAGTGTTGAAGGCCAGGTTGGATGGGGCTTTGGGCAACCTGGGCTAGTGGAGGGTGGTGGGACTTGGTGGGCTGGGAGGTCCCTTCCCACCCAAACCAGTCTGGGGTTCTGTGACTTTGAATAAAGTGCTGATGCTGCTTCTGTGGACGTGAACCTTGCACACGGGAGAGGGACGGGGTGGCAGCTGATCCTTCTTGAGGTGGTGTCCTGTGAAGTGCGGGCTGGGCGGCTGATCCCTGGGCTTGACTGGAACTGGTGAGAGCAGAGTCTTGAACTGTGCTCAAATATTTCTGCAGCAAAAAAGCTCCAAGCATCTTATTGCACCATGGAAGTTTTCTTGCAATGCAGTACACTAAAATAACACTGAAAGTGGGTTTGAGCGGTTGGGAAATTCGCTTAAAGCTGTAACTTGTCTAGGCGCGGGAGCAGTCCCTTGTGAAGGTCACTGACTTTGCCTTCCCTCTTGGCCGTGCGTTTAACTCTTCCGTTCCTGGTGACCCACAGTGGATATCCATGGGATTTTTGCAGAAAACATACGGCCCCTGCACATGGATCCCATTGCAGGGTATTGGTGTGACTCGGATCCCCAAGATAAATTTCCGAAAGTGCCTGTATGTGCTTTGTACGGTTGTACGTTCCTGCGTGCTGGAGGGACGGCGGTGTCCCGCTGTCTGTCTGGCGTTTCCTTTGTGAAGGGAAATCCAGTGACAGTCTCACGCGGTGCTCGCTTGTTATTTTGGGTTTTGTCACAAATTATATAATACAGTATAATTTATGTATAATACAATATATATGGTATAATGCAATATACATATGATACAATATAAAAGATTTCTATCATATATATATATAAATAGTATATATGAATAAACCCTACATTTAATACCTTGCTTTAACCGTTGTAACTCTTTTCTGTGCTTCATCCTTGACTGGCTTGACTGACGGCGATGAGCAGCGTTCCCCTAAGGAGGGGATGGTAATGAGAACGTGACTGTTCAGGAGGGGGTCTGGAGGAACTAACGCTGGAGGGCTGGCGGAGAGTCTCGCAGGCGAAGCAGCCACGATGTGCCAGCTCTGTCCAGAAGCCGTTGGCCAAGGTCACTTGGGCATCCGTCTGCAGGATTTGATCCCAGAGATCTGCCAGTATGAATCACGGGCCAGTAAGCAGTTAACTCTTGATTTCTATTTTTAAAAAGAAAAAGAAAAAAAAGTTCTTGGCATCTCCAGTGGCTGAAAAGCCGGCTGCCAAAATTTTTTGTGTTTTGCGTAGTCCCATGAAGAATGGGAAAGATCTTCCATCGTGTCACAATGCCCCATATGCTTACATTGCAGGCATGTGTAAAGTTCCAGCTTGCATTTTCCCTTCTCTGTTTTGTCAGTTCTTATGGAAATAAAACCTCTGTTGGCTGGACTGCTAACCTCTGCACTCCTCAGGAGCGCGTCCTCGAAGGATAATCCGATCATTTCAGAGATAATGGAGATCATGGAGGTACCTTGTATACCTAAGCATCTCTTTCAATTTTCAAGCTCACGCTCCCTGCTTCTGCGCAGACTTGGGCAGCAATTTTGTGCCCTCTACCCAGCGACCTGAATCGGTTCTGAAAGGCAGGCAGCTGCGGAAAGCTACAGGCAATTGCTGCTGAAGGTAGGATACGCTGATCGTAGAGTTGAGCACGTTTTTGTGTCATGGAGTGAAGTTTCTGGGCGGTTGCAGGGAGCCTTGGAAGTTGCCGTTGTTGAGTATTTCCTTTGCGCGGAAGGAGCCACTCATCGTGTTGGGTGAGAAGATGCAACCGAATGAACTGCTCTCCAATGATCTCTTGAATGATCTGTCCTGGGCACACACCTAGAAGCAAACCTCTACGCTGCATAAACCTGTAGCAAGGCGGTTGCTGAACTGAGGAGTCTGCAGTCGAGGGCTGAGAAACATCAATTAGATCAGGTTTTAAATGTGAAGTTTCAGCTTTGTCGTCTCGTGCCCAGGCCTTGAAGTAGAGGAAGAAATATGTCTACGCAGCCACACGGGCTTTGCGTCTGGGAATCTGTCCATAAGAAATAGTTCATGCAGAAAGAAATTCTGTGCTGTAATGTTAACGTTGTTTGAAAGGTGGCAAAAAGTCAGAAGTGCGACAAGTCATGTTCGAGGTCACAGGCTGTAATTCCTGCAGTGTCTCTGAAGAAAATTTCTTTGGTTCTGAAAACATTAATGTTGACGGTATCTTGCATAAAGAGAGCTGCTTGCAGTTGTGTAAAAATTCTTGGAAGCAAGCTCTTCTATCCCAGCTCGAGCTCAGAGATGGGGTAAAGCTTGTGCTCAAAGCATAAACCCCCCAAAACTCTGTAGTTTGAAAGACCAGGACATCGTTACCGATCAGAATATCCAAAGTATGAAGGAACATCAGTGGAATAGGAATAAAAATCAGGTCTTAATCTTGACTGTGCAGTACCCTGTGCGCTGTCATGATCTTGGACACGGTGGTGAGAAAATACAAACGCGAGCTGACTGTGGCTGATCTTTATTCCGATCATTTAACGCAATTCCCGAGGGCTGAAGCACCAGTAAAAACTTAAAAAGCAGGGGCTGTAACGAGAGAAGTTACTGCTTGAGTCTCTCAGCTGCTGTGTTGCATTTCTTTCGGTGGTCTTGTGCAGTAAGAGCATTTGTCAGATTAACCTCAGGTATGGTCATTTGTTGTTTCTTCTTGCTTAAAAATGAGCCCCTGAGCACCAAGGGTTGCGCCGCCCAGGTCTTAGTTTATACTGATTTCTGTGGAGGTGATGGGATTTGGACCCGACTTCCCATAAACTTTTCATTGCTGCAATAAACTTTGCAGCAGTGCTGCCCGCAAATCTTGTTGGGTTTCCCTCCCGAATCATTAGCGTGTTTTTGCTTGGAAAGTAATGAAACCAGTAAACTGGGATGCTTCCTCTAGCATTTTTTAGAAGAGATGGGTAGGGTTTCTAACGGGGTTCTCTCGAACGCTGAGCATGTGCCCCCCTTCTGCTGGCATCCTCGCTGGACTGTAAGCTCCAGGCTCTGGCTGGCGTTGCAATTTAGCACTTTTCTTGTGCCAGATTGCGTCTGTAGCTACCAGAACATAGCCCTGACCTGAGGTTTTATCTTTGGGAACTGTGTCTAGGCAACTAGTCGGAGAAGAGCCTAAGCGGGAGGAAATCCAGTGCATTCAAAATACAGGTGAGAGAGTGCCGAGGGTGCTACTGGTGTGCCTGGTGCTAAAATCAACAGTCTTTTCCCCAGAAGCTTTTGTTGTTCTGCCTAATGGTGTTACGGTCATCAGCAACGGTTGGAGCAGGAGATGCAGCTCCACGTGCTGAACCCAGCTTGCTGCACCTTCCCCCTGCCCGGCCGTACGGCGGCTTTGCCGAAGCTCCTGACCTCCTGGTTTGGATTTCTCGGCTGAGATGGACAACTGCGTGTCACGTCCGCCGGATCAGCTGTGGCTGGCTGCTGTAAATGGGATGCACGGTACTCTGGTATGCTCTGACCAGGTGTACTTCTGGCCAAGTCCTAGAATATGTTCCCGCTTTGCTTTCCCCACGCCAAGTTCCTCTACAGCCTTTAATTCTGCTTCTGCTGAAGGGGAGCACTAAGAGCCCTTTTCGGGAGGCTGCAGCGCCGGAGCAAAGCTGCGGTTGTACGGTGTCAGGCCAGCATGGAGACCTTCTCCTGCCCTGCCGAACAAGGTGACGGCTCACCCTGGGGAGCAGGTGAAGCCACTCGCCCAAACCGGCGGCTCGGAGCTCTTCTGGGTGCCCTTGTTTGCAGGGCCGATACCCTTATCAGCCACGGCCACCACCAGCCTCTCCAGAAGTGGAGAGGAGATAGCGTGACGGAGTGGGAGGAGTGGGGATGCTCACTGGTAATGGTGGTTATTTTGTAATTTTTAATTTTTTTCTTTTTTTTTCCCTTAAAAAACCCCAACACAAAGTCCCTTTGCCAGACCATATCTTGCGCTTGCTGCTATCTGTGTGATAGCTTAGTTTTTTTTTTTTGTTGTTTTTTTTCCTCCTGAGCACTGCTGAGGTTTTCCGGCAGAAAAACCTGCGCAGTGCACGTGGGAGACTCCTAAATGCGTTATAAAAATTAATCCTGAAGAGTACGCATCTGAACAGATTGCTTTCAGGGTATCCTTTTATTTGGGGTGGAAGTCTCGTTGGTGGGAGCCCAGTAGAAGCAGAAAATCTCCTCGGGGAAGGGAACTGGCGCATTTTGATGCGGTTCTGATGTTAGCAGTGAAAGCATTTAGAAGGCTGTGTGCATTTCTGTATGCTTTACACACTGTTTTCTCAGGAAACAAGAGCCCCTTTACGCGGGCACCCTCGGATATGTTATATATTTGGAGGAGATTGCCTGTTGACAAGCCGAATGGGGCTAGCTGCGCGGTTCGGCTGTCTAGCCAGCGGGTCTGCCGCACTCTTAAATGAGAAAAGAAGCAGGGGGGAAGCCTGGGTGGTTTCAGAGCCGTTTCAGTTTGGCAACGCTGTTGGTCGTCTTGACCTGCCCATCGATTAAACCCGTGTGCTTTGCCAGCAGGGAGTTTTCAGAGACTCGCCGTTAACGTTGAAGATGTTCTGACCCGAAAGTGCTAACGTACGCAAAACGTGCTCGTGAGATTTTTTTGCATTAAACCTTCCTGGCACGCGTTGTCAGGGATGAGCGCGGTGCTTCGTCCTACGCCGCAGCGGCGTGGGTGAGAACGTCATTCTGACAAATTACCTTCCCCGAGCTGCCTTGTAGGTTTTATTTTCTCTTTGTGAAGCCCAGAGAGACGAGCTCTATTTGTCAGCGATGTGAAGCAGAAGCGTCTCCCCGTTTTTTTCCTTGCGAAGGCTTGCCCTGCGTTGGGGTAGGTATTGCAGCCAAACTGAAGTGGCAAAGCACCGCAGAAAGGAGCGTGAGATCCGGATTGCTTCCCTTCCTGCCTCTGTCTAGTTACAGGAGAGGTTTACAGTCGGGTCACCCCTAAATCCTTTCGTGGTGACGATGCGCGGCGCTGGCTGAGCCTCCTTGGTGGCGGGTCCCACGCGCAGGTACCGGCTTGTCCCAGAAGCTGATTTGGGAAGCTGCTGGCCTGAGGAGAGGGGAATTGTCCCGTGATCTGCGGAGGCGGTGGGGACCCAGCAAGGATTGCAGCCTGGATTGCAGGCTTTTCCCCTTAAATCTGCTCGGCGCTAATCTGTGCCCATCCCAACTGCAGCCCATTGCAGATTAATCGGCCTTTAAATAGAAGTAAATCATATCTTTTTGTGGAAATCTCAGTACAACGCTTGCCGTATGCTCGTTTGGGTTTTGTTTGTGATTTGGTGAAGGGAAAAAGAGGAAGGAAAAAAAAAAACCAAACCCCAACCCTGAGCTGTTTGTCATGTGGAGCTTGCGGTTTGTGAGAGCCGAGCTGAACCAGCTCGTGATGTGCTGAACCTGAATATTGCGTGAGCTGGGAACGTGCCCCCCGAGCCACGCGCTTGCTTTCTCTTGGGCGTTTGTGTTCTGGAAATGAGTTGTCGTAAAAATCCTTTTTCCTTGAACTCAGGGAGAGCAATAACCCCAAGAGGTTTGGCGTTGTGTCCACACTTACGTCGCCTGTACTTCAGGCATGTGAGCTTTTGGCTGCAAACCTAGTTTTAAAGTGATTTTTGGAATTTCTTGCACATAAAAAATGAATGCAGAGATTTCACTGGTTTTATACCCCCAATTATTCTGAACAGAGGATGTGCAAAATCTCCATTTTTGGGGAAACGTGCCGTGAAGCGCTTGTGCAGATGGGTTTCTGTAACCCAGCTGTGAGGCTGCTCTGTGTGAAATATTTCAAATATTCCTGTATTGAGGACGGGATGATGGTGACTGTGAAATCAAGCGCCGAATTTCAGTGCGGATGACCTGCTTGGGCTTGGAGGATCCCAAAGCAGCACGCCGTGGGGCTGGGACTTGGTGCCGTGGGGCTTGGGAAGCCGCTGGCCGGCGCGGCCGATGCCGGGGAGGTGGTGGTGGCACAACAGCCCTTGGTTGGCAGGGCAAGACGGGGAGCACGACTCCTGTCCCTGTGCGAGCGTCGGCCGTGCCGCCGGGCTCACCGAAGGATCAGAGAGCTCGACCTAATCCAGGTAGTCTTGTTCGGCTGGGAATTCTGCGTGGAAATCCTCCTGCGTTGTCCGGAGTTGGTGTGCGATTTGCGGAGCAGCGTCCCGCGAGAAGAGCGAGCCTTGCCGCTGGGCTGCACGGTGAATCGGCGCAAACGGCCTTTTTCTGCGCCGCGAGGGCTTGTGGCTGCGTCGGTTTTTGGGCTGCCCCCCACTCCCAGTAATGAAACAAAACCCCCTGAGAAAAATTTCCATCCTCAATTAATTAAGAAAAGGATCAGCTCCATTACCCTTGAGGACTGTGGTGATTCTTCTGCATCATCTTGGAGGAGGAAAAGAAAAAAAAAAAAAGTCTGCTGACAGTATTTCAATGCGTTGCTCTTATTGTGGGCCAGGCAGAGTGTAAATCCGTCTGGTATCTCCTCTTTTCTGTCCCCATCTATTGCATCTAATCTGATGCATCTATTGCATTGCCCACTTCTGCTTATTTTCTTTCCCTGTCCCTGATTGCTGTTCATGCCTCTGCAGCAATCTCTGCAGCTTACTCTAAGGGGAATTTCCTGGTTTTGCAGCTGATTTAAATATTTCTCTATGGCTGCAGAGCCCTTAACGTAGTTAATGATACGTTATTTTCTGGTGTGAGGGGAAAATGAAGTGAATAAACTGGTTTCGAATTAATCCATGAAAGATACAGTAGGAAAAATAGGTCTTAATCTCTGAGTCAGGAGAGGTTGGTGGTGTAAGACGCAGGGAGGCTGCCATCTGCAAGGCTTTCCCGTGGCTTTCTCTGGCAGGGGGAGCAAGAGTTTTTAAAAAAAAAAAAAAAAAAA
>VXBL01006317.1:74113-85935 GCA_013400195.1 Aramus guarauna
ATTTTTTTGTGGTTTTTTTTTTTTTTTGCTTCCCCTTTTTTCCTTTTTTTTTTTTTTTTTTTTTTTTTTTTGACAAAAGAATTTCTCAAGGTTGCTCATCGAGACTGCAAAGCAAAAAAAAAAATAAAAATCCGTAAAACATGGGAAGCTGTGCCCTCATTTTAACTTAACTCATGGTTAATTATTTCCCTTGGAGAATGCCAAGGGGCGCTTGGTTGCTTGGCCGGGGCTTGGAACAGCCTTTGAGGGGTCCCATCCTGTGCTTGCAGTGGATAAAGTTTTGCTCTGTGCGTCCGGTCCCTCCCCGCTGTGTCGTTCCGAGTGTGCGAAGGGAAGGAGGAGCCGTTGCCTCTGGGTTTAATCCCCGTCAAGAGCCGGCCGGGCAGCGACCGGAGCACACCTCCGCTCAGACACCGATGCCACGTAAGTGCCGAAAGTGTGCGGCTGCCCGCCGGCTGTGCCGGTCCTCTGCGCCGTCGTGCCGGGGGATCAATCCCGTGATCCCTCCGGCTTCGCTCCGTGCCGTGGTGGCTTTAAACAGCGACTGCGGAAGGGAGGCAGGAGCTTCGGTTTGCATTATCGTTGGGTGTTTTATCCTTTCGAGTGAGGGCTTGTCAGCGGCCCGTTTGGAAACACCTTGGTGCACCGGTTTGTAAATCGGGGGCGGGAGGCAGAGCGCTGCTGTCGCTCGTGCTGCGGCGTCGGGCTGACGCCTGCAGATGCGTTTGCAAGAGAAATGAAGGAGTTAGACCTGCTTCTCTTTTTTTCTGGGAGATCTCGGTGTGACCCCTGGAGCCAGCCCACATCCCGCAGTCCAGGAGCACCAGCCCTTTCCACGGAGGAGGTCTCCTGCCGCGGGGGGTGGCTTTCTGCAGCGCGGGGCTTCCACCCCGGGGGGCTGCCGGCTCCTGGGCCCTGGGAGAAGCAGGACACGAGGGTTTGGCCCCTGCCCAGGACCCTCCATGACCCCCAAGGTCTCGTCTCGGGGCTGGAGCCGCAGCCGAAGGTCCCGCTGCCTGCAGAGGTGAGCGCGCTTTGAGCAGCTGCCTTCCCGCACAGCCCTGTCCTTCCCCTCGCCGCCTCCTCTCCCTGCCTCCGGGGCTGCGGGAACGAGCTGACCTTGTCCCTCGTCTGTCCCCAACCCAGCTTCGGTGACATTTTGCTCACGCTACGGTGTGGGACTGCTCTGGACGGGCAGGGAGAGGGATTTGCTTGTGTAAATTCTTGATTATTTTGGGTTTTTTCCCTGTCTTTTTCTCCGAGTGTGTAAACTCACAGTAAATTCTTGCCTCGTCATTTGTGCCCGTTGTCCCTCCAGGGTGGCATGTCCGTGTGTCCTGAGAAACGGGATGGCAACCTGGGCTCCTTTGCCTTCATAACCCGAATCCTGTGAGCCGGTTTGAAATAATCCTGGGTTTGTTTTAACAAAACGTGTCGTCGGTGACCGATTTCCATCCTCCGCAACTGAAGCTGCTCTTGCTATGAGGCAAGCCAGCCCCGGGCACCGTGACCGAGGGACGGGTGGCACCGTGACCAAGGGACGGGTGGCACCGTGCTGCCTGCAGCCATCACCCCGGGGGGCGAATCTGGGCTCCGTCGGTGGCTGCTCGTGCCGTGGCTGTGATCCTTGCTGTGACGGATATCGGAGGGGCTGCTGTCGCGTATGTTGGGGTTTCCCAGTTGTGCCTGGTGCTGCTGGTCCGGTACACGGTGCCGCCGGGGTTGTGGCGGAGGTGGGATGGCCTCGGGCCGCTGCAGCAGCAGCCGACCGCTGTTCCCATTGGAAACAGGGAAGTTCTGCCCTGGCTGCGCTCGAACCCTCTGCCCGGCTTGTGATGTGGGTCGCTGCGGAGCTGGCGGGTGGGTGCCTTTCCGTAGCTGGGTCACCCTGGCTGCTTTTGGGGGAAGGATGGTCCTTCAGCAAAAGGAAAGACAAGATGTAAGGGCCGGAGCAGACTCTGGGGATGGGCTGGGATGCAGCAGTGGCCGACGCACGTCCCGTTCCCGAGCGCTTGGCCCGGCACTTGGAAACCCTGGGGAGCGAGCAAAAAGCTCCCGGGGTTTGTTCTGGTCTGCGGCGCTGCTCTTGGCCAAACGCTGGCTGCCACCAGCCCTCCACCCGTCCAGCGATGGGGCCAGGACCATGCAGGCAGGATGCTTTCTGCCTTAAAAGACGTTTTCAGGAGACACGGAGCGTCGAGTGCTGCTGGGGAATAGCCTGGCTGGATGTAGGTGTATCCCTGCACCTCTGCTCACCCCGTTCTTCGGCGGGGCAGCAGGACGTCCTGCCAGGCGTGGCCGTGGTGCGGCGAGCGGTGCCGATTCCTCTGCCAGGGCTTCTTCAGGTCCCTTCAGCCGTGGTTTGGGTGCGGTGAAAGCACAGGCTGGGAGCTCAAGCCTTGGCCGAAGCTCACAATCTGGTTTATTCCTTTAGCCAGTCTCCCTTTCCAGTTCGTGACTGCGAACCGTTGCTCCGTTCTGGGTTCAACCAGCTGCTCAACTCCTCGCTTTCCTCTTTCATTCAACGAGCGGACAACCGTGTCGCTCCATCGCCGAGATAGCTGGATGCGTGAGCAGCTCTACATCCGTGGGGGCTGCATCGGACAAGCTCACGTCTTTGCTGGCCTTACCAAGCCGTCCTTGCGCTGAGCCTGCCGTTTGGCTCATCTTTCGGAGAGCGGGCGCAGTTAAACAGCCCTCGAGTCCCGGCTTGTCACCGAGGGCGAGTCTCTTGCCAGAGGTGCAGCGTGCATTCCCTGCGATCTTAAAAATCCCCGTTCCTGCGTGGGAGGCAGGAGTAGGAAGGAAGTAGGAGTAGGAAGTAGGAGTACATCAAGTCATCCGTGTCATTACTTCTCTGCTGCGCTTGCTAATATTAGCTCCATTTGTCGTTTTGGTAACTTATAACCGGAGTTGGGATGAAAGTCAGCGCAGATGGTGCCTTCTCGCTGACCACCAGTGCTGGGCTCAACTCAGCCCCGGGGGAATGAGAAACTCCACAGAAACAACCTTTACTTGCACCTGGTTTTCTGGAGCCACTTCCTGTGGTCCTGGATTCCTGAGCATCACGTCACTCTCCATGGTGGTAGCTCGGGGACGCTGCCACGCACCGGCGGCGCGTTCTTCGTACAATCATAGACTCTTAAGTTGGAAAAGACCTCTGAGATCATCAAGTCCAACCGTCGACCCAACACCACCGTGTCTACTAAACCGTGTCCCAAAGCGCCACGTCTCCACGTGTTTTGAACACCTCCAGGGATGGGCACTTCTTGGTGCTTTGCTCCGTGCTCCCAGGTGATGCGGCAGGAGCAGGTTGCTCTCTCCTGGCACGCTCCTTCCGTGAAGCCCTGACTCCCCAACGCAGCTCGGCAGGATTTGCCGTGAGGCTCCCTGACTTTTTTCCTGTGGAGAGCTCGCTGTCAGAGGCGCTGAAGATACCTGCTTGCCTGTACTTGACTTTGCAACTGCCCTTTAAAGGATGACTTAGAGGAGAGGGCTTTAGCAGCCAGATCCTGCTGGAACGCTCTCCGGCAGGGCAGGAGTCAGCTCTTCTGATGGGGCAGAGCTGCTGCTCCTCTCCCCGGCGTTTCAGCTCTTTCCCCAGCCTGGGGTATGCTTCAGGGGACCCCAAAACATCCGCTGCATTGAGATGCCGGGGAGGAAGCGGCTGATCCGCCCGGGCTGTGCTGGCATCTTGCGGCGCTTTGTGCTCTTGCAGCGCCTCGTCTCCTCCCAGTGCTGAAACCGGCTTTGGCGCTGGCAGCCGCTCCTTTGGGGCATTTCCCTGGATCTCGCCAGGGAAATTTAGAATTCTTGTTGAGTTCAGGAGTCTTTAAGTTACAATTGTCAATGCTAGGAAGCGAGGATCAACTTCAAGAGAGTTTAATGCCACTTTTATTCTGCTCAGCTTTTTATCTTTGAGAAAAATCTCTTTGATAGTAACTCAGCCTCCTCCGTTAACTCCATCGCAGAGAGGTGGGATGCACGGAGCGCTGCTCCTGCCAGGAGACAGCGGAGGGACGTCTGCTGGGGGTCTCGGACCCGCTGGGCTGAGCACGTCGCACCCCCCACCCATCGGGAGCGGTCCAGGCTCCCCCCTCCGGTCGGGAAGGGAGTGGGGGGCGGCAGGAATTGGGGCTTTAACCGAGGAGGTCGTGGAGCGACCGTGCAGGTGGGACGGCTCAGAAGTGCCAGGGGCTCTGCAGCCCAGGAGCGCCCGTGAACGGGGCAGGAGGGTGGAGGCAGAGCAGCGAGGCGGCTCTCCGCGTCCCCGTGGCGGCGGAGGCTGAAGGACGGAGCCGGCGCTGGGGCGGCCGCGGGCTGGGGGAGTCGCCTGGGAGCTTTGCAGGACGCTGAGCCCTGTGCAGGCGCCTTCGGTCCTGCGGGGAGGACGAGCAGCACGGGAGCGCTTTGGGTGGCACCTCTGGAGAACATCCAGTCGGGGAAAAGCTTTATCTGCAATTAGAGCTCCCAGCAGCTTCGTTTGCGTAGCTCTAATTGATTGCAGATCGCTTCTCCGTGTAGCTGCGGGCCGTAACTCTCCTTTCCCCGCATTTTGCCAAGTGCCTCAACCCACCAGGCCGGGCGCCGTGCGCTCGGCAGGGCCTCCTGGCCAAAATACCCCCCGGGGCTGCGCGGTTGTCTCCACCGCTGGAGCACGGCAGGGAGACGGGACCCACGAGCTGGTGTGCGGAGCGGACCCGCGTGCCCGGAGACCCTGACACGCGCGCTCTGCGTGTGAACGAACGCGCGGGTGCTGGTAGCTGCCCCCGGCGAATGAGTCGGGGAGGGCAGGTTGTCGTTGCAGGGTTGACGCTGACCCTGGGCCCTTACTTCAGGGCTTTGACTTTTGCAACGCGAGTATTTCTTGCGGGTAGCCTCACGGTAGGTAGTAGCTCGTGTTGCATTTAAAATATAAACTCCCGAAGCAAGCGTGATCGTAGGCTGTCAGCTCCGCCGGTGAATCTTGCACGCTGGCGGAGAGGGAATGGCCGCAGCGCCAAGCCGAGTTGGGAATATCTGCTGTTGGTGGCTCTCGTCTTCCCTAGGGAAGGAAGCTCCCTGTGTCCTTACGCAGCCTGATTTCATTGGATTTTCTTTCTTTTTTTTTTTTTTTTTGCAGGTGTTTCCCACCTCGCCGCTTTTGTTTTCTGACATCGTCTTTAAAAGGTCTGAAAAGCCTTTGGGGGGGCAGCAGGGCAGAGTCAGCGGCTTGTGGTGAGACCTTCTCACCGGGAAGGGTTGCTTTGTCACGCTGGTGGTTCCTCTGCTCACCGTCACAGTCACTGCTAGCGTCCTGTAAGGATTTGTTTCCTCTGTAACGTCCCAGGTAAATGTTAGTGTTTTGGGATGGGCGCCAGAGAAACTCCCAGGGTCTTCAGCCACAACGTGTTTAGCTGCGGTTGTGGTGGGTCTAATTAACAGACGGATTCGGTCATTAAAGCGATCAGAACGAATGAGCCGTGCAGATGTTCCTGCGAGAAGCCCCTCGGTAAGGAGCAGGGAGGTGAAACCGCGGGTGCTGCCGACGAAGGCGATGCTGCCCTCAGCTTCCTCCCTGGGCTCAGACCCCGCAGAGGCGAGACGCAGGATGCTTCCCCTGTCACTGCCACACGGCTCCTGCAAAGATTGTAGGAGGGTTCAAGTGCAGTTTAGGATGGAGCGAGAAAGAAACAGGAGATTAAACTGGGAGGGATTTTCAGGAAGGAGGTTGAGGGGGTTTGAAGGGGACAGCGGCACCGATGGCACTCGCACAAAGCGCTTTGCAGTCGCGATCGTACCGGTTCGATGACGCAGCGGGTACCTTCTTGTAGACGCTCCCACTGTGCTTAGGATTTTCAGGAGCACGTTGGGAACGGGTGGGATGCGTGTTCCCGAAGCCTGTGGCTTGCACCCCTCCCTGGCTTTTCTGCCACGTCTCTGGTGATTGGAGTTTTTCTGGAGCGGTTTTATAATCGCACCGAGCAAGGATGGGATGGACTGGGTGGGGAAGGGCTGGAGGGGGTGAGCAGTGCGGTGAGGGTCCCTCGGCCGTGCCCGGGACCCGGTGGGGTTTCCGTGAATCCTGGTGCTCCGTGGAGCACTTGCAGCCCCGAAGAGCCCGATCCCCGCGGGAGCAGCCCAGTAGCGTCATTGTGCTGGATCCACATCTTCTACGCTGCTGGTCTTTGAAGAAAAGGAAGAACATCCTTTGGGCGTGAAGCAAAGCCTACGTCTGCCCTCTCCTGGGACTGTAATAACATCACGTCGGCCGGGATGGCGTTTACGGAGATGAATAACTGATGGGTTTTGACCTCGGTTATTACATTTGTAGCTTCAACTAAAAATTCAGCTTTAAGGAGTTTTGCTCATTTCAAACTAATCTCTTCAGGGAGAAGCTCTCCCTCTGGCAGTAACCCATTCACTGGAAACTTAAATATTCAGTTACGGCAAAAGCTGGGCAAGTTGTTAAGGGAAACCAAGGAGGAGTGAAAGCACGCCGGGACGACAGAAATCCAATTTATGATTCTCCCCTGAATGTACCGGTAGGAGCTTAAATTGCTGACGGAGCCTTATCGAGGGAAGCGGTGGGTGTTACAGTGAGCACGGCGGTGACTTGGCACCGGGGACATCGGTAATCACCCGGCTTCTGACACGAGGCAGGACGGAAAGGAGAGCCCCGGGACGCAGGCAGAGACGCGGAGCAGCAGCGAGGCGGAGCAGAGACGTTCCTGATGGCGTAAGATGCTGACGCCGACTTTGGAGAGGACGGAGGGGATAGAAAAGCTGTTGAGACTTTCTCAGTAGGCTCCTCTGCTGCAGGAGGAGGTTCCCAAGCCGCGAGGGAGGTTTGTCGAACTTTGCGAAGGGCGCTGGAGCTCGGTTATTCGCTCGGGCAGGGCTGGTCGTGGTGCTGCCGAGACTCAGAGCTGTTCGCCTGCCGCCAGGCTGGCGGCCAGTCAGTAACCGCAGCCGTCGGCAGCGGATGCTCCTTCCCAGAAATGCTGCAGGTTGTGCTTTATTTCTAGGAGATGCTGGCAGGATTTTTCCCTCCCCCGGAGGAGTGCAGCTTATTCCCGTGGAGGGTGAGCTGGAGCAGGCAATGCTGTCGGTCCCAGGGTGTTTGACACGGGGCACCCGGTTATCTGGATGCTACGTGGGGAGGGTGGAAGAGGAGTCCTGCCTGAATCTAACCCTTGCAGATCGCAGGGAATGGCAGACTCCGTGGAGAGCAGCGACGTGTTTTATCTCCGTTTACCAACGTGTGACTGGACGCTACTGCTCGTCCCTCTTGCGATTCCGCAGAACCAGGGCCTCTCGTTTTCAGTGGTGCTGTACGCGCCTGAGCCGGTTCCCCCCCCCGCAGCCACCTCTCTTCTCCTTCTCCCTTTTGCAGCTCTCTCCTTTTAAGTCACCTCAGCAAGTGGCTTCTTCCTTCCCTGCCTGCGCTGCGTGAACGTGGGGAGCCTTGACCCGGAGAAGCGTTTTCCCGCTCCGTTTCGCTGCTCAGCACTTGTTAGTAAGCAGCGCAAGCAAAGGACGCTGGAGGATTAATGTCTCGCCTTACAGAAGGACGGGGATAAAAAAGGTGTTGTGAGAAAGTGTTGTTTAAGCCAAGAGGCTCGTAGCTTCCACGCAGGCTGCTGTCGTTCCTCGGTTTTGTGACCGTGCTGGATTAAGCAGCCTGTGCCCCACGTGGGAGCGCTCGTGCCTGGCGTGACGGCGCGGCGCGACGCCAGAGCTGCCTGCCGGCGCTCACTCCCGCTCTCTCGCATTTCCATAGTTTGGTGAGTCCCGGTCCCATCCGCTCTGCGTTCTCCTCCTTGTGCCTGTACCAGCGCAGTTCTCCGGTGAGAACGCTTGTGTCGCGGTGGTGACAATTCGGAAGCGGGCTCAGCTACCCCGGCAGACTTTCATCTCGCCTCGGAGCAAGGCTCCGGGTGCCCCCGCCCTGGGCCCGCATCTCGGCTCGTATGGAGGGAGCTGGGCATTGCCAGAGGGGTTGGAAGGTGACAGGCGGTTGAGGAACCCGCAGAATAACTACGTCAAGGAAGTGATTAAGATAAATTCATCAAACTGCAAAAGGAAAAATGATTGTGTACCCTTTTGTTTCACCTCACGTTGAGAAAGTCCCTTTCGGTTTGAAAAAGATCTTCCCCTCCGCAACTGGGACAAATTCGGGTCCCCTCAGATGTCTTGGATGGGAAATGGAGTGGAATAATAGCGTCAGCTACGAGGTTATCGATCAGCAGCGCTCACAGGAGACCGAGATGGCAATTCCTGAGGCTGACAGGGTTTTCCAACCGGCCTTGGCCAGCGCCCAAAGTCGGTGCTGATGTTCATCGTGTTATTTTTATCCGGTGTATTTATTTATAGGCTCCAGCTCCCCCTGCGCCTGATTTGTGTCGGTACCAAGATGCTTATCTCAGCGTGCCTTGTTCCCTTTGCTGTTTCTAAATCTCTGAATGGAAGGGGAATAATCGAGACCAAATCTTTGCGCAGGAGGTGAAGGGCAGCGTTTGCGTGAAGGACACTGAGAAGGTCGCGGCCAGCACCGTGCAAAACCTGCGTGTGGAATGTCTTACCTGGCGTGGACCGGCGGCTCCCTCATTGCCCACCCTGGCCTGCTGTTTGCACGTCTTTTAGGATGCAGGAATGAGAAGTTTACTCTCTTCAGAGCACGTCAGAGAGGGAGTAACAGCAGCCCGGGAGGGTTCCTGCTGAGGTCAGACAAGGTGCATGGCTGTCATTGAGATTCGGCTTCTTGTTGGAAAGGAAAATCTTTGTTCTGCTATTACATAGACAGCTAGAATCTGAAGACTCAAAAGGAGGTCTGAGTTGAGTTCAGCACCCAAGTGATGGGTCTGATGGCAGTGATAGTTGTGGGAAGAAGCCTGACCTTGGGCTGTTGGAGTACCAAGTCCAGTTCATAGGAATGTCCTTGATGAAAATACAGCAAAGGCTGAGGTCCTTTTGACAGAAGACTCTGTGTACTTTGAGGGTGGTTCCTGCTGATGAGAAAGGTTCCTGCTCCTTCGTTGCCCACCCTGGCCTGCTGTTTGCACGTCTTTTAGGATGCAGGAATGAGAAGTTTACTCTCTTCAGAGCACGTCAGAGAGGGAGTATTTAAATGGCCTCATTTAACGTGGTTTTTCCCACTTCCTAATGGCATGCAAGTCATTGCAGATGTTCCAGCGTTGTTTTTAACATACATACATGATGTCTTTTCTTTGTGAACAATACTGGGGAAAAAGGACCTGTGGCTCCTACCTAAGGCTCATAATTTCTAGATCCTAAAATGCCCGAATGGTTGGACGCGTTGTGTTGGCTGCTGGCGTGGGCAATGGGGGTGAACCAATCTGAAAAATGGGGAAGATGAGAAGCTCTGGGTGTTACTAAAACTTGATAACATCTGGTTCCTGCTTAACGAGTCCTGCCAAGCACGGCAACGGGCTGTGTGACAGAGGAGAGTGGTCCAAGAGTGAAGACACCGCTCTGCTGAGCGAGCAGCGTAGCATGGTGTGGTGGTGGGTCCTTGGCATGGCAGTGGGATCTTAATATGGTGGGACCTCGGCACGATGTGATGGTGGGGTCTTGGCCTGGTGGGACCACGGCATGGTGGGGTCTTGGCATAGTGTGGCACTCGGAACGTGGCATGGTGGGACCTTGGCATGGTGTGGCGGAGGGACCTTGATGTGGTGGGACATCAGTGTGGGAGTGCCCCGTCATGTGCTGTGCCAGTGCTGTTCCTGACCGCCATGGTGAGTCTCTGGAAAGCATCTTCGTGTTGTAATTTTGAAATGTGATGAACCATGTGGCAAATGTGAGACAATTTTTTTTTTTGTTGTTCTCGCTTCTACCATTGCTTGGCAAAGTGGCTTATCCTGGGGCAGGAAGGTGTGCAGAACCGCAGTGCTGGGGACCCGCTTTCCAGAGCTTCAGTGGTTTTGCCTTTGCCTTTGCTTTTCCAGGTTCTCACTTTCTCTTTGGCATCGTTTCCTCCTCATGCTTTGTACATCTGCAGTGATGCAATGCATGGAAACGCGCATAGCTATTGGAGATGTATATGGAGTCATTAAATAGCAAAGTTGGGTTGCTGAAGGTTGAACGCAATCGTCTTTAACGCTGCAGTCGGCTGGGGGTTGCCCCAGATTCTCCAGAGCTCATGTCGTCCCCTGGGGAATGCTGAAGTCCTGGCTGCGCCCGTGCCCATCCTGCTCCTTGGAGGTTTCCAGCTTTGTGCCCGTGGCCCCTTGTCCTGGCACTGGGCACCACTGAGCAGAGTCTGGCCCCATCCTCTAGACACCCACCCTTTAGATATTGGTAAGCATTGATCAGATCCCCTCTCAGGCTTCTCTTCTCCAGGCTAACCAGCCCCAGCTCTCTCAGCCTTTCCTCATACCAGAGATGCTCCAGTCCCCTCCTCATCCTCAGAGCCCTCCGTTGGACTCTTTCCAGTAGTTCCCTGTCTGTCTTGAACTGGGGAGCCCAGCACTGGACCCAGAACTCCAGCTGTGGCCTCACCAGGGCAGAGCAGAGGGGGAGGAGAACCTCCCTTGACCTACTGGCCACGCTCTTCTTCATGCACCCCAGGACACCATTGGCCTTCTTGGCCATGAGGGCACACTGTTGGTCATGGAGAGCTCGTTGTCCACCAGGATTCCCAGGTCCTTCTCTGCAGCACTGCTTCCCAGCAGGTCACCCCCAACCTGTACTGGTGCCTGGGGTTATTCCTCCCTGGGTGCAGGACCCTACACTTGCCCTTGTTGAATTTCATTGGGTTTACAGGCTGGGCTCGGCAGCTGTAATGGGCTTTTCCGGTAGTTTTTGGCCACGTGGCTGCTCTGGCTTTGGAGAGCTGATGGGAACAACTGCGGAGCTGCCGGCTGCGGAAATCCTCGTCCCTTCGTCTTGGTTTTTTTTGGGGTTTTTTTTGGTTTTTTTCCCCCAAAGCGTTGTTTGATACTTAATTTTAGTATCCCTGAGGCTTGCCGATGCGCTGCTTGGGTAAATCGTTGCAAGCGAGGTGAAACCAGACATTGCGTTGCTCTGTCGTTAAAGAACCACGGGACGCGTGTAGGTCTCTGTCTGAGGGACCGGATTTCTGGGAAAAGTTGACTACAAGGGTTTTATTCGGTGTCTGTCGGGTTAATAGCAAGGTGGATTTTCCTTATACTGAGATTTAAGAGCAAAAGAACGATAAATGTTTGATCAAACGTTCAGAGTTCTATTAAACCTGGAATTTTTTGGTAGCAGTGTCACGCCTGGGACAGTTTCTTTAAAAGCAAAACTACGGTTTGAATGCAAATTTTATTATTTTTTTTTTCTTCTTCTTTGTTTTGTTTGGTCTCTTGGTGAGTGGGTGGCAGTTTGATGCTGTAGTGAAAGGTGGGGATGAGTGCGGCGTTCCCGCCGTGGCTTCCTTTTTGGTGTCAACTTTAAAATTACTATGGGGAAAAAAAAAATAAATGTTCTGACGTATTTCTAAAAACTATAACTAATCCTGTGTGCTGTGAAGGGTTCTGAGGTACCTGGGGCAGTGTAGCAGCACACGATCCAAAACCCTGTAGATTTTAGAATGTACCATATCAAGCCAAAACGCTTCGAGACAAATTTTTGTAAGGTTTTCACATTACAAAGGGCAAATGGCAACTTAATAGCTCAAATGTGGGTCCTTTTTTTTATCATTTCATGGATTTTTTGGGGTAGTTTTTGCACGTTGAATTCCCTCTGAGCTGTCTTTCCGGGCGAATTCTTCCTGCATCCCTTGATGGGAGCAATGCAAAGAGCAGAATCTGGCTAAAGAAACGGAAATACAGACAAATACAGACAAGTTGTGTATA
>VXBL01006317.1:95262-272418 GCA_013400195.1 Aramus guarauna
TTTTTAAATTTAGCAACCTTCACGTTCAAATATCCTCACGTTTTTCCGTAGTTCTGCCTGCGCTTTTCCCGTAGCCTTGCCCAGCCGTTGAAGCGTCCACCCCTCGTGTTGCCCGCTGCCGGCAGAATGACCGCGGCTGCTTGCGGCCACCTTCTCCTGGGCGCGTTGAACGTGTTCGTCGCGGGGCCGCACGCGTAACGCGTAAGCCGTGTCGTGGTCTAGGTGCAAAATATAGATGTGGGTTTACTCGTTTGCGATGTCCTTCGTTAGCCTTTCCTATCAACGAAGATGCCCAACCCGATGTCTGTGGCCCCGGGCAGAGGGTGAGGCTGATGGTGGGGGCTGAAGGCAGCGCGCCGCCCTCGTGGAGCGGACACCCCAAATCGCAGCCTGATTTTTCCCTCTTTTTTTAGGGAATATCGGGTGTCTCAGGCTCCCTTTAACGCATCTCCAGCAATGCGGGAGCTCCCAGGGGCTCTATGATGGGGCTTCACGCTGGCAGGAGGTGGTGAGCGATGTTTTTCTGCCCCCAAAGCATCTTTCCCACATTTTCTGGTGGGGAAAACGATGCTTTTGGGGCAGATTTTCACCGACACGTGTGAAGCTTTCCCTGGACGGCGGGGGCACTGTCCGTATGCCGCGTGTGGAGCGTATTTAGCGAACCCAGCGGGGCTTGGCCCTGGGACACGACAAGTAAATATTTTTCACATTTTTAGCAACGAACTGAACCCCAAAGCTGGGAAAACGTTGGCTTTTAAAATCAATTTACTGTAAAAAAACGTGATGTGCAAACTGTGCGGCAGAAGTTCCTCTGGTAAGTGCGTTCCCCGTTGAAGACGCGATGCTTTTTCTGGAAGGGAAAATATTTCCCAAGGATGCTTCGCTTTTCATTTAGAAACCCTCATGCTGTAATAGTTGTTTTCTACAAAAAAAAATTTGGCCTTAAATCCACTTAATGTCACCGGGAAGGAGCCGTTTGAGGGGTGTTTAAAATGTTTGACGGCTTTTCATGAGCAGCCCAGGGAGAAGCTGGCCCCGGCTTTTTGCTCGGCGGGAGATTCCTCGCAAACAAAAGCGGGCTGCGGGTGTAGTTTCTTTTGTGCTTGTAAGATGAAAGCAGACCTTGTGATTAGACAGCGACCAAAAGAAAAAAAAAAAGGTGAAAATGGAATTAAGGGGTTTTTTATTTTTTTTATTTATTTTTTTTTTTAACTCTGATGCGGTTTTATGTTAAAGGCCTGACGCGGTTTGGTTGGAGCTGGTGGGGTCTTGTCCGTTGGGTTCAAATTAAGGGCGAAGGACGGAGGTGTTGAAATCTTTCTGCGAAGAGTGAAGTGGTTTATTCTGTGTTACGGTAACGGGGTTTATTCTGCGTTACGCTAACAGGTTACAGCTGCCTCGTGCCATGGGAGCGCAGGCTAGCAGGAGTACAAAGACCGCACTTAACTGTGCATAAAAAGCTTGACGGATAATTAGCTTATTTGTAGTTAATGCTGAGGATCTCAAAGCTCTTTACAGCAGAAGTGACCGCATAAGATGCTGCCGCTTGCAGCGGAAAATACGCAGAAACACCCCTGCCAGGTCCCCTCGGTGCGTGCGGGGTCTGGGTTACCACGTCCCTGCTCAGCAAATGGAATCGGTCGTTAATATTTGATGGTAACGCGGGCGATAATCAGCTAATGAAAGTCAAATCCCGGGCTGGCGCCGAGCAGGACTCCCTGGGCTGGGCTGTCGGCGCGTTGGGCTTGAGGGTGATGAGCACCTACGGCAAGGTGCGCGCGTGCGGGAATAATTTCTGCCCGAGCCATGAAATAAATAGATGAAGAAATACGTTTCTATAGGTACGTACGCAGCAGCGGGTACGTATTTTGTGGCCCAGCTAGAATCCGTTTAAATGAATGTTTGAAGTTGGTGTACAGACCAAGGCTGCTATATATTGAGTGTTGTACCATATAATGAATATTGTGAAATATATAATGAATATTGTGAAATATATAATGAAATTATGAATATAATGACATTTCGAGGAGGGACAGGGCACACGTGGCTGCTGTTCCGCTGGTGATGGACAACGCCGCAGCCCGCTTCCTAGCGCAAAAGTGTTGATTCAGCCTTTTTCCGGAGTTATTCAGAAATCTCCCAGGTGGGGGGCTCTTGCCTGAGAATTTCGACACCTCCTTCCTTGGCACCGCCATCCACGAGCAGAGGAAGCCCAAAGCAGAAAGTCATATCCCATACCTGTCCCGTGAAACCCACAGGCACCTCCCGTCCCGTTTCTCCTAGGAGATGCAGTTGCTCTGGAAAGCACGTCCGCTAGCAAGGCATCTCGCCGAGATGTAGAAGCACGACGAGACGGTAAATCTGCTGGTTCCTTGGTCGTTTTGTTCCCGGGTCAGCTGCCGTCCGATGGTGCCTGTGGTTTGTGCTGGGGTCGGGCCTGGCTTGAGCTGCTGGAGAGCTGTGGGTGTTTTGTTAGGACTTCAGCCGTTGAACACCCGTTTGTGGCTGCCGTTTTCCCTTTCTGAAAGCACCCGATGTCCCTAACCGGGGCTGTCGGGTGCGTCTTTTTTAAAATGAAGACAGAACGCTCTCTGTCTATCAGGTGTATTGTGTGGGGTGTATTTACGTAGCGCCCTACCTGGGTTCCTTCGCTCTAAATGGTTTTACCAGCCGCAGCGGTGAGATCGCCACGTGGAGTATCCCAGTTTAGAGACGTTTCACGTTGTGGATGGAAATCCTCTCCTGTTCTAACCAGCGCGAGCAAACGGAGGAGCGGTCGGGACGTTCGCTCGCAGAAGCGAGGAAGGAGCGATGGGAGTTCTGCTTTGCAAACAGGGCTGTTGTGTCCCCTCCTGAGCTGGCCGAGCCTCGTCTTTCGCTGCAAGGAACCCTCGAAGTTCAGCGAGGTGGGAGAAGCGTGCGCCGAGGGCAGGGACCGTTCCGTTTTCTTTCAGGTGGGTCGGTGCCAGCGCGGCTCGAGATGCTGCTCTCCTCCTCGGAGCTGATCGGCAGTGGTCGCTAACCATGTGGGCTTATTAGCTGTGTCTTAAATACGAAGCGGAGTAATTAGGGAGGAAGTGGCCATCTTGACAGCCTGATGGTGTAATTAGAGACCAGAAATGTGTTAATAGAATTGAAAAGGAGATGAACTTCCAGCTCCATCCCGACGGGTCTGCAAATAGCGACCCTATGTACAGCAGAAATGGATTTTTTTTTTTTATTTTATTTCCCTTTTTTACTGACTAGACAGCACCAGCAGCTGGCACAGTAGTTGTTTTAAACTAAAAGAGGGGAGGTGGAGATGGGCTGTGAGGCAGCAATCCTTCCCTGTGAGGGTGCTGAGGCCCTGGCCCAGGGTGCCCAGAGAAGCTGTGGCTGCCCCTGGCTCCCTGGCAGTGTTGAAGGCCAGGTTGGATGGGGCTTTGGGCAACCTGGGCTAGTGGAGGGTGGTGGGACTGGCTGGGCTGGGAGGTCCCTTCCCACCCAAACCAGTCTGGGGTTCTCTGATTGTAGGAGAGGAGATGCTGCGTTGGGGGGACTGCCCCTCTCCCTGTCTGTGCTGTTCCCCAGCCAAACCTGGACTGGGGGCTGCTGATGGGGAAGCGATTCCAGGGGCAAACCTGCTGGTTTAGAGGATCTTTTTGCAGTAAATCATCGACAGTAACTGCTGTGCAGGGAGCAGAGCGTGACCCAGCCCCAGCGAGCTCCTGCCCGTCCTGCTCTGTGGTCCCGCAGAGCTGCCGTCAAAGCAGCCGTCCCTGCAGTCACCGCTGCTCTGCTCGTAGCCCCTGGGGGGGTCAGAACTGCCTTTACATTTGCTGATCCAGCAGAAAACTCCCCCGGCCCGTAGGGAAAAGGGTGCGGTGTGGTTTGGTGAGTTGTGCTGGCGGGGTGGATGAACACCAAGGAGCCGCAGGGTGCTCACTGAGGTTCCCTGATCGCCCCAGTCCCGGCACGGGCAGCGTTGGGGTGGCTTTAACCTGGTGTCCCTTAGGGTGAAGGGATGGCGGAGCTCGGGTCTTGAAACATCCTCCCCGGCCCAGGGCAGTCACCTACATCACCCCCAGCAACTAAAACAACCGCCAAACAAGCGCGGCGTTCCCTGACTTTTGGAGCCCGAACTCGCTGTTGCTGTAGGGATCCGGGGGGACGTGAAGGTGGCAGGGGCTGGGTGCGGAGCCCGCGTGTGGACGGTCCGTCGCTCGTGTGCGGCAGAAGGGTCCCGCTGCCGGCGCTTCTCAGCGATGCTGGAGTAAGTACTTAATGCTTTAACTTCGTTTCAACGTCTGACGGAGCCCTGGCCGTGACGGGCCGATCTGTCACCGAGCGGGACTTGATTCAATTACCTTTCCATTTGTAGGAAATGGTTGTTAGGGCTGTGTGCCCGTTAATGGTTTCTCTTTTACCCCCTCGAGGAGGAGAAGTGCTTTGTCCCCTGTCTGCTCTGGCGTGTTTGGAAAGGCTTGCTGCCCAGCAAGTGGAAGGAAGGAGGGAGAAGGAGAAGGGAAGAGTTTCCCCTGCGTCAACTGGGACCAGTGCCACGGTGCCAACCCGCTCTTGGTGCGAGCATCCTCCGACACGCAGCATTTCAGCCTTTAAAACTTTCTGTTTCGCAGAAGCGAGGAAAAGAGGTGCTGCCTCCTTGTGCTCTTGGGCATCTCGCGCCGAGCCGGTGTCGGGCCAGGACCAGCACCGTCAGCGTGGCAGCGAGCTGGATGTAATACCGCGCCGCCCACTGATTAGTATCTGGGGCTTTGCTGTTTGTTGTGAATTAAGGCGGCTTCAAGGCTGCTGATAAACTGCAGCTTTTCAGCTACGAACGTGTGGTCAAGTCAAATTCACATTTTGTCCAGGCGTTCATCCCGCCCTCCCCAGGGGAAGGTTACGGGTAATTACTGAAGCCTTGCTGGCGGTTGGGAGTTCGTAAAGGTGTGCAACCAGTCAGCGTGGGTTTGGATCTCTCACTGCGTGTGCCCGAGCCCTCCAGCCCATGGAGAAATCCCCGACGCTGCTCCCTCGGTGCGTTGGCTGGTCGCGGTGCAGGTTTGCTGTACGAGTCTCTCACTTGTAGGTGAAATTCTCTGTTTTGCTGAAGCTTCGCCCTTGCTCTCTGCTGGAAGAAAATCTTCCTTATGGTGTAAAAATCTTCCCTGCAAAGGGCCTGGCTGGCGCTTTGTCTTTCCTTCCAGTTCAAGCCCGTCGCGGCCCCTGCGGAGGGCTGGCGCTCAGGAGGAGGTTGGCAGAGGTCTGTGAGTACCGCAGGATTTAAACCCGAAGGCAGAAGTGGTGGGAAGAGGGGATTTAAGTCAGATAGCTTTTTGGGGCTGCTTGTGACCTGCTTTCACTTTCCCCGTGCCCGGGGCTCCCAGTTACACGCCGGGCAGCGGAGCAGAGGGGCTGGGAGATTTCCAGGTCCTGCAGCATCCCTCCCTTTCCGCTGGCGCATCCTGACCTGTGGGGAACAGGAGGAAGGTAGGTAACTTACACCCGCCCCGATCCTCTTACACGCGAGTAAGCTGAGCACAGGCGGCTCAGGCGGATTTAAATGCACGTAAGGGCACGCGTTAACGGGAGGGGTGTCCACGACACACTGGTGGCTGTTTCTCCAAAACCTCAGGCGAGCTGAGCTTTGGAGCCGGGAGGGCCGTTGCTGCGCGCGACCTCCGGGCGAGGGGCGCGTTAGCCCGTAGGTTGGGGAGCAGGGAGGCTGCAGCGTGTCCTTTCCCGAGCTGCTCTGGGCAGCGGCGCAGCGGCGGAGATTTCGGGACGGGCTGCCCCAGCCCCTGGGTCCCCAGCAGACCTTCGCTGCTGTTGCGCTGGTGCTAGCCGTCCCAAACCCCCCCAGCGCTTGACGCGTTTTGCTGTCGTACGCGTGATTCTGCGGCGGCTGGAGGTTTGCTGGGGACGGTGCTATCGCAGTCTCTTCCCTGCTCTCCGTTTGCGTCGCTGCTCCCCCTCCCCGGGTACAAGGTCCCTTGTCATCTCGTTCTCGTTAGCGAGGGTTGGCGAGGAAGGAGAGAGCTGGCAGGAGCGTAGGAGTGTCCTTTGCACAGCTCGCATTGGTTTCCACCAGGATGAGGAAAGACCCCCGGGGCAGGTTGTGTGTTCCCTGCTGATGGGAGGCTTCCAGGGAAAAACAAAAAAAAGGACGCTGTTGGTAAAAGAAATAAAATTAAAAAAAAAAAAAATCCCGAGCCAGGTTCATCCGTGGTGAACCCCCTGGGAGTGGGGGGGTTACCCTGTCATCGTTACACCGAGGATGACGTTATCCTGTGAAGGATGGCAGCTCCTGTTAGCTGATGTGCCTCTGGAATACCGCCCGGTTCCACCGGCACCATCGCCTTCTTTCGCCCCTGGCCCTCAGGAGGAGAGGCCAGCCCGCCTGTGAGCTCCCCTCCGCGCACTGCTGAAACCCTAGCTAAGCCTGAGGCTGGAAAATGTGTAAGCACCATTAAAAATGCATGTTCAGTGACGCACTGAGGAAGACACCCAAGACCTTCCACGGTTTTCACTAGCCGTGTGCCAGGGCGCCGTTACCGCTGTCTGCGGAAGAAGAGGACGTCACCCCACGTCCTCGATGGCGCTCGCTTCGGCGAGTTTCCGCTCTGAAGAAAACTCGTTTCCTCCAAAATATCTCGACGTTTGCATTTTATCCCACTTCTGCGTTTCTCCTGGCTCGTTTCAGGCTAAGCGAGCTGCTCGCGCCCGGCTCCTGCCTGCAGCCCTCGCAGAGACACAGCGACTTCTTCTGCCCTCCTCATGGTGCCACCAAACTGTAGTGGCCGCTCCATTTCAGCGCAGCGCAAATTCATAGTAACCGCTCGATCCGAACGGATTTAGTGAGTAAATGGACAGACACGATTTAATAACGAAGTCTGTACGTTTTTTCCGTGTGCTTTGTTCACCTCTTAGACAAGAGCAGATGACTTTTAATTATTTATGACAGCACTTTTCATCTGCGGGGCTAAACATTTCCCGCTCTACTTGGAGACAGTCCCGAAGCCGTAGGTAGTGCGAGTCCTCCCTGCAGCGTTGTCTTGGATTGAATTCGGAGCGTACGTACGAGAGGAGGGATGGTTTAGTGAAGTGCAAATTTGTAATGTTCATCTGGATGCGGATCTTGTTGGCCCCGGGAATGGGTCACGGGGGTTTGTGCTTCTGTGTTGCTGATCTGAATGGATCTAAAGGTCTTAAATGCTTTTGCAGGCAGTTTTACGGGGGGGTTGGTGGAGCGACTAAGCAGATATCCAGCCTGGTTGCGTGAATTTTCAGAGCGATGCTGGGAGTTGATGGGGCCTCCCGCAAGCTCAGCATCCCGACCCTCCCTCCCATCCCCCTTCCTTATCCCAGCGCTTTCTGCCTGGTGGGCTGGGGGCATCACGGGAACGTGGTAGAGGAGGGAATTCAGAGTCTGCAATGGAGCTGGCAGCCCCGGGGTCGATCTGCTCCACGTAAGGAGGCTTCTGGGGCTGAGCTGACACCTGCAGCAGGAATTTGATTTGGGATATTTTTAAATGCAAGAGTTACCAGGGCTTCCTGACCTATGAATTTGTTGATCTCCATTCCCTCTGCTCAATAATTCGGCGACCCAAGAATGCCTCAAAGGGAGGACGTCAACTTTACCATCAAACCCCCGTGGAGGAGGTTGTGTTGGAAGGGGACCTGGCTACCAGCCGTGGGCTGGGGACTCGCTCCGTGGCCTGGCCATTTTTCCTTCTTCTGTGAAACCTGCAGCAGAGAAGCAGCTGGACTTTGAGGCTCGTTGGGTGGCACGGTTGGGCTCATCCTTGGCAAGTGTCCTAACGATGTCCGCTTTAGTTTAATTTCATACAGAGTGGTACCCAGGGAGCCGACAGAGCGATCCTAGCGTGCAGCACGCGGGTTTGCTCTTCTACCAGCTTGGAAGGTGGCTGCTGTGGTCAGCAAACTCCTGAAGTGATTTGTGAATGAAATTCCGGCACCAAAACCTGTGGTTGTTAAAGGTGCGAAGAGGGAATGGGTTCCCTCTGCGGACGAGACGTCCTCAGATTCGGTACAAGGAAGAAATTGTTGGTGCTGAGGGTGGTGAAATCCTGGCACAGGTTTCCCAGAGGTGGTGGGTGCCCCGTCCCTGGAAGCATTCAAGACCAGGTTGGACAGGGCTCTGAGCAACCTGGTCTGGTTGAAGGTGTCCCAGCTCATTGCAGGGAGGTTGGACTAGATGGGCTTTAATGGTCCCTTCCAACCCAAACCATCCTGTGATTCACAACTACAGACTGGGTGGGGAATGGATTGAGAGCAGCCCAGAGGAGAAGGACTTGGGGGNNNCCTGGCAGTGTTGAAGGCCAGGTTGGATGGGGCTTTGGGCAACCTGGGCTAGTGGAGGGTGGTGGGACTGGGTGGACTGGGAGGTCCCTTCCCACCCAAACCAGTCTGGGGTTCTGGGATTCTATGAACAGTTTTCCCTCCCTGGCATTAGTTGCTCCCTAACGGTTTGATCCACTGACGGGTGACACCTTGGATGCGCTCAGGGCTCCCGCCGATCCCTGCGGTGTTCCCGGCTGGAGGCGCTGGGCTCCCCTCACCCTTCTCGGGCTTGCGAAGGAGCGAGGAGCCGGCAGGCCTCGCTGCAGCACCTGGCTGACGGATCCCCTGCCAGGGAAGCGGCCTGGGCAGTTGGGCGGCCGTGGGGCGAAGCAGCGCGGCCGTCCCTGCCGCCCACCCTCACCGCTGCTCCCGAGCCGGCAGGCAGGTGGGAAAACGTGCTGGCACGGAGCAGAGCTCCGCACCCCCAACTGTTACTGCGACGTCGGCGCTTTGCGTGTTGTTGCTGTTCCGAGCTGTATAATGAAAAAGTTTCTATTTTTATCGGGCTATTTGTTTTATTTTTTTTTTTTTTCTGGTGATGAGATGTGCAGCGTTGAGCTGCCAATTATCTGATAATGAGCAGTTATTTCCCTATAATCACACCTTCTTCACCATATATTTTTTTTTTTTTCCCATTGCTATTCAGAACTGCCCGCAGGGGACAGGAGAGGACGTTTGGCCGCATCCAGCGGGACTCACTTTGGCTCTCTGGCAATTTAACAAAAGCATCAGCTGGGCTCCTTTTTATCTCCTCCTGCGTTCCCTGCCAGCTCCGCTCTCTGGCTTTAGCAGGTTTGAGGTCTGGCTCCGCGGTTCTCCCGGCGGCTGCCAGACTTTTTATTCCAATGGAAATGCAGAGCAGAATTTTGTAGTCAAAGGACAGAGCAAAAAATCCCCCCCCCCCCCCCCCTTTTTTTTTTTTTCTTTTTTTTCCCTTTCAAATGATAAAATCTTGCAAAAATCATGGCTGCTGCTTCTCTCGCCTGTTACGGACACCCAGAACAGATCAGGCCCTTCTGTACTTTATCAAAGTCGTTATTTGTGGGCCGTTCGCGTGCCTCCGGTTGATTTTTTTTCTCCCACTTGCGTCCTTCCATCGGTGTCTCCCCGCAGGACGCGTTTTCCAGCCCCAGCGCCGTCCTCGTGGGTGTCCTTCCCGTCGGACGGAGGGCTGCAGTATCCCACCTGGGCACGGGATGGCGGGGACTTACTGGAAATCACATCGTCTGTCCCAGATACGACTTTTCCATTCCTATAACCCTGAATTCATTTCCTTTTTTTTTTTTTTTAGCTTGCTTTTAAAAGTTCTGTTGTAATTAATATCGGATTTGTAATATGCCGTGGTTATTGGCTCTTTTCGTGCCAAGCAACCTGCTTGGGTTGGTTCGCTCCGCCGATGTAGCGTGAGACCTTGCGTTTATCTGTCCTGCGTTTCAGTCTCCGTTTCTCCAATGTGTCCATCTCATTTTGAGTTTAAACCCCGCCTTTCGGTCTGTTTTAAACCCGGCCGTACGTCTTTATCAGCTTAGTGGAGTTGTTTAGGTGATCGGGTAATCGGAAAATCCCGTACGCGCCGGAAAGAGAGAGTGACTGCAATCCAGATAAAGCGCAGCATTTGCTGCTGAGGCTTATTGACTGGTAACATCATCATTTTCTAATTGCAGCAATAAAATGTTCAATAGCTGGACTGGGAACACTGCAATAATCGTAATAAAAACACTTTGTGCTTTCCCAGTGCTTTTCTTTCAAGAAACAAGCAGTCCTTGATGCGCGTTCACGGACTGGTGTGTCCCCGCGCCATTCAGGATGGTATTTTAACGTGTGTTTCGTAGGAAAGGAAGCGGATAACGTGCGGTGGGTCACAGATCACGATCCGTATGGCGAGGCTAGCTTGTGCTAGAAGAAATCTGGGAGTTTAGGTCTGCCGTACGGTCCGGGGCTATACGGGGCCGACTATCGTTTGCTTGCCGGGTGAATCTTGAAAATGAAACTTGGTGCGGGTTTTTCTTGGAAGCGTGGTCCTCCGCTGTTCCTGCAGCGGGTAAGAGAAGTTTCGGGTAGGGGCCGCTCGCCGCGGAGCAAATGCCGGTTCCCGGGGGCTGGTGGGTGCCGGTGCTGCCTGATCCTGCGCTCCCCAGGCAGCTCCAGGTAGGAAGCAGGTTTTCCTTCAGGCCGGTGGCTCCCGGGTTGTCCGCGTGACGGGAAGGACGGAGCCCGCTCACCCCTTGGGAACGCGTCTTCACCAGCGCAGAGGGAGAACGGGGAAGAGCCGGTGCCGGAACAGATCGAGACCTATCGATGGTTTCGGTTGGCCTCCTTGTTTGCATCAGCTCAAGGCAGAAATTCCTTCTGCAGCCTCCTCTCGGGAGCATTGCTCCTTCCAAGGAGGCATCTTCCCGGGATCGGCCTGGGGTTTGGGTACGTCCCCTGCTGTAACCGCGTGCCGTTGCCTGGTTGCTTTCCTTACAAGCCGCAGTTTGTCCTGGATGAACCCGCTGCCTTTTATCCCTCTGGTCTTTTGTTCGTAGGCTTGTCTTGTTTGAGACGGTCCTCGTGTCGCTGTGGTTTGCTGACCAAACTCCAGGGCCGTGTTAAAACGTGACTTCTCCCCTTAGGTTCAGCTCCAACCAGCTGCACCAAAGTAGGAAGGAAATCCCAGTTACAGAAACCAAGAGGCAGTAGGAATATTTCTTTAAAACCGAACCAGAAGAAGTTGCTCACCTTCTTCATTTCAACATGGCTGTGGAGAAGAATGCCGCGTTGTCCAAGCTATCGTCCAAAGAAAAGCCTGAAAAATTTTGAAGCCCGTTTTTGTATCCTCCTTATTTTACCTGCTAATTTTTAACCAGATACGTATGCTGAATTTCCCTTGTTGCTACAACTTAGCGCTCCATCTGATTGTTAGCCGAAAGCAATGACTACAGGTGACAGAGCTGCACGTAGCACAGCGTCGTGGAGAAACCTTGGTCTGGGGGTCTCTGGTCCATCCCCCTGCACAACCTTGGGCCGATGTCGATCACAGCATTCTCCTGGAGAAGCTGGTGGTTCATGGCCTTGATGGGTGTACTCTTCGCTGGGTTAAAAACTGGCTGGATAGCTGAGCCCAGAGAGCGGTGGTGAATGGAGCTAAATCCAGTTGGCGGCCAGTCACAAGCGGTGTCGCCCAGGGCTCAGTGCTGGGGCCGGTCTTGTTTAATATCTTTATCAATGACCTGGACGAGGGGCTCGAGTGTGCCCTCAGTAAATTTGCAGACGACACCAAACTGGGTGGGAGTGTTGATCTGCTCGAGGGGAGGAGGGCTCTGCAGAGGGACCTAGACAGGCTGGATCGATGGGCCGAGGCCAACTGGATGAGGTTCAACAAGGCCAAGTGCCGGGTCCTGCACTTTGGTCACAACAACCCCAGGCAACGCTACAGGCTTGGGGAAGAGTGGCTGGAAAGCTCCATGGCAGAGAAAGCCCTGGNTAACAAGCGATAGGACCAGGGGGAATGGTCTGAAGTTGCGCCAGGGCAGGTTTAGGTTAGACATCAGGAAAAACTTCTTCACAGAAAGGGTTGTCAGGCTCTGGAATGGGCTGCCCAGGGAGGTGGTTGAGTCCCCGTCCCTGGAGGGATTTAAAAGAAGGATAGATGAGGTGCTTAAGGCCATGGTTTAGTGGGGGGATGGCAAGGTTAGGTTAGCGGTTGGACTTGACGATCTTAAAGGTCTTTTCCAACCTAGATGATTCTATGATTCTAAGTGCTTAGACTTAAATTCCTGCAAAACTTCTTCGTTTCACTTCCCTCCGTGATTCTTCTGGATTTCAGGCAAATCCGATGGGATGTTTTGGGAGGAGCAGTGATCTTTGAGCTCTGGCTTTGGTCGGTGGAGCCCCATCGCCGGGTTGGGGTCCTCTTGCTTCACCCAAAACCTGCTTCCCCTAAATGTGACTTCAGGAAATGTCACAGCTTGTCACGAGCGGGCAACGTTCGCTATTTTTAGGCTTCCGTTTGCTTGAACAGCTTTCCATTTGCATTAGCGGGGAGAAGAAATCGCCTTGCCAGGTCGGTGATAATTGCTAAGTGATCACCCGAATTTGGAATGATTTATGAATGGTTATTTGCTGTACTATTTTGATGATTAATTTCCGGCGTAATTCTTTATAACCACAAAAGTGCCGCCTGCATCTGCAGATGCCGTGAAAAATCCATCTATCTTTTGGCAGCCGGGCTAGACTATTAAATATAGATACTCGTTCCCATTTAATATTCATAGCTGTTAAAAGTGATGAAAGCAGATGCGTCTTCTAGAGCCAACGTGGAAATTGCTCCAGTTGAGAAATGACGGGTGATCAACGTTTTCCAGGAGATCCGGATAATCCCAGATGGGAAGAAGCTGGCCTTTCTGAATCAAACCCGTGGTGGCAGCAGGGAGGCTGGTTGACGACGGCATAAATAGGGAAATCTCCTACGGAGGTGGGATTGGTTTCCGTGGTGTTTACGTGCGGAGAAACCTGTGAGGAGCAAGGGCTCGGAGTTTTGTCTGGGATTGCTACAGCAGAGGTCGGCTTCGGTGCTCGTGGACCTCCTCTGCTCTTCTGGGGGGGAAAAAAGGCTTTTCCCCAAAAAGTGTGACATTTTTCCTACGTTTAGGTACGCAACTCCTAGACAGGTGTGGGAAAAGGCAGGAGAAAGCGCACAAGAGGTAGAAGTGCGAGGGAGGAGGCTGAGGGTGAAAAGTGGCTCTTTACCCATTGTATTTTGCAGTTGTGTTGTGTCCTGCCCCTCCCCGTCTCACCCTGGCTTTCCTTTCATCGTCCCCAAACCCAGCAAACGTGCCGTCGTTCCCGGGCGCCGGAGGTAAACTGAGGCAGGGGGGAGGCTGTGCCGGGGCCGCTCCTGTTTGTAGGAACGACTCCTCCGTCTTGTCCCGGGGTCCGCGTGTCACACGGCATCGCCCTGAGCATCCTCGGATCCGCGCGGTCCTTCCCTGTCCTCCCGGCCGGGGGTTCCCGATGCGGCCAGGTCAGGCACCGTGGGCTGCAGGAGAGTGATCTGACGGCCGGCACGCTTTTATTCCCCCCGGAGAGGGAAGGAGGAGGTAAGACTTTAGCAGAAATTCATTTAGCCTGCGTCAGCCGTCTAAACGTCAGAGCGAGTCGTGTGGGGCTGGCTCCGTCGTCTGAGGAGTGGGCAGCGGCTCCGAGGGCTGCTCCTGCCCCGGCAGCTCCCCACGGGCAGCGAGGGCGGGCGATGGGTCTGGCGTTCAGCCCCCCCCCCCAAAATGAGGTGTGGGCGTTGAACGCATCCTCCTTTGTGAGCGTTGCAGAGAAATTTGGGTGCTGAGTGTTTGCGGTGATAACCACTGGTGATAACCACTGACGTTTAGGAGAACCAAGCTGAGACTTTTTATTTTTTTTGTGGGTTTTTCTGGAGACATCCAAACCAAGTTGGGTTGGATCAGCTCCTAAAGACAGCGAGGTGGACGAGCACCTTTGACTCGCTGTTTCTGTAACGCTCCGAGCTACGGACCGGGGAGTTTTCCGGGGAATCTCTGCTGCTGCCTCACGTGCCTGTCTTGGCCTGTGCGCTCTGCCCGGGCTGGCTGCCGTCCCCGGACGGGCAAAGAGTTGCCGCGCGGAAGTGCGGGATGGGAAGGACGTCACGTGCTGCGGCGCTTCCGTAGCGGTGGGGAAAACGCTGCCAGTCGGACGCGGGAGAGCGCGGCAGCCGTGGGCTTGGCCTCTCCTGGTTCTGGCTTTGAGAGAAGCTCGTTAGCACCGGGGGGTTCGTTAAAAGCACCGATGCTGCTCCACCACGTGCGTCTGGTTTGCCTTGTGCTTCTTTACAAAGCGTGACTGAACCTCCCAACACCGCTCCGAGGACCGTCGGCGTCAGCCGGCCGCGCTGAAGCCCATCTCCGAACGGCGTCAGGGATTCCTGATTTGCTGCTTCAGCATCCCCCGATGAGTAGGACGAGGTTCTTTTGGTGGAGACCTGCTGTGGGCTCCCCTGCCCTGAAAAGGGGAGCAGTTTGTGCTGCGGCTGTGGAAAAGGGCCGCGGGGCCGTTGCCTTGGTACTTGACGGCAGCTTTCACCCCGCGTCAGCCGAGCATCCCGCTGGCATTTCGGTGGTGACTCCGGTGGGCTGCGCAGGTTGTGCCCCCCTGGGAAAAAGGCTTTTCTGCGGCAAGCTGCTCCGGCTTAGCTCCTTGCTGATGCGGTGAGGAGAGTCGTGGGATTTCTTGCAGCCAAAACACGCTCTTGTTGCACGGAGCAGCGGGACTTTGTGGCTTTTCCATCTCTGGCTTTGACTTACAGGCGGCACGCTGACGAGCTGATTTGGGTTTTATTTGGAAGAAATGACGGAGTCTCTGATTGCCCTTTCAGTTCTCATCCGCGCGAGAGACTCGCCCTGTGTATTTGCAGCACAGCACCGCAGCCGTGGCTCTCGGCGATGCCCGCGGTACCACCCCGGCACGACGCATCGCTGATGGAGACGCTCGGGTGCAGCGATGGCACCGCGGACTTTGGATGGCACCTCCCTTCCCGTGTCCGAGAGAGGAAACTCGGGATGGCCGCCTTGTTGTGGCTCTGATGTCTGATGGCTTGCGGCTCCTGCGGTGCTCCCGTCCCTGAGCTTGACGCTGAACTTGGTGGCCGGCTGGAGGAGGATGCGGCTGGAAGGGGAGGACGCTGCGCAGGTGCTGTTGCACGTCCGGATCCAAAGTGCTCTGCAAGCGGGGCTTGGCGACGTGCGTTGAGGTATCGTGCGTTGAGGCAATGGTCTCTAGACGTGAGTGCGATGGAGCACTCTGGATGGCCTGACATCCCCGGCATCTCGCTCCGGGCCCGTTACCCTCCTCCTGCACGGCCTCTGCCACCCACGGGGCTGCTCCGAGACCGGGCCAGGCCGTTGAGTTCCTCTTCCAGCGCAGCCGCCTTGGCGTTCAAGCAGGTGTACGTAGCGGCCGCGCTGGCCCGGGGCTGCTGGGCCGGTGACTGGGATCTTCCAAGCTCAGGTCCGCGCCCGCAGACGCGCACCAAAAAGGCGGCTGCAGAGATGCCCCGTCGTCGCTGCCGGGGTGGTTGGTGGCTGCGGGGAGCCCAGCATCGTTAAAATCATCCCTGTTCCTTCCGTTCCACTACGGTTTTGCCCCTGGCCGGCAGTCAATGACCTCTTTTTCCCGTTTGGAGGCAGAGGACAGCTTGCAGCACGCTGTTTGCTTTCGGGTTGCGCGTGGCTCCTCGGCGAGTGCCGGGCGTTGCGGAGCTCGACAACTCCGTGGAGCGGGAGCCGGTCTGGCTCGGCTTCGCTCCTGCAGAATCGATCTTGCGCTGTCACCCCCCTTGGCTGCTCGTTCCCTTTTCCTACCAGCTGAAAACCAGGTTGAATTTCTTGGGCATGGCCAGCCCTGCCTTTGAGAGGCTCCGGAGGTTTCGGTGAAGCGGTGGGTGAGTGGCTCAGGATTGCAGGAGGCTCGGGGAGAAATTCAAGGGGATGGAGGAAGGAGGAGGGCTTTTTCTGAAAGTGAGGATACCCGGGAAGGGAAGGATTTCCAGTTGCGGGGCAGAGAAAGGAGGTTTGGGATGTGGGAAGAGGAGAGCGTCTGTGCTGGACCTGGAGAGGAAGGTAAGCGGGGATTAATTGCCCGCCCTAGCCGTGGTGCGGTGCCACGTAGCTGTGGTGCTTTGGGCTGGAGACATCTCATCCAGGCTCCGGTTTGGGGAATTTTTGAATAAATGGTCTAATGCTGAACCCTTCAATCCCTTTGCCTCCTCCTGCTCCATCCCCTTCCCCCCCGAAAAGACTTTTTCCCAGCTCTGCTCATCCGGGACCGGCACCCAAACAGCCTGGTCGTCAGCAGCAGCACCCTGGGGTTGTCCGGGGCTCCCCGATGATTTTTGGGGTGGGTGCGCTGCGTGACAGCGCCTGCGGCGGGCACCGTGGCACTGGGGTTCCCCGCGGGCTGCGATGCGAAGCCCCCCCCACGGGGGGAAGCGCCTGCGTTGTGCCTCCAGCCAGCGGCTTTTCCACCAGCTCCGGAGAAATTACCGGCTGCGGGAAATATTTAGCTGAGGGAAGTTTTAGGGGCAGAAAACGGGAACGTAAAGGGAACTTCTGCCTTAATGGCCTCCTCGTGAGATGCTGCTCAGGGCGCTGAGCTTTTGTGTTGCTCTCCGGGCTGAGAAACAAGCCCGAAGAGGCTTACGCCCGATAGCCGCTGATCCATTTTACATAGATTAAATAGCATCACAGCTCCAAAAATAATCTTCCCGGCTTACTCGGAGGTTGGCTGTTCCTATAGCAACTGCTTCATGCCAGTGCCCTACAAATAAAAATCACAACAGAATGCCTTGGAGTTGGTTCGCAAGTCAAAACAAAGTACGAGATGGGGAAGGAACGGATTTGGCTTGCAGGGGTTTGGGCTTTAGGGTGTGCAATGTGTGTAAAATATAGGGGGGCTGTTCCCGGAGAGGAGATTTATTACAAGCTGCTGTTGACGGTGGTCTCTGTCTCTCGTGTTCGAGCCCTTAGTTGCAGATGTTTCCCCTGAGCGGCACGGGCGACGAGGACCGCGTTACGGTAAAACCAGCAGCTGCCTTTGTGAAACCCTCCGGGTGCGGGAGGGAGAGGAGGGTTTTGCAAACCCTGGTTTGCCGTTAGGTGGGGTGCGGTGGTGGCTGGGGCCGGACCCCCTCTGCGCGTCCCGGCAGCCCGGCCGGGGACTAAAGGCAGGGGGTAAAAGCGGTGTTTTGGGCTCGGGTCACGCTCCCGCGTGGCTGACGGCACCTCGTAGCAGGGTTAGCCCGAAACCGCCGTCTCGGGGCCACGTCTGGCCCCAGCGGCCCGGCCGGCATCGCCTCCGGAGATGGTGGTACGGAGCAGAGAGCCCTGCCTGAGCAACGCCGTGGGCGCAAAGCTGCAGGAGGGAGAGGGGGTGGCCCCAAATTGGTGGTGGCCCCAAATTGGTGGTGGCGTGGGGAGGTGTCCGGGGGACGCTGAGGTTGGGAAGGGCAGGAAACCTCGAGGATGCCGTGAAAGCCGGGCTGGCTCACCCAAGGCACAGGAGCGAGAAGAACCTCGCAATTTGTTGCCAAACATTTGCTGCCAGCCTTTTGTGTTGATTTTCTTGGGTAGCTTTTGTTCTCTGCAGCAGAGCGACGCGAATTCTTGCTAAATGTCTGTCTGTCATCGCAAACCCGCCTTGAGGAGCGGGGTGAGCCGAGGGGAAACTCGTAAGCCGGGGACCCGCCGCTCCCCGAGGGCGGCCGAGGGGCTCCGGGGGCACCCGCGTCCCAGCGCGGCTGAGGGGTCCGAGGTTGGGCAGCCCCCCTGCCAACCCGCTGAAGGTTTGCTGCGGTAGGGAGGATCTTCCTTCTGCGGAGAGCAGATGGCAGAGCTGCTGCCGGCAGCACCGGCTGGCGCCCGGCACAGAGAGGGGCGAGGGTCCGGTAGAAGCATCGCTGTCCTTTGCCGGAGGAGGGGGATCCGTGGCAGAGCCCCTTCCCTCTGCAGGGGCAGGCTGCGTTGGAGGCTGGCGTGGCTGGAAACCGTGTGTTAGAATTGTGTTTGTGTCCTTGAAGGACCTTCCCGGTGTGAAGAGAACGGGATGTCTTCCCGGTCGGCCCCCCCGGCGCTGCGCAGCTGGCGGAGCCTTGCTTTCAGGTCTGCTGTGATTTTTGGAGGTGCTGGGAGGCAGCTTGGGCTTGGAGCTGAGGACCCAAAAGGGCCAAACTGATGAAAGGGGGAAGGGCGGCATCCAGAGGCAGAGAGCACGGAGCATCCTCCACCTCAGCGAGTCCTCGCCGCCCCGGGTCCGGCAATTCCCCCCTCCTCCCCTGCTTGTGTTGGGGACCCCCCTTCGAAGCCGCGGTGCAAACTCATTTTGGGTTGGGACGCGCTCGCTGCGCTTGAAAACGTCGCAGCAGGAGCGATGCTGGGGTGTTCTCGCCAGCTCTGCAGCCAGCTCCTCCAGCTCTCCCGGGGCGGCGGGGCTGCGGTGGGGCAGCGAGGGACGCTGCGCTGCCCTGCGCCCGTCTTTCATTTTGGGCGACGCGAAGTTTCCGGCAAAGCCTGGCAGATGTCCCCGGTGTCCCGTGGCCGCGCTGGGTCTCCGCGAGGATCAGCTTTGCCCTCGCCGGGTCTCTTCCGAACTGAACCTATCTGCCATCGCTAGGGATGGAAAAAATAATTGAGACCTGTGTTCTTCCCCTCCTTAGCTCCTACGTATTTAGGACTAGAAGTTTCTCCGGTTTCCAGGAAGGTTTGTGATCTTAAAGATTAAGACCCCCCGTGGGGGAGGCTGCAGAAGCCCTGAGTGCCGTGAGTTTGCCGGGCCGGCGGCAGGTCTGCTCCTGCAAATCACCTCCGGTCCTCGCCTTCAAGCGAGGAGCCCTGGGGAGACTCTGCCCCTCTCTCTGTGGGTATTTCCTGACCTTCCGCGTGTTTTACCAGCCGTAGCAAAGCAAAATCCATTTGTTTTTTTTCTTTTTTCCTGGCTGAGCTGATAGAAAAGCTCAAGTGAAGGAAGGATCCTCAGTGCCCCAGCGTCCGGCTGCGCTCCCAGGGATGCCATCCGGGTCCTGCCTTGCCGCTGTTTCACCTTCCTGCGGCTGCTCGGACCCGGAACCCCGCCAGACCAAAGTCGGTGGAGATCTGAGAGGCCGCTGGTTGCTGGAGGAAAGAGAGGGATTTGCGTCTCTGCTCATTTTGGTTTTGGTCAGCTTTTCCTTGGGGCTCCCAGGAGAACGAGACGCGGCAGCGCCGGTCCTCACGTCTCCCTTCCCTGGGCTGGAGAGCAGCGTGCCGCCGGCAGCCCGGCGCTGGAGGATGCTCCCCGTCCTGCCAAAATCTCCGCCGAGTGCGGAGCAAGTGCAGAAGGACGGAGCGGACGAAACGTGAGGGTATTTCCAAGCAGAAGAGGACGCGCTGCTCTTCTGTTCGCGATGGTGGTCCCTGCAGCGCTGGGTTCTCCTGGCCCCGTCAGGATGCCGCTCCCGGTGCCGCGCGTGTAGGTGAAGCCGAGCCCTCGTTCAACCTCCCGGCTTTCCTGGAGCCGGGATTTCACACATAACTGTGTTTACAGCTGGAAAACCTCCAGGGAGCGAGGTGAGGGCTGAGGAGTGTCCAGGGACGTGGTTGATCCCGATGGCCCCTGCTGGTGCTGCCAGGGTGGGAGGGAGCGGGGGGTTTCAGCGCTGGGAGGTCTCCTGGCACGGAGCGCGGGCTGGGACCCCGTTTCAGGGCCGGGGTCCCTGCTTTGCCCTGCTGGGACGGCAGCGAGGGACGGGAGGTTGTTTGGGTGCTTTGCCTGATGGTTTCTGCTTTAACTTGCTCCGATTTGATTGTAACCGTGACTTTGTGTTCCCTTCTTCCCTTGCTTTGATTGGAGAGAATTACAGGAAATTACCTTGCTTTGAGCTATTTTTATTTTACTGCGAGTCACGGAAGCAAGAATCGGTCCAGATCTCGGGGTACAGCGGAGGCAGTGCCGGTGACGGGGACGTGCTTACCAGGGATGGAGGGAGGTAATGAGTTTTCCGTCCTCTGCATTGGCTGTTTTGCTCCCGAGACGGCGCCGCGCATCTCTTCCTCTGGCCTTAAGGTCCCATTTGAAGTCCGCAGCCTCGGCAGAGGTCTGAAAACCGTCTTCCTCCGTTTGCACGGGCAGGAGGAGGAGGAGGAAGGTGGGAGCCACCCCACCAGCATCCCGGCATGGCCGTGAAAGCAGCTTTGGGGCAGGCGGGGAGCTGGTGAGGGATGTTCAGCTCAGCTGACACAGCCCGCCCGAGCAGCGTCACGCTCGGCGTGGTCCGACCCAGGCGCCTTCCCCCTTTTTCCTGGGCTTCGAGGCGTTTATATAATTCTGCGCAGCGATTAAAAAAAAAAAAAAAATGGGCCACGCCGCGTTCGTGCCTTCAGCTGAGTGTGCAGGCAGGGATCGTTACCGCAGCCTTGATAAACGGGCAGCGACGGGCAGGAAATAATGCCCTGGCAAAGGACGGAGCCCGTCCCGCGCCGCGCCGTGCCGTCCCTGTGTCGGAGGGCTCTAATGATGGGCAAAACCCCCAGATTGTGACCTGGGGCCAGGAGGGATTTGGGGGTTAAACGCTGCCTGGGGCCGGGCAGAAGATGCTTCTTTCTGCTTGGCCACAATTTTTTGCGGTCCTTGTAAACAGATGAAATCGTCTTTGGGGAGTATGGCAAACAGGAAAATCCCAAATTTGATCCAGTTGTGAGTCCCGCAGAGGTAATGGGGGGTTTTGGCAGTTCGTGGCGATAGTCGCCCGGTTGGTGTCTGTGACGGAAACCGAGCTAGTGTGGTTGACTTCTGCATCTGGTAGTTTTATAAAACATTATGGTACATTATCCATTGGCCATTAAAGACTGGACTCGTTAGCGATCGCCGGATGCCGTGGATCGGTGCCCGCGGTGCTGCCGGGCTGCGCGTGGGATGGAGCAGGGATGACCTGCTGGACCAGCGCTCGGAGAGGAGCAGGGCAGAGCCCCGTCGGAGGCGGCGGCTGCAGACGGAGCCTTGCAAAGCAGAAACCGTGTTTCTGGGCACTACCTCCGCTGAAAGCTCATCCTGAATTTACTGGCCGAGGGGAGATGCGTGGGAGACTGTGGAAGGAGACAAATTCCAGCCTCTGCCCCGGGAAAGCCTCCGGGAGACGGCTCTGAGCAGCAGTAGCAGCAGGATGTACCCTCTCCTGGAGAGCATCCGCTGCCTGGTACAGCGTGCCGTGTCCTTCGGATGCGCCAGCTCAGGACAGGTACAAAGACGAACATTCAAAGCTCGGAGGGATGCGTATACGCTGCCAGTGCCCCGCCGTGCCTTCGTGTGCCCCAGGACGAAGGGCACCGTGGAAACCCTTGAAACGGAAAGTGGCCCTTGGGGAGGTTTCGGTTACTTTTCTTACTGGTGGAAAAGTGGTTGAAATTTTCCTGCTGAGTCTTGTACAAGAGTCCTGCAGTGTAAGCTTGTGCCCATCGCTGCGGTACCTCCACGCACCCTTCTGGGGATGGAGCCTTCAAATCCTGCGTGTTCCCGTTCCCATTCTCCTTCCCCTGCCCGTCTCCTCCACCTGTGCCGGAGACTTCCCCGTGTTTCCCAAATCCTGTCCCCGAGAGCGGGGCTGTTCCACCCGGCCGTGCAGCTCAGTAGCTCCCCAGCCTTTCCGTGGGAGCCGGCTTTGCTCCCGGCGCCGTGGCTGGCTGCTCGCCTTCCTTGGGACGCTCTCCGTTGGCTTCTCGTGGGTGCTGTGAATGCTGGCGCTGATGGATTTTATTTTATTTTATTTTTTTTTTTTTTATTCCTTGAGCGTCCTTGGTGGCCGCAAGCCACGTTTCACCTCCTGGCTTTTAAATGGGAGGTGTGGGTGCTGTGGGTGCTCGGGGCTGGGTTGCAGACAGACCAGTGGTTGTACTGGGAGACGCTGCCCTAGAGCTTTGTGACCTGCTGGCGTTTTGCTCTGTGCCCTGTTTCCCAGCAGGGCTTTAATTTTCTTCTCCCCTTGCCCTTGTGCAGCTGGGGTAAATCCTGCCGTGCAGGACGAGCCTTGGCCCTGGGCTGTGCCTCCTTGTCCCACCGCGTCCTCTGTAGGCGGCTGACAGCCACGAGACCTGGGGCAGCACCGCGCTGTGCTCCGCTGACGGTCCTTCGGTATTACCCCGATTGCTCTGGCTCTTGCTTAGAAACACGATGTCGGTACTGGTAAATGAAAGGCGCTTCACGTTTCCTTTTCCTTAGCTGGCCCCGGAGCAGTGGAATTGATGCGAGCGATGGCTGAACATCACTCTCAGTATCTACGGCGTTTCAAAAGGTCTTATGAACGAGCCAGGAATAAAACCCAAACTCCTGCCTATCAGTGAAAAGGGCTTTTCTCCTTTCCCTGCAGCCCAGGAAGGGGATGTGCTTCACCCCCGCTTTAACCAAGACATCCCCGAGGTCCGTGCTTTGCCTGGCTGGCTTGGAGGACATCCTTGGCTCCCCCCGGCCCTGGCAGAGAAGCCGCAGGCACGTTTTGCTGGTCCCCATCTCTATTTAATCCAGAAACAGATGATTGAGGGAGGGGAAACGAAGGGGCTGCTCTGTGCTGTGCCACCTTACGGGTTTTTGGGTGCTGCTGGAGGAACCTTGGCTAAACTTTGAACATGAGGATGGGGCAGAGACCCTGCGCAGGACCTGCTCCGCTCGCGCTTTTTGTGTTTGCTTTGGACAATGCCGCCTCTCGGAGCCGCTCGCCTCTTCTGCCTTCCCCGGGGGAGCGGTGGGATGGTCTGAAGAAATGCTGCGTTGTACTTGCCGCTTGGTTTTGGGTTGGGTTTCTGGTTTTAAGTCACCCAAGTGTTCTGGAGTTGCAGCAGTAATCACTTCTGCTGTACCCGAGATGCTGATCGTGGAGTTTTCCGCCCTCTGAAGGCGTGATGATGGTTTTGGGTGAAGGCTGTTACTCTCCCCTGTGTTTTTGCAACCTTTTCCTTGGGTGAAATAGTTTATCCTGCCCAAAGCAGACGGTGCAGAGCGCCCACGAGGTTCTCTCCCAGTGCAGGGCGCACTGAGGCTGCCCCTGGCTCCCAGAGCTTGTGTGCGCACAGGGGCGTTTCGGCGGCGGCACCTCCTCCCCGTGCCACCCCGTGTCCCCCAGCCTTCGCACCCCCCAACCAAGTCCCGGTGCCGGCCGCAGGAGCCCTTCGGACGCCTCCGCGGGGCTCTGGGCGACGTCCCGCGTTGCTCCTCCGCGCCGCGCTCCGCTCCCCGCAGGACGCTCCAGCCGCAGACCCCCAGCCCCGGCAGAGCTGCCTGCACGCGGGAGGAGGCAGGAGGTCCCGCTGCCCGCGGCGCTGGCGGGTTCGTATGGTCCGGGGGTAACCATGGAAACTGTTTTTTCTCCATCCCTCCCTTTGCAGATGACTCGGGCGACGAGGAGCCCGCCTCGCAGTCAGACAAGAGCGAGCTGCACGGCACGTTGAAAACCCTCTCGAGTAAGCTGGAGGATCTGAGCACTTGCAATGACCTGATCGCCAAGCACGGGGCGGCCCTGCAGCGCTCGCTCAGCGAGCTGGAGAACCTGAAGCTGCCGGCCGAGAGCGGCGAGAAGATCAAGGCAGTGAACGAACGAGCCACGCTCTTCCGCATCACCTCCAATGCTATGATCAACGTAAGTGCTGCCGGCCGAGCCGCCGCGGTTGCGAGGAGGCAGGGGGAGAAGCGTTCTCCTCCTCCTCCTCCTCTTCCTCCATCGTCCTTCTTCCCTCCAGCACGACCCCGTTTGCTCTCTGCGCGCTGGCTTTCTGCGAGAGCCGTGCCTTGGCGCGGGGCTCGGCTACGGCAGGGAGCTCAGTGCCGGCTCAGCACCGCGGCAAGGGGCTGGGAAGTTTGGAAGGTGCAGCCTGGGGAGCGGGCACGGGCGCGCGGAACCTGCCGAGACACAGCTGCGCTGTATCCTTAGCGTGCTTTCTGGGGAGGCTGCTCCGAAATAGGACATTTTTGGACGTAAAGCCGGGTAAAGCAGAGGTTTGGGGTGCAAAAGGGGCTTTGAGCTCTGCCCGGGGGTGCCTCGCAGCCTGGCACAGCGCCTCGGAGCCCGCTGCGGATTCAGACCCCCATCCCCACATCGCTTCCGTCCTCATCGACTTCCATGCAGCTGCCCTTGTTTTACACGACCGGGGGATGTAACCCCCTCGGGGTTCGAGAGCTGTCTGGTGCCAGCTGTGCTCTCCCGGACCGGGTGGGTGGAGGTCGTGCCGAGCGTGTCGGCACCGATGCTGCTCCCTGCCTTGTTGCAGCATGACGGTGCTTTCTCATTCTTTTTTTGGACAGCTTCTGTTTGGGGTGTGGATCTGCCTCCGGCGCAGTGAGACAGCCCTTCCTGGGGAGCCTGATTTTCCCGAGCCAGCTTTGGGGAGGGAAATAAATAAAATATTTAAAGCAAAAAGAAAAAAAACCCAACAAAAACCCAAAACCTACCCAAAAGCCGAACAGACCTGGAATAATATATGAAGGCAGAGCTCGGGGAACTGTGAATGGAGCCGTGCTGTCCCAGCCCTGAGCAAAAGGAGGTCGTGTGCTGTTTCATGTGGGCTTTTAAAAAATAACGATAATAATCCACGGCGGGAGACGGAAAGCACCCGGGAGCCCTGCGGTCGCAGCATCCTCCCTGTCCCCGCTCGCAGGATTTTGGAGCCGTGGGGGGAAGGGGTTTCCTGGGACGGCATCTCGCGTTTTGGAGCAGCTTTAGGGGGGTGCCTGTGCAGCTCTCTCCCCGCGGAGAGTTTGTGGAAGTTTTCGGAGCGGGGACGGCAGCGTGTCGCGAGCGGCGTGAGGTGACGACGGAGCCCTCGGCGCTGCCGGGAGCGGCGGGGGTTTGCTGTTAGAAGGCAGAGCGGCGATGGGATGCGGGCAGGGAATTGCTGAGGAGAGGATTTCTCCAGCAGCCTTTTGAGAAGGGATGAGCAGAGCAATATTTGCCGTGTCCAGCCCGGAGAGGAGGAGGATGCGATGGTTGCGACGTGATAAAAGCTTGAGCGAGGCCGTCTGGACGGTGGGAAATAGCCCCAAAACTGTTGTGCAGGGAAAGAACGGTAGAAACGTGGTTTGTCCAAAACACGGAGCAGGTAAGAGGGGCCGGGGGGGAGCGAGGCACGTGTTTTCAGGTGGGTGTCAGAGATCCGTTTTTAACAGCAGCCTTTTGTACTACGGCTCGTGCCCGAGCGTCTCGAGGACGCGTCCAAAGGCTGTAACGAACGTGGGCGAAGCAGGACAGGAGCGGAGTGGCAGCTCCGGGGTGGCGGTCGCGGCTTGCCCGGCTTGCTGATCAGCCCGGTGTTTTGGGGGGGAGGTGACGGGGCCGGGGGACGCGCTGACNTTTTGCGCCTCGATTTATCTTCTTAGCATGGGGTGATGCCTTCTGCGAGCCGCTGCGCGGCCCCGGCTGAGGGAGCCTCTCGTGGGGCCGGGCGGGGGGGGGGCTCTGTGCAAGGCAAAGGTCCCGAAATCTTCTGTACTGACACGTGAAACATCGCTGCAGGGAAGCACACGGGGCCAAACCATCTCCTGGCAGGAGGTGAAATACACCCTGCTCCTGCCCGCCTCGATCTTCTCATGGCCACGCGTCCCGTGGGAGCGCGGGGTGCTTCTGACGGCCGGTAGTTCCTTGCAGGAGAAATTAAACCACCTTTGCTTGCCAGCTCTTCCCCGGAGGGGTCCTGGCCCGTAGCGACGGGCTGGTGCTGCCACGTGGATGCTCCTCATCCGCGCTCTGCCCCGGCCGCAGCACCGAACCCCGCTGCTCCGCTCCACCCGGCACGGCCGAATCCTGATTCCCAGGGCATCGCCTCTGCCTGCGCTGCAGAGCTTGGCTTCTGCAGGAGACGCTGTGTCTCGCATCCATGCCGTGGCCGGCCGGGAACGGTGACACGCAGCACTGCCCGTTGGTTGCCGAAGATCGTGCCGTGGTTGCTTCTTTTTCAGTTGCACCCCTCAACAGTTTAGGGGGGTTCGGAGCTGCGAGCTACCGCAAACCCCCGGGAGCCGTGCCTGCCCCTGCTCTGTTCCCGAGCCGTGCCGGGCTCCCGGGAGCAGCCCCGGGCTCCGCGCTTGGCTCCCGCTCCTGGCTGGGACCTGTGCAGCCAGCGTGCCCCGGCTGCGGGCAGGGGACAGGCAGGGCTGGGCTTTGCTGCCTGCAGCGGGAGGGGACGGATGCTCCAGGGCCGGCGTTTGCCGTTTCCATCCAGCCGCCTGCGATCCGATTATGTAAATGTCCCCGGAGCCGTGGGGAGCGGCAGCAAGCGAGTAGAAATAAATAAATACGTATGTAAATGGAAGAGCTTCGCTGTGAAGGTGACCTCCTCGCTGCCTGCTCCGGGTGCCTGCCTCCGCTGACTCCCTGCGCTTCTCCTCCGGAGATCGGGAGGAGAGAGCGGCTCGGGCTGCCCCTGGGCGAGTGGCGCTCGGGATGACGGAGGAGAAGGTTTGGGCAGAGGCAGAGCGGGATGTGCCGGAGCTTTGTGGTTCAGGTGAGGATCTGAAACGCAGAGGGACTGACTATTGCAGGGCTTAAATTTAAGCCCAGACCTCCGCGAGCCGCCCGTTCCTTCTGTTCCCATCCGAACTTGGGAATCTCACGTAATCCCACGCCGGGGGACGACTTGCGGCAGAGTTCAGCCTCACCAGGACCGAGCCGCCCGGCGTCGGCGGGACCGCGAGGAGCGACGAGGAGGAGATGCAGAAAAGCGAGTCCCAATCTGTCGTGTGGGAGGAGTGGGAGGTATATAAAAATTAGAAGCAACAAATTAAAGGGATTAGAGGAACAGAGACGGAGGGTGCTGGGCTGAATTGCGTAGACTCTCCCGAGGAGCGGGGAAAGCTCCTGTCTCATAATTTAGCAGCAGACGGCAGGCGGGAGGGCCGTGCGGACGCGCCGAGGAAGCCGGTTTGGGCGTCAGGAAGGGGCTCACAGGGCTGTGGGTGGTGCTAAAATAAGTTTTTACTGGGAATGGCGTTTGCCGTGGCGAAGCTCGGAGGCGGCCGAGCTGCGTGTGAGCGTGCAATAGCTGTGTGCCCTCCTGGCTGCCTTGGTGCTGCCTCAAGGGCCGCGAGCACGGAGCTTGGGCTCGGCCCTGGCGTTTTTCCTCGAGGTTTATGAGGAGCAGAGGTGGAGGAAGGCTCTGCCGGGGCGAGGAGGGCTGGGGGAGGCAGCCGGGGCAGGGTGCGGTGCTGGGGTGGGAGGTGCTGAGCCGAGTGAGAGTGGGCTGGCGTGGAGCGGGTGGTCCCGGGGACCCGAAGGACTGTTCGCCCACCCCTCCGAGCGGCCCCCGGGCTGCCCCAGCCCATCGCGCGGACGACGCCGGGACCCGCTTCTGGGCAGACTGGGATCCCCCCGTGGTTTTTCCTCTCCCACGGGAGCGAACCCATCCAGCCCCCCGGCACCCCAAGCCCTCAGCTAAGAACATCCTTCCCCCCTCTGCACCTGCAGGGAGAGGTTTTCCGTACGTGGAAACCAGTGCTTGAGCCAGACCTGAAATCCCAAACAGCGGGTGTTGCTTCTGTGCTGGGGAAGGCGGTCGCGGGCTGTTGGTTTAAGCCTCTCCAGGCTTCCTGGCAGCATCCCGGAGGCTCCATCCTCCGTCCCCGGCAGCGTTTCTCTCTGCGGAGCCCTCCGGGGCCGTGCTCCGGCTCGGCAGCACTTTGGGGGTGGCCCTGTGCCACGTGCCGGTGGCTCGAGGAGCCGCCGCCGAGCTCTCCCCACGGCCGCGCTCGGCTCCTGGCACTGTGGGTGGGTCTGTGGAGGGTCTGAGCTGGAGCTGGGGGAGGTTATAGCTGCTTAACTGGTTTAGTTGGAGACCTCCTGGGGGCCCGTGCTGGATCGAGCTGCTCCGGTAAAAGATGCATTTCCCCAGAGTCGCTCCTCTGCCTTCCCGTGTCCCAGCTTCGCTGTGGTTTTTGTGAAGCGCTGAGCTCCCCTGCCCCCGTGGGGATGCTGCTGCGATTAATCGCTGCTCCTAAAATTGCATCCATACTAAACCGGACCGATGTCGAACCCACCGCAGACACAGGCAGGACGACGGACCCCTGCGCGCCGCTCCCAGCAGGAATAGCAGCCTGCTGGGCTACTCCCAGTTTACACCAGTACAGTCAGCGGGGCTGGGGGAACCCTCCGCCTTGGGCATCCTTCCAGCGCAGGGGTTAATTCAGGCACCGCAGCAAGCCAGCACCGGCTTCAACCCCTGGATTTGCTTCGTTAGCGGCAGGAATTGGCCCCAAGCAGATGCTCTGCTGCCTAAAATCAGAGCAGCACCCTGCAGCGGGGCAGGGTTTCTCTTCCCGGTGAGTACTGCGATGGTGATCGCACAGGAGGAGCCCGTTGTTGCATGCCTGCGCTGTGACACGGCCTGTGTTAATTATCTGTGCTGCGCTAACGACACACGCGCTAATCGGCGCATTGAAAACCGTGTCACCGACCCAGAAAACCCCCGGCCGTGGGATTAAATCTCTAACCCAACCCTAATCCTCGTCGGACGAGAAAGCTGCGGTGAGGGGTCCACGCGTGCCGGGTATTTCTGCTGTGGACGCGCCGCGCTGACGAGTAAAAAAACTGGTGGGTGCTTTGCTGTTCCCGGGGGAGGTGGTGGAGGGTGAGGGGTGTCACCTTGGGGTCCGTCCCTGCCCGCACGGCTGCCGGAGCGGGGTGGGGGGACCGCGGGAGCGGAGATGCGGAGATGCGGAGCCCAGCCCCTGCGCTCGGAGCTGCTGCAGCTTCCTCCGGAGCATCCTTCATTGCTTTTTTATGTAGAGGTGTGAGGGTATCTCTGGTCAGATCTGGTCAGACAGGCAGTGCCTTCCTCCAGCTCCCCTCATCGTCGTCGTCATCATCATCATCATCGTTCCCTGCGGTCGCAGAGTCCTTCCCGGTGAGATCACGTCGCTCAGACCTCGCGTGTGTCTGTGGGGCCTCGGTGCCGCCTGGGGCTTCTGGCTGCCGCTCCTGCAGACAATGTGCTTTGTCCTCACCGTGCCTTGGGGCTTCTCACCTCTCTTCCTCCTCCTCCTCGTCTTCGTCTGACCCCAGGAGGCTTCAGGCTCTGTCCTGGGCCTCCCCTCGGAGCCTTGTGCGTGAAGATGGAGGACCCGTCTGTCACCCGAAGGTGCCTCTCGCAGCTCTCCCCTCCTGTTTTTCCGGCGCAGAGCCGTAACTTTTCTATCGCGGGTTCGCAGGAGAGCTCGGAGCATTTCCGCCCGCTGCCGGCTCAGCGGGGCTGCTCGTCGGTGGGCTTAGCACGTCGGAGACGGGGATTGCGCTGTCAGCAGCGCCCGGTGTTAATCAGCAGCTCTGCTGAACCCTGGGACAGCCCAGCCGGGCATCAGTGCTGGCGTTGAACGCGGCGCCGTGAGCAGGTGAGCCCTGCCCGTACCTCGCGTCATCCGCGTGTCTGTGCCTGGTGGTTATCGGCACCCCGGGGCAGGGTGGGGACGTGGGGACGTTGCAAACAGCCGTGCATCGCCGGGCTGATCCCTTCTGGGGTTCTGCCCCGGGTATCGCGAGGGTCGTGTTCGCCTCTTGCCGGGGCTGACGCACCGAGACGCTTCTCTCGGCGTCTGCCGAAGGAGAAGGCACTGAAATGGCGGCACGGCTGTCCTGCGGATTTTCCCAGGAAGCCGTAACGGCACTGGGAGAGGAGTGGGGTGGGGGGTGCTCCCGTTAAACGTGCTGCTGCCGGCGACTCCTGCGGCACGCCTGCAGAAGAGCGGATTGCGAAGGCGTCGCACGAGGCTGAAACCGAGGAACGAACTGAAGCCGCTTCCTCCAGATCCCAGGGTCGGAGCTGCCCCTGGGCAACGCCAGCTGCTCGCTGCCACCGCGGCCGCCCGCCGTGCGGTTGGGGACAGATGCTCTTCCAGCCCGGGCTTCGCTCCATCAGCAGATGAGAAAAGAAAAATCCAGCGAGAGCCTCGTTAAATCTTTCTTTGAGAGCGCCGTTTGCGGGACAGAGCTCTCGCGGCACACCAGAACCAGGATCACGCCTCCAGGCGCCCGAGAAGTGGAGGCTGGCCGCTGTCGTGGTGCTGGCTCTGCTGCGAGGGTTCCCCCCGCTCCTGCAGTGGATTTTGGGGGCTTGGGCAAGCGAAGAGGAAGGCCGAAACCGCAGCGCCTGCCTGGAGGTGCCTCCCCGAGGAGGAGGAGCTGATGGCGGGAGCATCCCGGGGAGGTGATTTTGGCACACACGGCAGCGGAGAGGCCCCGCCGCTGGTCCCGGGGGTAAGAGCATCAAAAGGAAAAGCCGAAGACACGAGTGTTGCCGAAGGAGAGCTGGGCAAGGGCACGATTCGGGGCCGGCTGCTCTGCAGCGGGAGGTCCCAGCAGGAGGTCTCAGCTCTCCCCGTGCACCTTCTGTACGTCTCGTTGCGCGTCCTCGGGGCTGCGGTGTCCCACCAAACCCTCCGGCACAGGCAGCGAAGCTGCTGCGCTCTGCTCAGCGAGGTTTGGGGTGGAAGGGGACAGCGCTGCCGGCACACAGAAGCATCCGGCAAATGTCTTAATTATTTCTCTGGCGGGAGAGCGATGCTTTGGAAACCAGACCCTGCATCCTTCCTGGGCCGCGGCTCCCGGCTGGCATCGCTTTGGTCCGTAACCCCCGGTAGCGTTGGCTTATTCGGCTTCTCAGAGCCGCAATGAAAATTTCCTTTTATCGTGCTGAGTACGCGACGCCGACGGGTTCGGTAGCCTCCGTAAAGGCTGCGCGGGTACGGGGTTAGAGGAGCCTGCTAACACAGCCCGGCCGGCGGATTTGCCGCTGTTTCACGCTAATCCTCTCTTTATTGCGCGGGGTGGATTACGCATCTGCGACGGCGCTTGCGGTCACGGAGCGCCTCCGCTGCCTTGGCCCTGCGGCGCGGTGCTCTTTGGGGTGCAGCCTGGGCGCGGATGGCCCCAGATAATGCCATAAAGTCATAAAACTCCCACAAACGCAACCGTGAGACCAGACCTGACTCCCACCCCGTCCCGACGTCTCCGTTGGACGCGCCGTCCCCAGAGGGGAAGGGGCGCTGCCGGGACACGAGGTGCTCCCTGGACGGTTTGGGGAGCACCTTGGGTGAGCGCTGGGGACCTCGCTGAGATGCTGGCGCTGGCAGCGTGCGGTGCGTGCTGCGGGTCCCCGAGAGCTGGGCTGGAGCCTGCTCTGCTCCGGTGTCTTCCCGCTGCCCGTTGGGGCATTTAACGAGCTTTTCCGCGTCTCTGCGGTTCTGTGACGCCCCTTTCTCCTGGACGTAGAGCTCCTGCCAACGTAACCTTTAGAAGTACGGACAGAAAAGCAACGGGGAGCGGGAGGATTTTTGGTATCAAACCCACACCTACTGTCGTGTCCCCCCCTCCCACCCCGTTTTTATACAACGCCACCTCATTTTTTGGGGGTCTTGTACCCGGGCGAGGCTGTGCCCGGCCTTTCAGGCTCTCCTTGTGCCACCAGCCCTGCCCCAGGGAGACGCAGCTCGTGCTGTGCCTGCATCCTCCTGCTTCGGGCAGCTGGGATGTTTGAGAGCTGCCTGAGGGTCGCTCCAAGGATTTGGGGCAGATTTGCCGTTATTTAAGCGGTCTGTGTTGATCTGGATGTTTCCCAGCGCTGCTGCTCCTGCTGGTGTCCGGCCAGCCGGGCCTTGGGCCACCGGCATGGCCGTGGGTACCGTCGCTGTCACGGCAGGTCACTGCGCTCAAAACCGCGTCTCGTTGCGATCCGACTGTTTGTGCGAGGTGATTTGGGATTCAGGCTGGCTCCATCCTTGCGTTTTCCCTTTTCCTTTCTGCTCTTGAGTATTTCGGGGGCAAGAGGGACGACAAATTAACCCTCTCTCGGTGCAAACACACGCGTATCTCACCGCTCTGAATCCCAAGCTGCTAATCTTTATGCCCTGCCACGCGCCTGAAGCGCTGACGCGGTGTGAACGTCTTCAGAGCTAAAAAAGAGGATCAGAAATCGCCCTTCCCTTGGGGGGCTGTTTTGCAGTAAGCAGCAGCGCAGATGTGTCCCAGGGTTTTTGATGACTCCAGGAAGGAAGGGAGCACTTATCTCCGAGGCACCAGACGCGTGCGGAATGGCAAGGCGCTCTTTCCCCTGATGAATGAAGTGACGGCTCTTGCTGTATAATTCCCCGTTGAAAAAGAGATGATTGAACGCATCTGGCGGTTTCCTTCTCTCCTGTCACTCCCGAGCGATGAAGTGGTCCTTGTCCCGTGCGGGCAAAGGAAGGGTCTGGTTGAGGAGCGGGAGATGTGGCTCCCAGGATGGCCGGGCACTTCCCTGGTGGGTTTTTTTCCTCCCCGAAGGTGAGATTTGTGGGGCTGTTCCTCTGGGATGCTCGGGGCAGGTGGGACCGCAGGTCTGAGCCTGTTCCCTCGGTATCCATCAACGTTGCGTTGGTGAACGCTCGGCCTTGCTAGGACATCCCCGAGAGGTTGTCATCCCCCGTGGTTCAGACCTTGGGGCAGAAATCTGGCACCACCCGATGCGATCGTTTACACTTTGAAGCTCATTAACTCCGTCTGAGTGTTCTTTGTGTCTGATGTTGACCGTTTGCTCCCGTTGAGGAACCACGAGCGCTGTGGCTCTGCGGAGATGCCGGCGGGCGGGTGACCACCACCACCTTGGTGGGACGCAGCTAACCTCGGGTGAACGTTTCCAGCTGCATAAATAATCTGCGGGCTGTTAACGATGTTCCTTTTAGCCTGCAACAAGCTGTGAAATCTGGTAGATTTGCCGTGACAAATGTGTGAAAGGCGCGAAATTTGCCCATCTCGGCAGTGGCTCCTGGGCATGGGGCCGGATCACGGAGCTGGTGGCACCACGTCTCATCTCCTGCTCCCCGGCAGGGTCTTGATGGCACCTCGTCTCTTCTTCCGTGGGAATTTGCAGGAGCCTCAGTCGTGTTTTTCCACGGAAACAGGCTCCCTTGGCTAGGTTGGCTGTGCCTCCTTGTCTGGACCGTGATTTCCAGCCCCGTCACGCGGTGCTGGACTAGGACCTGCTACAAGAACTTGTTCCGGCCATGGAGAGGAGGGGAACGCGCCTCTGTCCCTCCTGCCACCCGCTTGCAGGTAACGCTGGGCTTCCCCGGGACCTTGCACCCGCGCCGCAGATGGATGGAGCTTGCTTTTAGCTCTCGTCACTGGTGACCTGCCAGAATTGCAAGACAGGTGATAAGCGCCGGCGGGACGTTCGGGGGTGACTAAGCAGCCCCAACCTCGCCGCCACCTTCGTTATTTTCAAACGCACACGCTTGCGGAGCGGGAGAGCGTCTTGGCGGCTGCTCTCCAACCCCGACTCTGTCCAGCTCCGGCTCCGCGGCAAAATCTGGGGCACGTTGTGCCGCGTCCTGCCCTCTGCCGTCCCCTCCGTACGCGGGGAGGCAGCAGGCGGGTGCCGGAGGATTAAAGCCAGTCACCCGGTGGGGTGGGATGCTGCGTGGGGATGGGCACAGCATCCTCTGCTGGTCCCGCTCCTCCTGCTTTGCTGGAGGGTTGGTCATGGGGAGACCTTTGAGGAGAGCAACGGCTGAAGTTCATGCGGGTAGGGTAGGGTGGGAGGGAGAAACCGCTTTTTCTCCAGGAGGCACCGAAAGCAGCCGACCCCCCTCGTGCTGGACCCCACTCGGCGGGGGGGGGGGCCGCCGTGCCATGCCCTGTCCCTGCCTGGCTGCGCTGTGGGGGGGTAGGAGCAGCCCCGTTGTGCGGGACCGGAGCAAACGTCGGCGCTGCTTCGGCCCCACGCGCATCCAGGCGCTGCTGAAGCGCAGCGGCTGCGTCGTGGCAGCGATGGCTCGGGGACGGGACGGGGGCTCGGGGGGTGTGACGTGGTCTCACCCCGTGCTGCGGAGGAGCCGTGGGGTGGGTGAGCTCTTCAGATGATGGCGGGGCTGTCTGCATGAAGGCTGAATTCTTAGGTGTGCTTAGCCTCGACACCCTGGCCGTATAGCTTGCTGGGGAATTGCTTTTCTTTTGCTTTCATCCTGCAGACCGGCGGCCGCGCTCTCCTTTGCGGTGCCTCCTTGCCCGCTGACCTTAGCGAGGATGGCCTGTGTCCCCGCGCCAGCGTATCGTGGATTTGTGGCTCTGTCTTGCTTACAACCCAGATCGGGTTCAGCTGTGACTAAATTTAGCCGCCGCTCCCTAAGGGTTTTATAAGCTGGATTTCGAGGCGTTGCTCCTGCTCGGCAACTGCCACCGTTTGCACCTTTGAAGGGGGGGATTAATGAAATGAATGAGCAATGACCCGGATGCTGGAGTTTCGGCCGGGTTTGTGTCCCCTGCCCTCACCTTAATCTGCCCCAGCACCGCTCTGAGGCAGCTGGTTGCGTCCCTCCGGTGTCACCGGTGGGGGCCACCCCTTTGCTCCTCAGCCGCCCGCGGAGGGAGGATCGCTGCCGCCAAAATCGGCTGCGTACCTTTATCCTGGGCGGTTCGCGAGCTCTGTCGCTGTTGGGGAGGACGCGATGCAGCCCAGCGATGGAGGTAGGAAGCAGCGATGCACGTGAGCGGTGAAGCAGGAGGTCCGGGCTCCCCCCCGGGTGCTCCCAGCCCCCGTCTGAGGTAAGGTGGGAGCTCGGGGGGAGGCGGGTGGTTCCCCAGCCCTTCGGCCCCTGGCTTCTTCCGAAACAGGAGGAGGCAGGGGACGACGAGGCTGACGGCTTGTGGGTGCTTTCGGCCCAAATCCTGAGCGCCGGCTGAGCCGTTGCAGCAGGGATAGTGGCACAGGAGGGGAGCGGAGCCCGGATTTATCCCGTCGTGGTGCAGAGCAGCGAGCCAAACCCGTCCGAGGTCAGGACTCAGCGGAGTGGAGGCACGAACGGATTTATCTCCTTGCCTGGGTCGGAGCTTGTCCTGGGACCTTGTCACGCCATGTCCTGCCGCAGCCGGGGCGAGGTCCTGGGGCATCACTTTTAGCTGGAGCACGGACGGGGGTCCCAGGGCACCGCTGCCGTGGTTGGGGCGGTGACAGCAGGGCCAGCAGCTCCCACCCGTCGGCTCCTGCGAGGAAGGGACGCACGGAGCTGCACCTCCGCCTCTTCTCTCCGGCCCTGAGAAGAGACAAACCCTCAGGGCTGGGGTCCCCTGGGAGTCTCCCCGCTCTCGGTGCCCTCCGTGGGGTCCCCTTCGGCAAGGACGGACCCCCCCGCGGCACCGGTGCCAAGTCAGGGCTTCCCGGCAGCTGCGTTTCAAAGGGCGTTTCAGTCGCAGCAGCTGAGATTTGGGGCAACTCCTGCAGAGATGGGGAAGATGCTCCCCATTTCGCTCGCACCCTGCGCCGTCGGCTCCCCGCACCAAAGCAGCATGGTGGCTGTCGGATCCCTGCAGCGACAGGGGTGCCTGAGCCTCTTGGTGCCGCTCCGCAGAGAGCGGATTTGCAATCCTTACTTGCAGACATCCAAGAAAGCCGGTTGGGGGGGCGGTGGGGGGGGATCCCTCTTTGTAATTGCTACGTTTGCTCGCCCTTGCCGGGATGCCCATGGTGCTGAGCGGGTGCCTGCTAATGGTAGGTGACAGCTGACACTAAAGAGCCCAAGGGTTAAATCCTGCCCTGGGCTGTGCACGGGTATCTGCTGGCCCCCCCTGCATTAATGGGAGCTTCACAGAGCACCCCAGGATCCCCAGGCACCCACCAGCCTGCAGCTGGTGCAAGCCGGGTGCTGCCCTTTGGGGTGCAAGCAGCAATGGGTGACGGCCTGACTCGTTTCCCCCGTTTGCAGAGGAGCAATCAGAAATCGGGGTGCTGGGTGCTGTCCCTGCGAAAGCCCTGCCCCAGGGACCGCAGAGCCTGACCCGTTTTGGAAAATCCTGGAGCAGGTATTCCGTGTGCCCCTTGCGCTGCTGGGAGCGCGCTGGAGTCACCCACGGGCCCGATCCTGGGCAAGCGGCTGCGGGGGGTGGAGGGTCTGGGCTTGGAAGCCGTGGCTCTGGGGCTTCTCCTGCCGCCCATCCCGGCTTCTCCTGCGGCTCTGTGTGGGGGACGGCATGCGGAGAGCGTCCGTCCCGCCGTCCTGCCGCCTCTCGCTCCGGCTGTTGTGCTCGGTGAACGCCGCTCTTCCTTCCTCCCTTCCCCGCACGGCCACTCGCTGCTCAGGATCGCAGCGTCATCTCCCAAACCCGCGCACCTCGCAGGACACCCCCCTTTCCAACCCTGGCTCTGACTTGCCTTCACCCCCCTCTCCTCCAGGACCATTTTCCTGGCCACCTTTTCTTGCTCCGCAGCGGCACCAAACCGCTCTGGGAACGGGTGATGCTCAGCCGCCTGGAAAAAGCCTCTCGGTGATGGATGTCACCGAGGGCGGCGGTGAAGCCGTCCCAATCCGGAGCAGGGGACGCGGCCGACTGCTCCTCGTGGACGGTTTCCTTCTGGATTCGTTTCCCCGGCCTCGCCGCTGTGTTCCCCCGTGCCGAGCAGCAGTGCCGCGCCGGCGTGCCGGCCCCGGGGGGGTCTGTCCGGGGACTCCATCCTGCATCTCGGCGGGGACGGGCACAGCGTGGCGCGAGGGCTTTCGCTGGGAGAGGAAGGTGCGTGCAAGGGGAAGGTGCAGCTCTCTGGGCTTTCGCGGCTGTAACCAGAAGCGAGTCGCGTCACGTCCTTCGGTGGAAGGCGGCAGCCAGCGGCGTTTTAATTACTGCTGCTGACAGCCGGGGAGGAGGCGGCCTCGGAGAACGTCGGACTGCGGCCGTGTTCCATGCGCCTGGTTCTTCGCCTTGAGGAATGGTCATCGCGGCTCCTCGCTCGAGCTTGTGCCGTGTCAGCAAATGCCGTTAACGCGACGGCTGCCCATCTTGGTTTGTGGTTGGCAAAGGCAGGGACGGCCGAAATGACCTTGGCCAAAGGGGGGGTTTGTTGGAGCCGCCGAAGGGGCTGAGGTTCCCTGCCGGGCGGTGAGCTAAGGTGGAGCCGAAACGGCGCAGAGATGCCTCAGGCTGAGACCTGGCTCCTCCTGGAGCGCGCAAGCAGCCGTAGGGCTTGAGGAGAACCAGCCGAGCCCGAGATAAGGGCTGGGATTCATTTCCCCTTGATATCCACCGTCCCGGGGGAGATGATGCCCGTGTCCGAGCTCCTCGTCCCCCAGTCCCTGCGTCCCCGGGGAGCTGGTGGGCTGGTGCTGCCCCGGCTCCGCTCTGGGGGGTTTGGGCACATTTTGGCGGAGCAATGAGCTCTGTTGAGAGGGATGGCAGTGGAAAAATACCCCCTGAGCCCTGCTCGGTGCCGCTCTCACCTCCGGCGAGCATCCTTTCGAAACTCTGCACTGTCTGGCTGTAGGACCTATAAAGCCAAATTAATTACTTAAATTTGCTTGGCTGCTGCTGGCAGCCGAGGAGCTGGGCTTGGGGGATCTTTCTTGCAGGAGGTTCTCCTGTTAACCACCGCGGCATCGCTTCTCTTCCAGCGACCCAACGTGACGCTTGTCCGGGTTGATCCGGCTGCTTCGCGAGTGCGGTGGTTTGGATCAGGGCACGGGCAGGGCGCTCATGCCAGCGTCTGCATTCAGGGTCGAGAGTCTGCAGAAAGGTGCCCCGACAGTCTTTCGAAACCGGGGAATAAACCCTGTACGTATCCTAGCCGGCCCCTAAATCCACACGGACACAAGTTGTGGGATGCTGGCAGGAACGAGCATCATCCTGACCTACTGCGTGGAGGTACCGCCGCCTCCGGCGGGGTCTGGGGCAGTGCGAAGACCATCCCGGTCATCTTCCCAAAACCTCTCCGTGCTCAGTGCAGAACGTCTGCAGCGCCGCTGGCTGCTTCTCCATCACGTGGATTTTTTTTTCTATACGCGGCCGTAAACGAAGCCCGTCAGTGCAGATTTCCCTTTGGGATACAGCACAGATCCTCCGCGAAGGTCCACAGCCTTGGGACGGGAGGACCCGGGGTTTTATCGGCTGCGATTTTGGTTTAGGACATTGGTTTCCGTTGACTTAGCGAGTGATTTCTCCTCCGCATCCCGCGGCTCCCAGCTCCCTGGTGATGTGCTGGAGGGCTGCCTTCGCGTGGCTCCTCTGTAATTACCTCCTTGTCCCCTAATTTACCGTTATACCTTACAAATCATGTTTAATTGCAGCAGGATAATTACAGGTGATCTCCTAGCGCATCGTTTTAAAACGCTCAGCCCCCTGAGCCGGGGACAGCCGGCAATTTCCATCCTCGGTGCCAGCGAGCGGTGCCAAAATGGGTATTTCGGTGCGGGCTGCCTGCGGAGAGGGACCTTCGGAGCAGATAATGAGCTTTGCCGGGCTGGGAAGGTCACGGCCGCTATCTCATTACTTGCCCTTGCGGTTTCATCCTCTTATCGCAATGCATCAGCGTAATAAAAGCAGCCGGCGCGCCGGCTTGGGGCACGGGTTGGTTTTAACTGGCAGGGGGTTTCAGCTTGAAGCTGGGTAGGAAGGCATCGGGGCAGGGTCTGCCTGTGGGCTTTGCGGCCGTGGGTGGCTGCCAACGGGAATTTATGGGGTGGGGAGAGGAGCTGAGTTGTTTCCAAGGAAGGAGGTGAAATCGCGGGGCGAAGCGCCCTGAAAATCCGCAGATGGGTTTCGCATCTCCCCCCCGTGCCCGTCCGCGCAGCCCCACGGGGTCCGTGGCTCGTGTGAGCAGGAGCTGGGTGGTCCCCGTCGTGCTGGGGGGGGATGTAGGATGCCAGCACAGCCAGGAATTTGGGGGGACAGGACCTCCCTGCTTCAAACAGGGAGGTTGCGTTGCTCCAAGCTTGCAGGAGCCGCGTCGCCCGTCGCGACGCTGAGGACGCGCAGAGGGCTCGGCCCCTCTCCCGGGGACGTTCCCACCCGCTGTCCTGGCTATCGGTAGAGCCTTAACGCCACGGCGGCGCGGTGCTCGCGGGGGAATATTTCTGGAGCTCAGGCGGGTGGGTATCTTCCCGCGGCACCGCCGAGTCGCTTCCTGGAGTCGCTGACGGCCGCAAATGGAAATCTGGAGGCTGAGAAGCTGACGCCGTAGGACAAACGCAGGTCCAGAGCTGGCAAACAACCTTTTGGCTGAGTTATTTCTGCCGAGCAATCAATGCCTGTGATTGCGTCTCATTAGAGAGCCTTAACGGTGCTGAGACCGACGTATGTTGGAGCTCACCCTTGGAACACTCGCGTATACCCGGCCGCACTGGAGAAAACAGCAGGTTTGCAGGAGCGAGGTCTGGGGGTTTAAATTCACCCCGACCAGTTTGATACTGGGACTGATCCTGCAGAAACCCGCCTGTGGCCTGGGCTCGGTGCGGGGCGAGCGGGCAGGAGCGGGCAGGAACGGGCAGGAGCAGGCAGGGATGGAGGTAACACAGGCGCAGGGTCCCGTCCTTCCGCGCCGCAGGTGTTGGGAAGCAGGAGGGGGCGGAGGGGAGTGCGAAGCAAAACATCTTAAATATGATGGGTTACGCTGATTTATGCTTTTTCCAACGGACAGACCCAAACTCGTCGTGTTTGTCCCTCCTTTATCTGACCTGAGTTTGGTTCCTGCCTCGTCCTGCTCCTCAAGGTGTGGCTGGGGACGGTGCTGAGCTCCCGGGGCGCGTGGCAGCGTTCAGGATGTCACCGAAGGCACGCCTGCCCGCTCCCTGCGTTTTTCCTTCTTATCATGGGACGTTCGTTCCCTCCGCTTTGTGCTTCCTCACCTAAAATACGAGACTCCGATGCTTTGTGTCGCTTTCCGGGGGATTCGTTTCAGATGTTCCCTGGATGAGACTCAAATCCTGCTCCTATCCAGAGGAGAGGTTTGGTGAAGAACTGATGAATCCTGGTAAAATCAGGCCAGGTTATGGAAGCCGAAGCCCTGAGGTTGTTGCTTGACCAGGAGATACCTCAAGATTCAGGTGCCCAAATTTAGAGCAACCTGCCCAGAGCTGAATAAATCACATGTGAAATCCGAGGAGATGGAAACGTAGAAAATAACCCGAGCCCTCGGGATGGTTGGAAGTCTGACATTCAAAACTCTCTGGTTTTAGTCCTTTTGAATCGTTCTGAGTTTTTTGGGCCAGCATTTCTCTGCAGAGGACCTCCCTTGGTCCGACGATGAGTTGGAGCTAGCCGAAGCACGAGCCCGGTTAATTCACTTGCAAGTTGCCAGCCTGCCCCCAAACTCCCGTCGAATTCCCATCAAAATCGTATTTTCCTACTGTTAAAGAATTTTCTTGCAGCCCGACTTGCGGAGATTTAGGGGTGGGAGGAGGGGGTGCAGCCCTGCCTCTGCTCAGCTTCAGGAGGGGTTGATCGCAAAGGAAGCGCCAAAGTCGAGGAGACTCAGTGTTTCAGTCTAATATGAAAAATAACCAAAAAACGGAACTCTGAGAGCTGGCTGTCTCTCTCAGCAGACAACGGAAGGGCATCTCGCGAGAGCTGGCAGCGTCCCGGCCCCGAGCGGACATCCTGCGCCTGGAAATCTCCCGCTGGGCGTCCAGCGCGCCCGGGGAAGGATGATGCTGAGCGGGTCTCAGGGCGGCTGCGGCAGTGGTTGCTGCCACCGAGGAGTTCTCCCAGCGGGCCGGGTCCCGGCGTCCCTGCTGTCTGCCCCGGCGGCGCAGGGCCGGGACGCTGCGCATCCCGCGAGGCATGGCGTCGTGCATGGCGTCGCGCATGGCGTAGCGCATCGCGTGAGCCCTCCTCCCCTTGGGCCGAGCACCTCTGCGTGCGTCCCTGCGGCCGGCGGGTCCTGTTCTCCGGGAAAGGGCCCATCGGTGAGCGAAGAGGGTTTCATCCGTGGTGCGGGGGCCAGGCCGGGTCCTGTGCTGCCTGCTGGGCTGCGCGGCTCCGGGGGGGAGCTGGGCATCCTCCCTCTCTGCTTCCGCGGAGCAGAGGGCTTTCCGGCTCCTGGCTTGAGCATCCTCTCCCGCCCGGCTGTCCCCCCCGGCACCGTCACCCTGGGGACCGTCGTCCCGTCCGGCTTCTCCCCACCTGCAGGTTCGGGGCCGGAGGTGGCTGCAGGGGATCTCGGGGCGGCTGCGAAGGGCTGGGCTGCGGTTTGTGTGAGCCCAGGCTGGGCTCCCGGGGTCGGGGACGGGAACAGGCTGCGGCACTCGGGCACCGTGAGCCGGGCTGCCGCGGGAGATGGGACACCGTGGGACACCGTGGCGGCGGCGGCGTGGTCCGCAGGCAGTTGCCTGTTGCAGCCGTCTCCTCGGGGGTGATCCAGGTTTGGGTGCTCAGGGCTGAGCTGGTTTGAGCCCCTGGGTACGGGGGATCCCGCAGAGCGCTGGGATTGCATCTGCCCAAACCAGGGTCCTGGCACAGGAGGAGACGCGGCGCCGGGGTGTCAGCTCTGGAGTCACCACGCGCCAGCGCTGGCTCCGTGACGAGCTCCCGGGCTGCGAGGGCCGTGCCGGGTGCTGACGTCTCCCTTCCTCCCCTCCAGGCTTGCCGCGATTTCCTGGACTTAGCCGAAACTCACAGCCGAAAATGGCAACGGGCGCTGCAGTATGAGCGGGAGCAGAGGATCCGGCTGGAGGAGACCATCGAGCAGTTAGCCAAGCAGCACAACAGCTTGGAGCGAGCCTGCCGCGGGGCGCCCGGCCTGTCCTCCGGCAGCACCGGCATCGCCAGCACCGCCAAGGGTGAGCGCCGGCACGGCTGGGGCTGGAACAGGGGCAGAGCCCGGCGGGAAACCCCGGGACGGACGAGGGCTTTCTGCTCGGTTGCGAGTGGGCAGGGATGGGAAGGAAGCAGAAGGCGAGGGATGCTCTGCGTGCCCGGGATTTATTTGGTTTTAATGGATCCCATTACGCCGTAATTGTCCCTAATTGTCCTTGCTTGGGGACTTGGATGTCCCCGAGATCCGGCTGCAGGCGAGGACTGTGTTCCCGGCTTGCTCACGCTATTTCAGACTGTTTCGGTGGCCCTACCCCTCACCGGCGGGCTCATCTCCGGCTGCGGGAGGGCAGCCGCGGTGCTGGAGGAAGCCCCAGGGTCCCCTGGCGCTGCCGAGTTCCCGGCTCATTCCTGTCTGCAAGGGCAATAAAATCTAATAGCTTTGCTCGTTTGTGCCAAATCTCCTTTCCTGCGGGAGACGTTAGTTACAGCCTGGTAGCCAAAAACTGGAAATAGCGCTTTGTCTTCTGTTTAAAGGGTACGTGGGCTCAAGGGAGGGAATAGCGGCTGCGGTGAGGGGTGATGGCAGCGCCGGGCGCTGTCTGGCCTCAGGGAAATGGCCTCAAGTTGTGCCAGGGGAGGTTTAGGTTCGGTATGAGGAAAAATTCCTTCCCCCAAAGGGTTGTCCAGCCCTGGGACAGGCTGCCCAGGGCGGTGGTGGAGTCCCCATCCCTGGAGGGATTGAAAAGCCGTGGAGATGTGGTGCTTGGGGACAGGGGTTAGTGGTGGGCTGGGCAGTGCGGGGGTAACAGTTGGATTTGATGATCTCAAAGGTCTTTTCCAACCGAAATCATTCCGTGGTGCCGCTGGGGAGGGCAGGGGGAAATCGCTGTGGGGACAGACACAAATCCGCCCCGACCCCACCGCAGGGGGGGACCCTGCTCCTTTGGAGGAGTGTGGGAATGATGCAGGGAAGGAGGTTGCCGGATCCTGCCGGGAAGCCGAGCGAACTGCTGAGCCGGACGGGCTGCTGCGGCGAGGTGGCTGGAGCCGGGGCGGCTGTCCCGGTCCCTTCTCGGCATCACTGTGTGCCAGTTGCCCGCGGCATCCCCTTGCCGGAGCAGCAGAGACCCCGAGCGAGGTTCCGCTACGCGCCCCGCACTGCCCAGCCTGCGCGAAAGCTGCGGCGGTGGTTTTGTGCAGAGCGGTGAAGCCCGCGGCGAGGCTGCGCTCGAGGAGCAGGAGCGGGGGAGCTGCAGGGGGTCTCAAAGTCACCCCAGATAATGGCTGCTCCCAGCTTCCTAGCAGGAAAGAGAAATGGTTGTAAGTGTGGGGATGGAAAACCCGACAGCTGGGAAGTCTCTCTGAGCATCACCTGAAACACGTGACTTTTTTTTTTTTCTACTTTAATCCTGACTGGATTTCCCGGCAGACGGGGCAGTGCTGGGATGGGAGCCGCGTTAGATGCGGTTGGATGTGCGAGTGTCTGGCTCAGGAAGGCCGGTGGCGTTTTTGGAGGTGCTCTCGAGCACGGCAGGGAAGCCTCGCGTGCCCTGATTGGGGAGCTGCCAGGCCACATCCTTGCTTTTAGGACCTGGAAATTGGTCCGGCATCCTTTGGTCCTGGAGTGGGATGGAGAGGAGGGGGACAAGCTGTACAGGGAGCCGGCGTCGGAGGGGACGCAGCGGGAGGAGGGTGGGCTTTGGGGACGGACTCGTGCTTGGTGGGTCCCGAAGGGGACCAGCAGCACCGGAGCAGCTCGCACCTTTTGTGCCAAGCAGGGAGTGCGCAGTCTGCCAAAGGAGAGGCCAGTGATGAAGATGAAGAGACGGAGTATTTTGATGCCATGGAGGATGCACCAGCTTTTATCACTGTAACCGCAGACCCCAAGCACCACAGGTACGAGCCCCCGTCCCAGGGCAACGCGTTGCACGGTGCAACCTGCCGAAACCTGCTGCGAGCGCGGGAAGAGCGGGGGAGAGGTGGTTCTCCTGGCGCTGGGCTTGGCCTTGAGGGCAGCATCCTGTCCCGCGGGGCTACTCTGAGGCTGGGCAGGAGCCCGGAGGGAGATCCCTTGGAGGGGTGTACCTTGCCTTCGTCTGCCTTGACCTGCCCTTGCCCCCTCCCTGGGCGTCTGTCTGGGCCGGAGGCACCTGTGCTCTCACCCACGGTCACGCCGCTGGGCTCGCCGGCGAACGCGGAGGCTCTCGGCGCCCAGGTCGGGACACGCCGCGCCGAGCGTCCCCTCCCAACGCCCGCGCACGGCCTCCGTCACCCCGTCGCCTTCCCCGACAGCACCTCGGGGTGCTGCAGGGAGATGCTCCGTGTGATGCTGGCTGTGCTGCACCGGCCTCGGCTCTTCTCTCCCTTTCTCCGCCCTTTCCCGTATTTACCAGCCCGGTACTTGCTTCCCCGCAGGCGTTCGGGCAGTAACCTGAGCGGGGCCAGCGAGGGCCACCCTGAGGACTGGAACCTGGAGGACAGCGTGAGTCGGCCGGGCAGAGCGGGAGGGACGGTCCCGGCGGGAGGAGACCAGGGGAGAGGAGGAGGTTGGTGGAGGGGCTCTCCAGCCAGGTCCCTCCCACGCCTCCAGGATGAAACAGAGTCGGTTGCTCTGAGCCACGGCGGGGGGAAAGACGTCAGTGGTCTTACAGCAGCCCCCCAGACCCTCTAAGGGAAGCAGGACAGCGTTGGGGGGCAATTGCATCCACCGTTATTTCCCCCGTGCCCTGGAGAACGGGTTTCTAGCGATGTTCCCCGCTGTGAGCGCACACGATGTCTCCTGAGCTGTGGTTGCTGCTCCTGGGAGCTGCCGGGTGAGCGTGGGTTACACCTCCATCTCTTCCCTTGCTTCCGCAGGTCTTCGAAAGCTCAAATCAAAGCGGCTACAATGAGTCCACTTGCAAAGATCTCCTGCCGAAGAAAAGGAGACGGACTCGCATCCCTGACAAACCCAACTACAGCCTTAACCTCTGGAGCATCATGAAGAACTGCATCGGCAAAGAGCTCTCCAAGATCCCCATGCCCGTAAGCGAGCGCGTCCCAGGCGCCGAGGGCCAGCGGAGCGGGTGCTGCCGCGATGCCGGCGCTGAGGGTTTAGTTTGGGCACGGGGCTTGGCTGCGGGCAGGATTGGGATTACGGCTCCAGGTGGTCCTGCCAGGCGCCGTGGCAGCACCGCAGCCCCGAGCGGGACGGGAGCACGTCGAGAGCTGCCAACCCCGTCCTGGGGCACTGGCTTTTGCTCCGGCAGAGCCTTCCGAAACCTCCTCACCCTTTGCCCCAGCCCCGCTCCGCAGCCCCGACGTGTCCTCGCTGCTCAGCTCTGCTGACTCTGAGCCCTGCAGCTTTTTTGCAATTTATTTACCCCTTGAGATCGTCCACGCAGCCGGGAAGCTACGCAGCCGGGCAGGAGGCGGCTGTGTTGGGCGGCCCGGAGCTGTGGTGCTAATTGCTCTGTGGTTAACGACTCTGATGTCATGGCTGTTGCGTTAGGGACCGTTTGAATTGGGTCGGTTGGTTCTTTGGGACTGATCCGTTCCCCTGAGCCGGCTGCGGAGAGCCCTGGCAGCTTGCTCGCGCGAGCTGGAGCAGAGGGACGTTGCCCGAGTGCCCTCTGCAAATCCAGCCGGTGCAGAGCGAGGGAGGGAACCAGGACGCCTTGGGTCCCCCAGGATTCAGGCGTTTCACCCGGGGGACAGAAGAAGAAGAAGAGACCTTGTTGCTGATGACGCTTTCCCCAGCCTGTGTCCCGGGGAACCGACAGCACGGCAGGGCCGTGTTTCACCCCAGGGACCCGGAGTACCTTTATTTTCCTCGCAAAGAGCGGCCTTCGAAGTGAAGGGCGCGCCCTGAGGGCGGTTTACAGCGCTGCTGGGTGCTGCTGGGATCCCTCCCTGGGGCGAAGGCTTCGGCGGACGGTCAGAGGTGAGGGTTTGCTGGCAGGGGTCTGTCCGGACCAACCTACGTGGGATGTGCGTCTAATTCTTGCAGATAAATAACCCTGTGCCTCACGTGCCCAGACGAAACGTATTTTTCGGAGCAAACCAGCCCCTTCCCGGGCTGCCGGATCTCCAGCAGGTCTGAGCCAGCCCGGTGAGCGGCATGGATGGGACTGGCTGCTGTCGTAAGGAATCCGGTTCCCCCCCCAAACCAGGGAAGCTTGGGAGGGTTGCAACACAGCTGGGGGTGACGGGGGGTGGCTGTGGCACTGGCTGGAGTGGAAATAGCCGAGCAAAGTGTGATCCGTAGCCCTGGAGCCGTATCCGGGGTCCGTCCTTTGCCGGGTAAAGGGGAAGGAAGGTGTTACAGGGGCTGAACTGATTGTATTTCATCTCTTGAAGCAGTGCCTGACACTCTCTGAGTGCGAGCGATGAGTTTGTCTCCTCCTTGTGCTATTTCCAGCCGAGATACGCAGCCCAGTGCCGTCTGTCAGCATTTCTGCAGCAGCATCAGTATCAGAGAAAGGCGTGATGGGTACAGGAATAAGCTCAGGATGTGAAATACCAGCAGCTGCCGGTGCCTGGAGAGAGGAAATTTATACCTTCCCTATCAATCAAATCATTCCAGGAGCTGCTAAAGCCGAGCCCGACGCCGGGAGCAATATGTTCTGCTGGCGCAGCAGCTCTCGGTGCCGGCGCGGGGGAATGTAATTACTCCATCCCTCCCTGGCGGGGAGCGGATCTGGTTTCCCAGCGCTGCTCTCTCTGGAAACTGGTTCCCAGAGCCGTGGGTTGGAAAGAAGGGGCTCAGCCCCGTGTCAGCCGCTTGCTGGCGGCTCCTCTCTCCGATACCCGTCCGGACATAGAGGCGGGGAGATGCTTTGCGCCCCACAAGCTTAACCGCACGTGGCATTTCTTTGGGAGATTCACCCCAAGGACAAGCAGCCCGTGGGAAGGCAACAAGGGCCACTTCAATCTCCTTTCAACAGCCACTTAAATTCCCTCTCCGTAGCGCACGTGCTTGGAGCGCGGGAGGAGCCGGCAGCTCTCTGAATCGAGATGGAGCTGCCCGAACGAGAGAGCTTGCGAGCTGACGCTGCGGTAAATGGAGCGAAGGAGGAGGAGAAGGAAGCGGAGCAGCCGGCTCCGGGAGGGCTGTTCGGAAATGTGGTTAACGGTACCACAAACCGTCGGTGCGCCTGTTGCGCGCACCGGTGATGGGAGTTTCTCCTTCCGCGTGCTTCACCCGATTCTTGGTAAATTAGGAGCATTTCCGAGCCCCCATCCACTTCCTGGAGGACGCGTAGGACTGCAAAACCGCTCCTGAATTTTTTTTTCCTCTCAACAAACCAACCTGCAGCATCGAAAAGGAAGAAACCGGCTTTAGGGATTTTGCGTTTCGGGTGGCTCCATCTTCCTTCCTCCGTGGAAGGGTTGTGCTTTGCCGTTGCCCGAGCGGTGCCGGTGGAGAGGGTGCAGCTGCTGGCTTTGTCCTCGTGCCGCCTGCGTCTCTCCGGAGAGTTGTCTCAAGCCGGCTGTGATTTGCTTTTTTTTTTTTTTGTGTGGCTGTGATGCTGCCCTTTCTACACAGCTCCTTCTTTCTCGGATGCTGTAAGATCCCTGCTACTTAAATCCCCGAGTGGAATCATCTGGGGTTTGTTTTCTTTGGTATGAAAGATGTAACGGGGCTTATAGAAGCGGTTCTCCCATCCTTCAAGCATCTGCTCCTTCTAAAATACGTCTCTTTGTTCGGAACTGAAAGTACAAAGGGGATTTCAAGGCAGAAGACCACCTAAGACAAAGTATCTCTTTCTTCCTTTCAATTTTTTAATTTCAATTCTTTTCAGAACACAAAATACTGCAAAAACCAACCATTTGGGTATTTTTCAGAGACGTTTGCAGCCTGTCCAACCTGGCAACGTATGGCAAAGTTTTCTTACTGACAAAGCGATGACTTGGGGCTGGAAATAGCACCCATTCGGGCTCTTCCCCTCCGCTCTCTGCCCCGCGGGGCATCGCTGCCGCTGCTGCCTCTGGCTCGCACGTGCAGTTCGGGTCCTGTCGTGGGGCTGCAGTCCCGGGAGCAGGGAAATACCCCCGAAATGGGGCTTTTTGAGGTTTTCTGAGCAACTGGGCTGCAGCCCGGCGCGGGGATGGCTTTGCCGGCAGGCGATGGAGGGCAGCCCGGGGAGCAGCACGTCGCTGCCCCGTGTCGCCTCTTGCTCGTGGCTGGTGGGGTGGGATGGTGGCTGGGAGGCGGGGGGGAGCTGGGCTCGCTGCTGAGGCTCGTTTTAGGGGGGGCTGGTACTCCGTCACCGGAGCAGGGCGGTATGTGGGATGATACCTGCTCGGCTCGTGAGGCTGCCGGCTCCCTGGCACACCTCTTCTCAGCTGGGAGCTTCGAAGCCTTCACGCTCTCGTGGTGCGGTTCAGGGAGCAGCGCACGAGTTCCTTTGCCTTTCTTTAACATCTGTGTGACGCTGCAGAGGCAGCGTGCGGGCAGCGTGCGGGCAGCGTGCCGTGGCACGTCCAGCCCCGCACCGTGAGCTGCCCTGCGAGGCTGCTGCTTCGCGTCGGCAGTTTCCATCCGCCCCGCATCCCTGACTCTCGGAGCGCGTTGCACCGTGCTCGGAGAGCCAGACGCGTGGGATGCCGGTGGTTAACAGGGCCCAGTGCTGGGGGAAAAAGGCAAAGGGTGAAATTCCCGGCTTGGCATCTCTCCTGCTTTGCTAACCCTTACTGTTCCCCTCAAGGTAAACTTCAACGAGCCGCTCTCCATGCTGCAGAGGCTGACGGAGGACCTGGAATACCACGAGCTGCTGGACAAAGCCGTCAAGTGCGAGAGCTCCACGGAGCAGATGTGCTTTGTCGCCGCGTTTTCCGTGTCTTCCTACTCGACGACTGTCCACCGCACCGCAAAGCCATTCAACCCGCTGCTGGGGGAAACCTATGAGCTCGACCGGCTGGAGGAGTTCGGTTTCCGTTCCCTGTGCGAGCAGGTGAGCCGGGGGCTGCCGAGGGTTCTGCCGCTCTGTCCCGCTGCTCGTGTCCAGCCGAAACAGCCCTTCCCTGCAGGAGACCCAGCGTCTCCTCGCGCTGAGCCTTCCTCCTGGCCAGCGGGTTGCCGGTGGTGGCGGCAGAAGCGGCGGCGGGCACGGCCCAAGGCGTTTTTCCGAAGCGGGAGGACAGCGTGCCCGGTGCAGAGCAGGACGTGGGGAAGAAGGGGAGGAGAAAGGTGTCCATCACCCTGCCTCTCCTCTCTCCAAGGCTTGAGCAGAAAGGGAGAAGCTCTTCTCACCCGCGCTCCCTCCCGGCCGTGTCAGAGATGCCGTTAGCTCTGGCGTGGTTCCTCCCTCTTTCAGGGTGCCTTTGGGCTGGGGGGTGGGTGTCTCGGGGTCTCCTTTCTTTCTTGTTGGACTGAAAATTTGGAATGTTGGAGCCCGGGGGCAGCCCGAGAACCCCTGCCCACCCGACGCTCTAACCACAGAGCGTATCTGGCACGCGTCGGTCAAACAGCAGGTCGTCATTAAGAACCTGGAGCACTTAATGAGTTGCAACCTGTGAAGAAAACGGACTGTTTAATATTTAGCACACTCGGCTGGTCCGTCCTGGATTCCTGGGCAGGGCCGGGGCCATTTATCACCCCTTGCAGGCAGGACATGGCATTGGTGGGGGCTCTCCGTTCCCCAGGGCTGGCTGTGCCGTCTCGGGGGCAGAGCCACTGTCACGTCTTTCGGTGTTTAGAAGCATCAAACAAAATCACAAATTTCTGTTGCTCCGCAGAGGCCGGTGCAGGTCTAAGATCTGCAGAGCCGTTCAGCAGACCTTGCCCTGTGACCTGTGGGCTTTTTGGAAGAGCTTTGCATGGGAAAAGGGTCTTGCTACTAACCTGGGCATGCCGCGCTGTGCTGTGCGGTGCTCGCAGCTGACGTCAGACGTGCGGACGGGGCGCGCTGAGAACACGCAGCGAGCGGGCTCAGGCTCGCACCAACATCCCCGTGTGCCCCTGACGTGGTTGAGCTTGTCTCAGTCCCTCGTTCCTCGTCATCATCTCCAAGTCGCGGCCCTTCGTACCCAGGTTTGGAGCAGCCGCCCCAGCAGGTGCCGCGCTTTGCCAGCAGCTCCTTGCAGGACGCGTAGGTGCGGACAAAACCCCTCCGTGGTGCCCAAGCCTGGCCCGAGGCGGGACGGCACCTCCCGTCGCATCCCGTCCCTCTCGCGCTGCGCTGCTCCGGGCAGTGCCGGCGAAAAGGCTCCGTGACGTCTCCTGGCAACGTGACCCCTTACTCATGACAAACAGAAAGGTCCTTCAGTCGATAATCTCCAAGATCTGTCTCTCTGCTGTCCCTTTGCGCCAGCCAAAGCCGCGTGCCCCGCGTCGGCTAGCTGTGCTCGTCCCCAGTGATGCCCTTATGGTCTCTCCCAGCCTTGGGAGCTCGTGTGCTGGGCTGCAGCGAGCCAGGACGCTGCTGACCAGGCTGTAATGAGCTACAGCGCGTACGTACCTGCCCTTCCTGCGCTGCCCGGCGCCTCGCTGCTCCTCGAGGCAAGTCAGAGGCGGCAGCGTCCCTCCAGGCATCGCCCGGCGCAGAATTCGCGTTTGTTACATCATCACGCCTTCACCTCAGCAGCATCAACGCCTTCACCGCTCCTCGCCGGGCAGCGATTCCCTCTCCGGGCAGTGATTCCCCCTCCGCACAGCCAGGTTTCCCAGCGGGCTTTTTGGGCAGTGGAGGGAAACGGGGGATCTCTCCTCTCCCACACCTCCCTGGTGCCCCGTCTCACCTGCTCAGCCCGCTGTTAGGAAGTGGTGGATGGTGCCGACGGTACCAGGATGCTTGATCCGTCCTTAGCCAGCATCACCCCTCATCCTCCCGGGGTACAGTCGGAACAACAGGCTGGTTTGTTACCCCCATTCGGGCTGCGGTGACGAAGCCCAGCGCCGCCCGTCAGGTACCACCGGCCAGCCCCGACCGCATCGCTCCCACACCTTGCCATCCCTTTGCTCATTCCTTCACCCTCCTTCCTCCATCCCCATCCCCTCCCAAATAAATAACCTGCCCTGGATTACTTTTTCCATTTGATCCCGGTTTTGCTACATCTGCCCCAATTTTGGTATTTCTGACCCCTCCGTGTGAGCTGAGCTGCAAGCCGGGCTGAACCCCTGATTCAACCCTCCTGCCTGCTCCTCGAGTCCCTCCCTCGCTGGCACGGCACACGGGCTTCATCCAAAATCAGGTTTGTCGTAACTCGGAGCAAACCTGCTCCGTCACAGCACTCCGGAGCCTTTGGATCCATGAGCGAAGGCTCCGCGTCTCCCTCCCGGAGCCATCTCAAAGGGCGCAAGCGGCGACAGTGCAGCTTTGCGCCGGTGCGATGTTGGCGCTGCCTCTTGCCCTGGTGCTGCGGTTGGCGCGGGCAGCGCGAGATGGACAGACGGACGCCGTTCCCACTGCTCTGAACTTCCCTTGGGCGCTGCGTGTGCCGCTCAGCCTGCCACCGCGCCGAGCAAAGCGTTGATAATCTTGGGCCTGAAATCCAGTTATCCAAATAGGATTTGCTCCTGCCGGTGATGGTGGGATTTAATGGAGAGGTTTTTTTTCTCTGCTCACGGTTGTAATCCAGTAGCTCGGGGCGCTCAGCCTGTCATTACATTGGTGCAAATAATCTCCGAACTCGGTGGCGTGGCCTTCGGGGCCCCGGTGGTTAGGTGGTTCCCGGTGATGGGCGGCGTGTGCCGTGCCGGAGCGCCGTGGCTCAGCTGGGTGAGACCCCGTGTGAGGGCAGAACCCTCTGGTTGGGGTGTCCTGCTCCCACCTGGGCTCTGGGTGGCTTTTCCCATGCTGGGGGGGACGTGAGCACCCACCTCTTACGCGTCATCCCGGGACGGAGGAGGTCGTATCTGCTTTTCCAGCCCAGTGCGTCTGTAGGAGCAAAGCCAGAGTCTTGGCTCAGCAGGTCCGTGTGTCTCGGCCAACCTGGGGACCTGTGTCCCCCAGGGGTTCCCAGGCAGAGCAGTGGGAGCTGCTGCTGGTAGGAGGGACACTCTTAGACTGGGCTTACTGGGGATCCGGACTGGGTTTTGGTACATCCCTGTTTCTCAGCCAGGATCCCTGGGGAGCGGGGCCGTGTCCTGGGGTGACAGGACAGCATCGTCTCACGGCGGTGGTTGCTCAAGTGAAGGTTTTTACAGCTGAGGCTTTGCTAATGAGCCCCAGAAGATCCTGGCAGGGGCTCGGTGCACCTCCACGTGCTGCCGGCGAACCTCACGGCAGGTCACCCCAATGCCCAGGAGAAGATTGGGAGGTTCAGGTCGGCGCAGTGGAGCATCCTCGAGGCCAAAGCCTGGTGTGGAGCCATCGCCTCTCCTGGGAGTCACGCTGCGATAGCCGGGTGCTCACCAGGGCCGGCCGGTGCTGGTGGCCGTGACCTTACGGGCTGTTCCTCCTCTCCCCCAGGTGAGCCACCACCCCCCGGCAGCCGCCCACCACGTCTACTCCAAGCGAGGGTGGACGTTGTGGCAGGAAATCACGATCGCCAGCAAGTTCAGGGGCAAATACCTCTCCATCATGCCACTGGGTAGGTGACTCGCGCCGAGAGGGTTTGGGTTTTATCCTGCGCCGCTCCTGCGGTACTCGAGGTTAAAGCAACGCGCCGGTCCCTTGGGCTCGCGTGGGGCTCAGCGAATTCCACCCCGAGCCGTGCAGGGAATACAGATTTGTGCTCCCGATCACCGACAATCCAAGGATAACTCCTCTGCCCTGGAAATGGAAATTACGCCAGCTGCAAAGGGAGGCTGCTTTGGCCGTGCTTTGGCCGCATCCTGCTTGCCCATGAATTGATTTCTCCTGAAATGATATTTAAAGGCTACCTTGCTGCCCGTTTTACCCCTCTCCCTGGCAGCCAGATGCAATAAGCTGCCTCCTTCCAAGGTTTTTGGTTGTCTTCTGCCTGTCGCTGGGCTGGATGCGCACCCGGGGCTGGTCCCAGAGCTCTGCTGGTGCCTGGCCGGTCCCGTGACACTGCGAGTCAACCAGGCAGCACGTTTCCGACCTGCTTTTAAAATCAGCCCTTTTTTGGGGGGTGGAAGAGGGCAGAGGGACTCGCGGGTGTTGCAGCTCCCTTAGGACGGCAGACACGGAGCGTGCAGCGAGGGGAGGGATGACTCCAGCCCTGGTTGGGGGCTGGGGATGGGAGGTGCAGGTAGAGGGACCAGGCTGGCTCCGAGGATGAGCGTGGTGCCGGGGGGGGTGACGTGCAGAGGGGACCGTCCCTGCAGCCCTGCCCCGCCGTCTGCCCTCGCCGAGCCCGGGACACCCCTCTCTCTCCGCAGGCGCCATCCACCTTGAGTTTCACTCCAGCGGGAATCACTACGTCTGGAGGAAAGTCACCTCCACCGTTCACAACATCATCGTGGGCAAGCTCTGGATTGACCAGGTCGGTGGCTTCGGGTCCCAGGGGACGTGTCCTGCCTGGCCTCACCGGGCTCCGGGGAAGGGCGGGGGGACTGGAAGGGCCTTTTCTGCTGCCATGGGATTCCCTGGCGGGGATGGGGGGAGGCTTTTTGGAGCTCCTAATGGCTCGTCCCAAGGCCAGCAGCTCCGTGGGGCAGGGTGGTCACGCGCGTGATGGGTTTTACCCTGCTGCTGGTGAGCCGCGGGGCTGGCGGGGGCGGCCGGAGCGGCGGTTACAGCCGAAAGGGATGCTGCAGCTGGTGGTGATTTGTACCTGCACTACGACTAACTCCTGATTTGTCTCCTTGCAACGTCTCTCACTCGCTGTGGTTCTGTGTCTTTCATCTAGTCTGGTGAAATAGAGATTGTTAACCATAAGTCAAAAGATAAATGCCAGCTGAAATTTACCCCCTACAGCTACTTCTCCAGAGACGTCCCCCGAAAGGTACGTGTCCGGGGGGGTCTCCTCCTCCTGCTGGCAGCCCTGCGCGGGGTGACGCCTGGCTCTTCCCTCCCAGCCGGGCTCACGGGGTCCCGGTACCGCAGCTGGGATGAGCCCCAGGGTGGGGGGGACCTCCAGGCACAGCCCCCGTGGCGGCTCTGAGTCTGCTGGAGCTGCAGCGCTGAGACCGGGGGGAGGATTTGCCGGGCTGGAGACCCACCTGCACGGTCAGGGTGGGCCCACGCTCCCCCCTGCGCTGGGACACGCGGCTCCAGGGCACCTGGGGGGGTGTTCTGCCTTCCCCCCCACCTCCCCCCAGTCCTCCGGGCGCTTCCAAACGCCACCAGAGCCGTCTCCTTCTGCCAGGTGACAGGAGTGGTGAGCGACGCCGATGGTAAAGCCCACTACGTCATGTCCGGCACGTGGGACGAGAAGATGGAGTGCTCCAAGATCGTGCAGAGCAGCCACGGCAGCACCAGCACGGAGGGCAAACAGAAAACAGTCTACCAGACCTTGTCTCCAAAGGTCCTGTGGAAGAAGTACCCCCTCCCGTGAGTCCCCTCCCCGCACGGGGTGCTGTGCCCGGGGGTGCAACGGCCGGACAGGGATTAACAGTGTCACCGGCACAGAGGGTCCGGTGTGCCCGGTCCTGAGGACGCGGGGAGGGGACCGGGACGTGGGTGGCTTGTTCAGGGTGTGAGCACGCAGCGGGAGGGGAGAGCAGGTCCCTGCCAGGGCAGCGTGTTTTTGGGGAACCCTGGCTGGTGGGTTTTGGGCAGCCAGAGGCACCAGTTCAGTTTTCTGGGCTGCCGGCCGTGGCAGGGAGATGTGTTGGCTGCTTCGCCTCGCTGGTGAGTCCGTGGCCATCCCGTCTCACCGGTCACTTCAGCGCTGAGGGACCAGCCCTCTCGCAACGCTCTGACCCGCAGCGGGGCTGCTCTCGCCCACCAAACCACTCTCCAACCGTTGGCAGCCCCCACGGCTGGTCCCCACGTTGGAGACGCTCTGTTGGTCCCTGGTGGAAAGCGTCCTCTGCTTGGTGCCACCCGTTCCGCGGCCGGGGATCCGGCAGCTCTTGGGTGACGCTGTTTTGTGTCTCGACTGTGCGATACAGCGCTCGGAGTGCGTAGGCTCGGCTTTTAGCTTCCCTGCCTGGGGCCGATGGAGGAGGGGTCTGCTCCCCTCCAAGACGCCCATCGAGGCGTCATCAGCATCTCCGCTTAGAGGGGGGGAGGCCGGGCTCCCCGCAGGATCTCTGCGCGTCTGGTTCGGGGTAGCACCGGCAGCATCAGCGGGGCTGGGGTGAGACGCGAGGGCGCGAAGCGCTGGGGCGCTCTGCTCGAGGTACGCGCCACCTCCGCCGTCCTGATCGGGGCTCTCCGGCCGCAGGGAGAACGCCGAGAACATGTATTTCTTCTCCGACCTGGCCCTCACCCTGAACGAGCCCGAGGAGCGAGTGGCCCCCACCGACAGCCGGCTGAGACCCGACCAGCGGCTGATGGAGAGCGGCCGCTGGGACGAGGCCAACGTGGAGAAGCAGCGGCTGGAGGAGAAGCAGCGAGCCGTGCGCCGGAGGAGGGAGGCCGAGGCCGTGGAAGCCCTGGAGGAAGGTGAGATGCTTCGGGATGCCGACCGGCCGTGTCACGCTGCGGGAGGGGGGGGATGCGGCGAAGAGACCCCGCGGGGTTTGGGGGCTGAGGGAAGGACCCCTCCTCGATTCGGGCGGCTGGGGGGGAGCGTGGGACTCGCCGGGAAAAGCGGCTCTTACCCCCCCCCCCCGCGCTTCTCCCCGGCCAGGCAAGGACTACGAGGGCTACATCCCGCTGTGGTTTGAGCGCAAGGTGGATGCCGTGACCGGGGAGCTCATCTGCGTCTACAAGGGCGGTTACTGGGAGGCCAAGGACAAGCAGGACTGGAGCGCGTGCCCCGACATCTTCTGAGGTGCTCCGCTCGCGCCGGGGTGGCCGGCCCCGTGCCTCCGTTCACCGGGACAGACAGAGGGACAGCGAGGACACGCCGGCAGCGTCCCGCTGGCAGTTAACAGCGCAAGTACCTACGCAGAGTCAATACATGCAGAAATTTGAAAAGAAAATCTAAGCAGGGATTCCAAACCTATTTTTTTACGCACTAAGAAATAGCATCTTTTTTTTTTTTTTTTTAATGATGGCTTTTTCAGCGACTAATTAGGAATTGAGGACACGTGGATCTGGTTCGTTTTTAGCCTAGCGTATTTATTGCTATCAGGAGTTGCTGCCTATATCTTTCAACGCCTTGGCTTCATCGGCCGAGACGTCGACTTCCAAAGAAGCTCGCGTTGTGGGGATGCCGTGCATTTGTGTGAGCAATTTTCTTTGACTTTTTTTTTTCCCCATTTGTGTGTGGACTTTATGGATTATTTCTTTTTTTTTTTTAAAATCTGCTCCTGGTTCAAGTTCCTTCAAAGACGGACACGAACAACGCTGCGTCCTGCTCCCAAGTCTGCCTCCAGGAGCCGTGGCACTTGATCCTGGAGGCTCTTTGTGGTTCCTGCAGTGCCCAGTCATCCCAGTGACACCAATTAGGATATTTCAACTGGTGACTTTTTTTTTTTTAAGCTTTTTTTTTTTTAAAAGAAGCGTTTGAGCAGGTTCCCCGCAGTCTGCCGTCTTTAGTCAAGGCTTAGAGCTGTCTTTAAGATGATGCTTTGTGAGAGTGATTGGAGTGAGGTTTGGTTTGGTTTTCCTGCAACCACATCCGAAGGGGGAAACGGTCTCGCCGAGGTCGGGAACGCCTGGCAGACACAGAGCGAAGAGGTTTGTAGAGCAGCGATGCTCCGGGGTCCGTGCACCGGCTCTCTCCCGCTCCGTCTCGCTGCAGCCCGGGGGCTGGCAGGAGCCTGGACCTCGGTGCCGGGTTTGCGGCAGCATCTCTGCGCTGAGCTCTGCCCGAGGCTGGGTGGGAGGAAGCGATGCCGTGGTGCCGCTGGGACGGAGCCTCCCTGGGATGCAGCCCTGCTCCTGGGTCTCCCATCCCTCTTGTCTTCCCCGTGAAGCCAGACAGGTCTGGTCCACAGTCCCCCGTTGTGGGGCGGGGGGGGCACAGGCTGAGCCTGGAGCGCACCCGCAGCCCGGCGCCCGGCTCCGTTCCCTCTCCCCATCCCGCGCCGCTCTCTCCCAGGAGCAGTTCCAGGTCCTCGCTGAAGCAGCCTGAGCGTGGGGGGAGTCCCACGTCCCCCGCTCACCCCTCTGCCTGCCATCGCCTTCCTGCGGCCCTGGACACGCCGGGAGGGGCAGAGCAAGCGCTGCCCGTGATCGGCGAGGACCGGGAGTGAGCGCTGCTCCGGCACCGGCCGTGCAGCCGGGTACCGCCGGTCCCCAGCGCTGAAGATGAGGATGGAGGGTGGTGATCCCAAAGGTGGGATCCGCTGGGCCAGAGAGTTATCAGGAAGACCTGGACGCCCACCTTTGCCCCGTCGGATCTCATTTTTGATGTCGTCTTGTCCGGATCTTCATTGTACCGTACTGACTGCTGCCTCCCGGGGGTCAGAGGCCACCCCTAGCTGGACGTCGCATCCACATTGGGAGATAATTAGCAATAATGAACTTTGAGGCAATGGTAACTGGAATACCCAGGCTGCACATGGGACACTTATGCAATCAGGTTCCTCGACCATCAGTCTCCTCCTGATCGGCTTCTCTTCCAGCCCCTCCGCCCCCGTTACCCACAGCACCCCGACGTGTACAGTATCTATAGACCTCGTACGGCGTAACAGTAGTGAGTGGCTATTGGAGTGGCAACACACACTGATTTCAATGTACCCCTTAATCTTATTTATTTGCTTCTAATTTATATATATATATATATATACACACAAAAATATATATAAAATTATTTTGCTTAAATTTCTATGGTACACAATAGATGAAAAATAATGAAGACAGAAGTGTCTGAGTTTTTGTAGCCCGAGTACGATTTCCCCTAGGCGTATCCCGGCGGTAGGGTGTAGGGGTGATGGTGACCAATTCCCAAAGCAGAGATGCAACATTTTGCTCCAAAGCTGGATGCTATCGCGTTCGTAAGGTGTCACAAAGATATTCCCTTCTAGAAACGGTGCATTTGGGCTTTGAAGGGCGGCACTCGGTACCCCCTGCATTGGGGAGCGTGATGCTCCGAGCGTTACAGCAGCCGGTCTGGAGTCTTTGCTCCTTGCAGACCCTTCCCCGAGGTCTCCCCGGGGTTCGGTAAAGCCGCTGCAGCTCTGAAATGATCCCAAATTCCCTGTGGGACACGGAGAGCTGCCGGGTGCCCCGGGCCCAGGGCGTGCAGATCTCCTTTGGGCTTTCACCTTCCTGGGAGAGTGGAGGATGGTCCACGCTAAACCTTCACACCGCTGGCTTGGTGTCTGACGGCAGCCAAATTCCCCGGGGCGGGTTTGTTCCGCTCGAGGCCTGAAGCGGTTTTGTAGAATGGGCTAAAAATTGAGCTCTTCAAAATGCCTTATTTTCCTCGTTTGCTTTGTCAATGCAAGAGTTACCCGAGAGCTTGGAGAGGTGAGAAGCTCCTGCACGGGCTGTCCCCAAAGCAGGATCCGAGCATTTCCGCAGCGGAGGAGAGCGGGGAGTGAGATGTTGCTCAGTAAGTGCTGGCACCAAGGGTCCTGCTGGGCTCTGGGACCCCAGGAGGTCCTCCCTGATGTACCCCCATCGCTGCATCTGTCTAGAAATCACCATCACAGACCCTGCACAGCTTAGCAGAGCTCGGGGGAGCGCGAGGAGGACCCCCAAAACAGACATCCCTCGTTTTTTAGGCTAATTTTAAAAACCGCTCTATCTTCCAGAGATCATCTAGCAGCAGCACTTAATCAGAGCACCATCTCCTGGTCTTTCCGTTCCTCCGAAAGGATTTTAATGTCATTCCACTGTAAATGCTGTTGAATGTATTTCTTTTTGAACAATATATTGTGAGTGATCCCTCTTCTCCTACACAGTAATAAAACTTGGATTCGGGAGTTTTAAAAGCTGCGGTGCTGAGGTTGTCACTTGCTCCTCAAGGCTGCAGGTGGGAGGTCCTGCAGGAACCCCAAGGCGGGTGAGCTCTGGGCATGGATGAGGGTCTGGACACGTGGTGGATGGCAGGTGAGGTGGCCAGGGAGGTGGCCCAGAGGAGAAGGAGACCTATGGGAAGAGATGGGGACATGGCCCAGGGAAGGTTGTCCAAAGGAGGAGGTCGCCCAGGGGAGGAGGACTATGGGAGGTGGCCCAGAGGACAAGGAGATCCAGGGGAGTGGTTGTTCAGGGAAGGAGAAGGATTGGGAGGAGGTTGCCCAGGGGAGGAGATGGTCCAGCGAAGGTGGCTGGAAGGGAAGGAGCGACCAGGAGAGGAGATGGCCCAGTAGCGGTTGTCCAAGGCAGGAGATATCCAAGGGAAGGTTGCCCAGGGGAGGAGGTCCAGGAAAGTGGGAATGTGGGAGGTGGCCCAGGGATAAGTACCCATGGAAGGAGATTCTCCAGGAGAGAAGGAGAGAGAGCTTAGAGGAGAAGGAGGACCAGGGAAAGGGTTAGCCAGGGAGGGAAAAGGGCCGGGGGAGATCATCTGGGGAGGACGTGTCCCAGTGGAGGCTGGCCAAGGCAGAAGACGGTTGCCCAGGGGAGGAGGTCCAGGGAAGGAGGAACAGGAGAGGTGGCCGGGGGGAAGGAGCCCAGGGAAGGAGTTTGTCTAGGCATGGTGGGAAAGAGATGGCCCAGGGGATGCTGGCTGGGGCAGGAGGTGGCCAAAAGCAGGTGGCCCAGGAGAGGAGGCCCAGGGGAGGTGGCGGAGGCTCTGGGCAGGGGCTGTGGAGGTGGGTGGGGGAAGCCCAGGGCAGGCTGAGACTGGCCGGCTGCGGCNCAAATCTGCCCGTCGTCCGTCACCGCAGCGCCAGGAGGTGGGTGGGCTGGGCCGTGTCATTCTCGAAATGTTCACTCTGAAGCCTAATGAGTTCATGGGGGGCTTCTAGAGCATGTTAACCCTCACCTTGCCTTGTGTCGTAGGCCCCGGTGGCACAGCAGGCACGGAGCTGGAGGACGCTGCCTCCAAAGGCCAGAAACGCAGTAAGGCTCGTGCAGGTGCCCAGCTCTGCACCCAGGGCACGGGGGTGCCCGGCTCTCCCCCAGCCCCGGACCAACGCACCTCTGCTCCCGTGCTGCTGGGGACGGGTTTGTCCCAGCCGCTCCATAGCGGAGCAGTTTTCAAGCGCAGGGTGCAAGAAGCCAGGGCTGCTGCCTGCTGCCCTCCCTGCCTGTCCCCACCGGACTGTTCCTTCCCCCTCCCCCGGCACGGGGGATTTTGCCTCCCCCGGGGATTTAAGAGCTGCTGCTCGGTCCTGGCCAGCAGCGCCTCTTTCCTCCTCTCTGCAGAGCTGGACCCAGGGAAGCAGCCGGGGTTTGCAGGATCCTGGGAACGCCGGGACCGTGGGCTGGACCTCACCGATGCCTGGGTCAGACAGACGTGGGGCACAGGACGGGGGCGGGGGAGGGTGTCACAGCGTGGGGCTGAGATGCTGGGGAGCAGGGGATGATGCAGCACCAACAGCGGGGTGCTCCTGCCCTGTCCCACCACCCCTCGGTGCACTGACGCTGCGTGACCGCCGCTCACCGGCGGTGCCCCATGCCCCCTCTCCCCCCCGCAGCAGCACGGGGCGGGTGCGCAGGGCGCCGGTGGCAGCAGAGACGGTGACATCTCTCCCAACACCCTCCTCGATGGCTCCTGGGCGGCTGGTGAGTGGGGACAGGGCAATTTGGTGTTTTCTCAGCTCTGTTTTGCCTCCCCACCCGCCAGGCCCAAACCCCGCTGCAGAGCGATGCCTCGCTGGGGATTAGCAGCCGCTCTGATGCGCAGGCAGAGGATTTTGCAGCTACGGCTGTTTCAATAAAACAACAGCGCACCGCAGAGACCGAAATAGAAAAGTGCTAGGAGAGCAAAATTGTACCGTGGGAACCTGGGGCTGCAACGCAAATGCCGGATGGGTTTTTGCAAAGAGGNTTGCCCAGGTGAGCACAGGTCGGGGCTGGGGTGGGGTGGGGGACCCCGGCACTGGGGCTCCCTGTGCCCGTGCCGGCAGCCTGCCCGGCGGTGGGGAGGAACGTCCCTGCCTGCTCTGGCTGCGCCGGGCCAAGGGTCTGGCAGCTCCTGGGTGCAGCAAGTGCGACAGCGTCTCGGCTTTAACGAAAGGCAACCCCCCCCCCCCCCCCCCCCCCCCCCCCCCACCCCCCCCCCACCCCCCNCCTTCCCCCTCCCCCGGCACGGGGGATTTTGCCTCCCCCGGGGATTTAAGAGCTGCTGCTCGGTCCTGGCCAGCAGCGCCTCTTTCCTCCTCTCTGCAGAGCTGGACCCAGGGAAGCAGCCGGGGTTTGCAGGATCCTGGGAACGCCGGGACCGTGGGCTGGACCTCACCGATGCCTGGGTCAGACAGACGTGGGGCACAGGACGGGGGCGGGGGAGGGTGTCACAGCGTGGGGCTGAGATGCTGGGGAGCAGGGGATGATGCAGCACCAACAGCGGGGTGCTCCTGCCCTGTCCCACCACCCCTCGGTGCACTGAAGCTGCGTGACCGCCGCTCACCGGCGGTGCCCCATGCCCCCTCTCCCCCCCGCAGCAGCACGGGGCGGGTGCGCAGGGCGCCGGTGGCAGCAGAGACGGTGACATCTCTCCCAACACCCTCCTCGATGGCTCCTGGGCGGCTGGTGAGTGGGGACAGGGCAATTTGGTGTTTTCTCAGCTCTGTTTTGCCTCCCCACCCGCCAGGCCCAAACCCCGCTGCAGAGCGATGCCTCGCTGGGGATTAGCAGCCGCTCTGATGCGCAGGCAGAGGATTTTGCAGCTACGGCTGTTTCAATAAAACAACAGCGCACCGCAGAGACCGAAATAGAAAAGTGCTAGGAGAGCAAAATTGTACCGTGGGAACCTGGGGCTGCAACGCAAATGCCGGATGGGTTTTTGCAAAGAGGCCAAGATGCAGTCTGGGACCAGGACTCTCCCATCAGGCAGTGGCTTCCCATTTTTCCTGGTAGAAGAGCTGACAGCATCCACCCCCTGTGCCCTGCTGCCCCCGCGAGCCTTTGCACTACGCCCGCCGCTGAGCTGTGCAATGCCTGGGAGCATCCCTCAGGGTGAAAAATTACCCTGTTTNTGTGGCTTTTTCTTTTGGAAGCAGTTGAGGTTCAGGCTCTTGCTGGAGAGGGTGAGATGCCGTCAGCATTTGAGCTTAGGGGTGCACCAAATGCTCCCCGGTGAGAACAGGCACTGCTGGTGCCTCCAAGCCGGTTCAGATCCAGCTGGGTGGGATGGTCCTTCCCATCCCTGCCCGGGCACAGGGCAGGCTCACGGCTCTCTGCTTTCCCATGCAGAGCTGGAAGGACACTGTGCCGGGTGTCCCCAGGGTGACACCAGCCCTGTCCCACGGGACGACCACTGCTGGGGGCTGGCTCAGCTCCTCGGCTCCCAGCCCAGCCTGGGGGACCGGAGCAGCTCCAGCTCCATCTGCACGGAGGACTTCGCTGCCCGGTTTCAGGAGCGCATGGTGGAGCCTCTGCTGTTCTCTGAGGAGGAGGAAGATGAGCCCGCTGGGAATGTCCCTGCTGAAGGAGATAATCCTGGGCAGGATGAGTCCTTGTTCCCTGCAGGGAGAAGACTGGATGTCCAGCAACAGTTGGCGGTGGAGTGGGGCAGGCATCTTTCGCAGGGCACATCTCCACTTCTGGTGAGGAGGGAGAGCCTGGAGTCTCTGGGACAGAGGATATCCAGGCTGAGCCAGAGTGGCCGGGGTCCCCAGCCAGCCCCCTCCACGCAGCCGGCCCTTGGCCAGGAGGTCCCTCCCCATGGGGATCCATGCTCTGGGGAAGACCTGTTGGCCATCGCCTTGCTCGGTGACGACTCGGCTGCTGGGTGTCCCTGGAGAGCCCCAGCCATCTCTGCCGCCAGGAGCGGGGCAGGGGCAAGGAGGGGTTCTGCCAGCAGCGGTTTGCAGGGCGACAGCGGTGCTGGGACCAGGGGACATCCCTCCAGAAAGTCCCTGGTCCTGAGATGGCAGGAGCCACCGGCTCTCTGGGGACGGTGTGGAGGGGACGTCACCCTTGCTGTGGAAGATGCGGAGAAGGAAGGAGCGGGCAGCAGGCAGAGGAGAGCTCCCTGCTCGGCTCACCGTGAGTCTGGGTTGGCAGCGGGGTGCTGCGGCAGTGCTGGGGGAGGATGGAGGACGGGGACCAAGCAGGGGGAAGGGGCATGGCTGGGCCAGGGACCCTCTGTCTGGGCAGGAGCAGGGAGCTGCGTGCACGGCACAATTGCAGGGACCAGCCCCAGTTGCTCTTGGAGTTTGTCTGGGGTGTGTGGACTCTCCCCCAAAATACTTTATCCCCACAGGTACCAACACAGCAGTGAGACCCCCCGGTCGATGCGGACCCCGGGCAGACGTGACATCCTGCCCGGGAGGGGTTGCCCAGTCCTGGTGGCAGCGTGGGAAGCAGAGAGCCGTGGTGCCATGCAAGGTACGTCCCTGGGCTGGCTGTGCCCTGCTGGGGGTACGGCAGGATGGGTGATTCTGCTGCCAGGCAGAAACTGTGGCAGGATACACTGGGTGGTCAGTGATGGGTGAGGGGATGGCTCCTGGCTCTGCTTTCTGCCAGGGTGTGGGGAGCAGAGGGGATGTAGCCAGGAGACCAAGCCTAGCCCTGGTCCTTGGGTCCCATGTGGTGGCCATGGGAATCTGCGGAGAAAGGAGCTAATGAGTTTGTAACCCCGCTTCTGGTGCCAGCGTGCAGCGGGGCAGCCGGTGTTGCCGCGTTGGTCCCCACAGAGGAGCCAGGAGGGGACACGAGAGCTGGGATCGGGTGTGGAGGGGACTCGGAGCAGAGGGGACAGAGCCAGGTACGCCGGGGGCTCCAGGGATGGATCCCGTGCTGAGGCTGGAGGCTCAGCTCAGGCGTGCCCACAGATCCCTGCCAGTGCCCTGGGAGCAGAGGATGGCTCTGGGAGCCCAGGAGGGTCCTGGACCCCGGGGTGCTGGGTGCTGTGGGGTCTCTGCCTGCGGAGCGGCGTGGATGGGGATGTGGGTGATGGTGTCCCTGCCGCAGGGCTGGCCTGGCGCTGCTGGCACCCGCCCAGGACGTCTGCCGTTGGGACCCGACGGACCCGGAGAGGATGGTGAGATGCCCCTGAGATGGCCAGAGCAGGGGCTGGCCCGGCACAGCCGTGGGTGGCAGGGACAGGTCGGGGGGGGCTTCAGGCATGTGGTCCTGGGGGGCCCTCGGCGGGCTGGGGTCAGCAGGATGCGGGGGGCTGCGCTGGCCACGGCCACCAGCTCTGCTCTGGGAGGGAAGAGATGTGCTGCTCCCGTGCACGGTGCGAGGGCCAGAGTTGGCTCCTGGAAGAGGTAAAGACACGGAAAAGGGGGATTTTCCAGTCTCGGCAGGGGCAGAGGGCCTGTGCGTACTGCCGGGAGGGGCTGGAGCAGGAGAGAAGGAAAACGTTGGCTTTGCAAGAAGAGAAACTGGAGTTACAAAAGGTTGGTGCTCTCCCGACTTTCCAGTGGCCCAGGGTCGCACCAGAGGGACCCTGGGAAGGAGCACGTCCCCTGTCAGAGGCCAAGCCCCTTACCCAGGCGTGCACATGTCCCATGGGAAGCGTTCGGTGCTGCCTAAATTCCTAAAGAGCCCAACTATCTTTATCTGCGGGAAGTTTTATTGAGAGGCTGGAGCTGTGAAGAGAAGAATTTGTTTTGAAAACCACCGTACGCAGGCTGGGGTTATTGGTCTGCAGGTCAGAAGGTCCCTGGAGAGTCCCAGCAGAGCGGGCAGAGCTGGGGCCCTGGGTGCAGGCAGGAGGAGCAGGCAGGGCTTGCAGCGGCACAGTGATCCCGGGGTGGTGATCCCCACACTGGCGACACTTCCCCACCGAACCCCAGCTCTTGGTGGGGGGTGGGGGGGGTGGGGGGTCATTGCCCCCTGTGCTGGAGCAGGCTGAGCTGGTGCCACCCTGGCCAGGAGGGACTCGGGCATCCTGCATGGGGACTGCCCTTGGGAAGAGCCTTCCCAGACCCGGAGGGTGGCCGTGGGCTGCCGAACGGGATGACGTGACCCCAGTGTCTCTTGCAGAGGCTCTGGGAGCTGGAGCATCGTACCCGCTCCCTCCTGCGGCAGAGGCAGGAAGCCCTGCACCAGCTCCACGTGCTGCTCCAGAAGGAGAAGGTGGACACCCTTCGGCAGCTCCGGGAGGCCCTGGAGCAGGTCGGGGAAGGGAGAAGGGAATGGGTGGGGATACGGGATAACTCCAGCTCGGTGCCCTGGAGCTGAGTTCACACGGGGACCCCACTGGGCAGCTGCCGGGGCACACCATGGCTGGTCACGTCAACCACAGCAAAACTGCCGGCTCCGCTCGGCCGGCCGGGGACCGTGGCTCATGCAGGGAGGGAGAGCAGCACTGGGGAGAACAGCAGCCCAGATGTGCAGCTCCCTGAGGTCACCCAGACATGAGAGGGGCTGTGCAGGGATGGAGGGGTCTGCTGGGCACATCGGGCAGCAAGCTCAGCAGCTTGCCTCGCAGGGGCAAGGTCTGTGCACCGAGCTGGGGATGCCCTGGGACAGCAGAGCAGATGCCCTTCTGGGAGCCTCCATGCTCGCCCTGCTCCTGCCAAGCCTCCCCTGCTCAGCCCGGGGTGTACACGCTGGCTCCAGGTCTTTCCTAGAAGCTCCAACCTGGCTGTGAAGCCAACAGTTTGTATGTGCAAGGCTGAGCGGACCCGGGGGCAGATCTGGGTGGTGCAGGCGCTGCTGCGATCCATCTCTCTCCCGGTGGCTGCTCCCCCAGGAAAGGGCTGTCGGGAGCACCCGGCTGAGAGCGCGGATGCGGCGGCTGGAGCAGCTCCTGGGCCACCCAAGGGTGCCAGTGGTGCCAGGGCAGGCTGGGTGCTCCCGGGCCACGGGGACCGCCTCAGTGTGCCCGCGCCAGCACAGCCCCCTCCCTGACAATGCCACGGGGCAGGGCCCTTCGCCCGCAGCGGTCAGGTGAGTCCTGTAACTGCAGGGTGCTCCGCGCTTGCCCAGTGTGGGTGACGTGGGCTCCTGTGCCCCACAACCCCCGGGCATCCTTTGTAGAGGGGCCGCTCGGTGCTTTTGGCATGCCGGCTCTTCCTCCCTGCCCATGGCCCATCTTCTCCGGCTCATCTCTGCTGTCCCCCAGCCGTGCGCTCCGTGTCCTGCGTGGCCTCCGAGAGCAAATCCAGCATCACCTTGGGGAGCTGCGGAGGGAGGATGGAGCCCAGGAGCCTGCTGGTCAGAGGAAGAAGGTGATGTGAGCCAAGGGATGGGGAGGAAGGTCTCACCCTGCACAGCCGTGGAGCCAGGGTGGGCTTTGGACCAGTGGTGTCTGACCCAGAGAGCCGCCCTGGTCCCTCTGCCTCTGGCACACAGCCTGTGGCTTGGGGCTGGGAGCTTCTGGCGACTCTCTTGCCCTGTCTGTGCCCATCCATCGTCTTAGCTGGGGCACTGCTGGGCTGGCAGCCCCTGGAGACATCCCACAGTGGCCAAGGGCTCGGCGTTGGGCCGGGAACGGCAGCTGCCAGGCTCTCCCCTCTCCTCAACCAGCTGCAAAGCCCCCTGCCCCTCTCTGCAGCTGTGAAGTTGATGGGATCCATGACAGGCATCAGACCTTGGATGAATCCGAATTACGCACCCTGGGAGTCTGCGTCCTGGTGCACGGGGTGGTGGGATGTCTGCTAGAGAGCGGCCCCTCTCCAGCCACGCGTAGACCCCTTATGTGGGCTGCCTGCGTTCCTGTCCACATGCAGGAGCACGAGCAGAGGCAGCAGCGAGAGCAGCTTTGCATGGAGAAGGCAGCAGCTCTGGGCGCCCCGAAGGAGCAGCTGAGGCAGGTGAGTGCTCCAAAGCTCCTCCTGGCCCTTTGAAGCCTGGGGGTTTCCGGGGCTTCTGGTGGCTGTTTTCAGGAGGGGCTGCTCTGCTGGGGTGACAGAGATCCGTGGGGACCTCCCACCCACCCCCAGAGGCTGCATGGGCCAGCCCTGTCCTGCAAAGTGTGCATCACGTCTCCCCAGATGACACGGAAAGCAGACGTGTGCGCAGTCACGCAGTGCAATTGCCCCGTTGTCCATGGCTGGTCTCCGATGCAGGCTCTGGGGACACCAGCCATGGGGAGGCAGGGAGCTGCGTGTGGGATGCTCTTGCCCTTTCCAAATTCGGGTTGACCCTTGCCTCTCTTGTGCAGAGAGACGCAGTGAACATCCGCACCTCCATCCCACCTCCTCCCCACCCCTGAGCATCATCCCTGGCCTCCGACAGCGTGGCCGTTGGTCCCTGGGGCTCCTGCACCAATTCCAGTGCTGCGTGCAGGAGCTGCAGCTGGAGAAGACACATCACCCGGGCAGACCGGGTAACCTGACTGTCCTGGGAGGAGATCTGGGCATGACAGCAAGAGGGGAGGTACAGGGACAGCCTAGGACAAGGGACTCAACTTCTGCCACGTCATCACCCAAGTAAGAGGTGCAGAGCTCCACCACAGAACATGGCTGGTGGGAACAACCCTGCAGCGGGATTTGTTTCTAACCTAGAGACTTTGGGCAGATCCCATCACCACCATAAATCTGTGTGCTATGGGGCTAGAGATACCAGGATCATTTGTTGAGGGCTGAGGGACCTGCTGGTGGGAGGGCCACGGATGCCTTAGGGAGCCCTCTCCTGAGTTTGCCTGGATGAGGCACGGGGTCCCTACACTCCTCTTCCCACTCTGTGGCCTCTCCTCCGCTCTCAGTCTCCCACCTCTTACCCTGGGATGTAGCCATGGGGCACATCTCACAGGCAGGTTGGAGGCCACATTTCCCTTTGCGTTCCACCACAAGGACACAAGTTTTCATGGGTTCTGGCTCTTTCTGTGCTGTGGCAAAGGCTCCTGATGCCAGATCCCAGTGGTTCCCCACCCCTGGCACAAATGGCAGGAATGAGCACGACTGCAGGAAGAGTTGTCTCCTGTGACCAGGACTTGGGCTGGGGCACGGAGATGGTGAGACATCCCTGGCTGCTGGATCTCCCTGTGCATGCCCAGAAGGACCAGTTGTGAAGTTCCTGCATCCTCCCCTCTCAGGATGTTTTCTGTGGACCTTCTCAAGTGGAAATTTCCCTTCCAGCCCCCCTGGCAGAGGTGGTGGCTGGGAACACGCAGTCCATGTGTTAGGAGTGATCAGTATGTGTCCATGCCTGCACTCCTGCACTGGGCTGTTGTCCAGGTCCAGCCAGGTGAACACGGGAGCCCTACCAACACCTTTGCAGCTCTTTCCTCACATGCAATCGGGGGCTTGGTATGAGGGACAGCGCGAGATGGGGTGGAGAGGTCCGTACCACAGCGGTGGTTGCAGAGAGGGGTTGGGCAGAGATGGGGGAGGAGATTGGGTGCATGGGGGTGTCTGGGCTGGAAGAAGGCTTGTCTCTTCCCAGATCAAGGTGGAGACTGGGGCCAAGCACGTTGCAAGTGCTTTTGGAATTAGGATGTGGGATCAGAGCAGTAAATCCCAAACCCACGAAACAGGGCACTGTTAATGCTGACAAGCCCTTTCCATGGAGGTCAGTGGAGCTCTCCAAATTCCAAGTAGGTCAGGGGTTTTGGTGGAAAACCATCTTCAGATGACAAGCCTGCAGCAGGCTCTTGTCTGATACCCGTGTGTGTACGGAGTGCTGTGCCGCCAGGGTCATCCCTTTCGCACATGCGCTAAGAGCAGAGCCGGGGTGCTCAGAGCAAAGCTTGCAGCAATCTTAATCTCCCGAGTCACAGGGGGCTGCGCTGACCAGGGAATCCCGTGGAAAGGACAGAGTGAGGATGGAGGGTCGGACAAGGGGGAGGGTGAGTGGGATGAGTAAATCAAGTGCTCCAACGTCCCACGCCAGCCCCATCAGGGAGAGCCGTGCTGGCAGAGCAGCACCGGGAGCCTGGTCCAGCGCTCCCACATCCCTCGTGCACGGGGAAGCGGTGCTGCTTCTCTGCAGCCCGGGGTCACAGCGGAGCCAGGAATCCCCTAGAGCAGACCTCCAGCGAGGGAGTCGTGTTCATCCTCGGGGCTCCTGGATTTACTTTTTACATGCCACATTCTGTAGTGGGGGCTCAGCCCAAGGGTTCAGCTTGGCTTACTCCAAAGAAAGACGCAGGGAGGCTTGGGAGCTGTTTGCCACTGGCTTCTTCACTGGGTCAGGATTTTACCCCTGAGGGTGAAGTTATCCTGGGCAGTGGAGCTGCTGGGAGGGCTCTGGGCACCCTCCTGCCTGTCCTCAGCACCGACTGGATCTTTGCTGATGGGATTCAGCTCACTCACCTGGCAGACACCTGCTCTTGCTGATTTAGGAAGAGGACTCAGCCCAGCTCAAGGTCCCTAAACAGTGATATAGGGATGCTCCTCAAGGTGATTTAGGAAGTGGTTGTCCTGGAAAAGAAGAGGTCCTGCTCCTCTGCTGTCCCCTTCCTCTTCTCCCTCCGAGCTGCACACTCCTTGCCACGGTTGTCTCTCCACTCTGGGAGCAAATTCTGCTGGGTGCGGCTATCGGAGAAAGCTGGCAAGCCCAGTTTTTACCTCTGTTAATAAACTGGTTCTATGAAGTGTTGGACCCTTTCGTGGGAGCACTGGTTTCCCCACGCACAATTTACATGAATCCGTTTCTCCCTGGGCATCGAGGCTTCTGCAGGGGCTGCAGGTGTCACAGTTACAGGCGTTGCAATGAACGCAATTGGAAAACTTCTGCAAATTCCTCATGAAAAAGCGCTGTGTGGTTGTGATGGCTCTTGCGGCTGGCGAGTGCCCTTGGGCAAGCAGGATCCCATCGCGCAGCCAGGCTGGGAGCACTGACCCTGGGATGGCTGCAGGCAGAAGTGTGTAACGCAAAAAACAACTGGGAATTGTTCCGTTTAGATGCTTTCATTTAATTTTGAAAAGGAGAAGCCTATTTCTCAGTCTCTACACATCTCATTGGAAAGAATACTGTTTTTAATTTGCAAGAGAGCGTCTGAGGAGAATTTCTCCATGTGCAAGGGGAAAATGAGAATTTCTTGCAGTACTTTATTACTATGCTCCTTTCCTGGGGAAGGGAGGGGATGAAAATTGAAATATCTGTATGCTTTCTTTTCAATTAAAATAAAAGTGTTTTTCATTATGTTTTTCTGCAGTATTGGATGGGGGTTCTGAAATTTCTTGTGATGCACAGCTGTTCCCTTGCTGAAGTTATTGCATTATTTTTTTTTTTCCCCTTTAAGTTTCACAAAGAGGACTTTTTTCTGAAGAGCTTTTCATTAAAACCCAAATGCTTGCAAGGCTCCATGAACATCTTCACAAACAGCGGGCTGAGGTTCCTGGTCATATGAATGATACTAGAAAAGATAAAACCGATCCTTTAGCAGAAAACCAACACAGAAATGGCTCCCAAGTCTCTGAATGATCACAGCGATATTTTCATCACTGGGACTTCACCCTAAGTCTCCATCCTTCCCTCTTCGTTATGCGCGTGAAGGTTTTGATTCTGGAGGAGGCTGAAGACATAGTAAGTGAAAGATGAACAGTGGTTAATTTTGTTTTAGTGATGGACTTTCCTAACAGAACTTGCTGGTTCTTCAACAATTCATGGAAATATTGGGTTTAAGGCAGTTTGGTATAGCTAAGGTATGCCTTGATCCTTTGAAGAAGGAATGTAATGACATGTCAAATTAACGTGTATGTAAAACAGTGTTTCTTTATAATGTTTTGTTGGGGCTTAAACAACTGAGATTCGTTCACCTTCATTAACTTCTTGGGCTTTAGTACTCCAACGCGTGCCTGCCGGAGCACACAAATGCCGGAGAGCAGGATACTCTGCTGCAGAAGAAGAGGCACCAGCAGAAGTTGGTCACAGCAAATGGGTGAAGCAGCAGAGAGCTGAGGTTGGCTCAGGTTTTATTTGCAAACCCCGGGGCCGGTGTCTCTCCTCCCACCACAGGTCATCCCGGAGCTGGAGATGCACCTCTACATCCCAGCTGGTGGATGACCAGGGTGCGGATGGCTCTGCCAGTGTCTCTGGTCTCTGACTTCAGCAAGTGGGTTGGTTTGCCACCGTCTGCTTCTCCAGCGAGGTCTGGGAGGAGTTGGGGGTGGTGGATGGAAATGGTGAAGGATGACTTGGAGGCTTTGAGCTCGCATGGTAAAAACTGTTGGAAGGGGGATGAGAATTTACAGGACGCTCAGAGGAGATTCAGATCTCAGGCTTTCTTTTGTTTGGAGGACCTGTTGGTGTAAAGAAACAGCTCCGGACAATGGAAATTCAAACAGTCTTTGCTCACACTTTTATCTCTAAACTATCCCATGTCTGAAGCCAAGCTGCTGTGGTGTTTCGCGCACAACAAAGTCTATTCCAGGTGCTGGAGCAGGGACACTGTAATAGGAACAAGGAAAGCATTTTGCATTCACCAGTTTCCCTTTGGTAACTGAGGAACAATAGAAATTACATGACGTTCCTCCATGAATGGCTAGACTGCATCTTATTCCCAAACTCTGCAACGCAGTTTGTCCGCGTGGCCGTTGCAGTCCAGCTGCCGTTCGGAGCGGGATGCGGAGCGATGGGAAAAGCAACGCAGGCAGCAGGTTAGGACGAGGTCCTTCTCTCCCCAGAGCTGCCTCCTGTGCTCTCAGGCTGGGGCTAGCAGTTGCCAGCTGGGCTGGAGACAAACCCTCTTTGCCCTCCCACCCACTTTTATATGGATTTATTTATAGACCGCTGAAGATGTTTGCTCAGCATGTCGGGACTGCTCAGAAAGTGGTATGAGTCTGCACAGAATGAAAAAAAAAAAAAAATACAGAAGTGCTGTTCCTTCCCTGCTGTGTGCTGCAAAAAAAGGTCTTCAGGTGGAGGAACTTGCATCACCCTCTGTTATCACAGGTGCTTTTGTCCCCAAGGACAGCACATTGCAGTCATGTTGCCTGGCTGGACTGCACCTCCTCCCTCCTACCGCCTTTTTTTTTATTCCCCACTGCTCAGTGTAAGCTGAAGCATCTGTTTCTGTCTTTGCTTGTTTTTCTTGTTGTTTTGCAGCTTGGGATGAAGCCATGCCTCTGTTTTCACAGCGTCTCATGCAGTGACTCTGCATTTGTCCCTGTGCTTCTGCTTCCACATCTCCCGTGATCTCCGCTGCACAAACACCTGGATTCTTGTTTCAGCCCGGCAGCTGAAGGAGCGGTGTGGAAGACGGAGGGGACCATCAGCAGGAAAATCACCCCAGAAACCTTTTGAGTGTGCCAAAAGCTTTGCTTGCCAGTGGTGGCTTCTGCAGCACCAGCAAATCTGCCTGGGGCAGGACCCCAGCCATGTGGCAGCGTGAGATGAGCTTCGCCAGGTCTCAGAACTTACTGGTCACTGGAGGATGCTTTTGCAGAAGCTCTCCAAATTCCAGGAGAGGAGAAAAGCTTCAGCCACAGCCCATAGCTCATCCAGCATCACCATGTGCACCAGGGAAAAAAATCCCAAAGAAGAGCTTTGTCTGGATCAGACAGCATCTGCTGGGCTACAGTCACACTGGTGTTTCGGAAGATATAAAAGAGAGAAGGTTCTCCAGAGAAGAACATTTCATGTTTACTAGTAACAGAAGGACCTGGACTTCTACACTGCCAATTTGGTGTACAGAGATATTCTCCCTTTTAGTACAAGCTGAATGTTTTCTTTGTTGTCTCTGCCTGCCTGCATGGAGTCTTCCAGACAAATCAAGATTTTCAAGGTTAGTCCTGAAAAATCAGGTGGGTCACGGCCTGGTGGGGACTCGTCTGATCACTGGGTTTGGGGAACAGCCACTCCATCAATGTGTCGTGTTCCTGTGGCTGCGTAACACAGAGAAAGTTTTAATGGGATATTCTTGGACACATCTCCATATATATTTTGTCCTGTAGAGGAGCCTCTTCCTCCCCTTTGGCTTTGGAGGTGGCCATGGGTTGTGAGCTCAGGCTGAGGGGTGAGCTCGGTCTCGCCGAGGTGCCTCAGACTTGTCCTCCTTGATCTTCATCTTTCCTCTGGAGATGTTGCAGGTGATCACCACCTGTGTGGTTTTGCCAGGTGCTGTGGGGGCAAAGCAACCCAGACGGCTCCTCTTTAACCCAATGGTAACTAATCTCCTTTTTGTTTTCGGGCTCTGCGTTGGGTGTGTAAACCATCGCAGGATGCTGCTGCTGAGGAGTGATGGGGATGAGGAGGGCTGACGGGCTGTGTGTGTGTGCCCAGAGGAGTGGGGACGGTGGTGTGGTGCACCGTGTTGGGGTGCATGATCTGGGCGCAGGGCCCTGGGTGCTAGGTGTAGGGGGTCAGGATCTGGGGTGCAGTCCCAGGTGCTGGGGTGCAACCGGTTGGGGTGCTCGGTCTGGGCGCACAGTCTGGGGTGGTAGGGTGTAGGGTAGCAGAAGCAGGTGCCTGGGCGCAGGACCTCGGGTTGCTGGGTGCAGGGTCCTGGGTGCCAGGTGCAGGGTCCCAGATACTGGGGTGCACAGTGCTGGGGTGCAGGGTCCAGGTGCAGGGCCCTGGGCTGCGAGTGCGCGGGGAACTGCTTGTGCTGCGGAAGACGCAGGTACGAGAGAGCCGATCCTGGAGGACGGGGCTGGGAGCAGCCCAGAAGAAGAGGGGCAGGAGCCAGCTGTGGCAGGGACACCTCCAGGTTTGGGTGCAAGGCTGGGGGAAAGTCTCGCAGGCAGAGCACCGAGGTTTTGCCTTAGGTTAAACTGGTGCTGCTTTAAGTTGGCCGTGTCCAGATGTGAAATCCGTCACAGCTGCAGCAAGGAGCAGATGTTTCTCTGGCTACCGGTGCAGGACAGATGCTGCAGCCTTACCCCGGTGGCGATGCCCTGGGGAGGTCGGCTGCTCAGGAAGGTGAACAGTGAGGAGCATCTCGGGCTGACACACGTAGTGCCTGCGAATTCATCACCTCCCTGCAGAACCAGGCAGCACCTCCTAAGCTGTTACGAAGTGCGAATGCTGTTATTCTAGTTTTAATGCACAGATGTCGACGGTTCAGCTCAGATGACCCTTGCCTGGGAGTTTCCCACTCTGGTCTCACTCCTGCTGAAATGGTTTAATTTGGTTTGAGGCTGCCTGTAGCAATAACGGGGCAGGGGGAGGGGGGGAGGAAAGGAAACCTACTTGATCTAATTGAGGTCTGTATATTGTATTTGATTCTGGAGTGGGAGTCTCCTGTTAAATGGGAACTGGGATGGGAGTTCTCTTGCACTGGAGTTTTACGTGCAGACTCGGCACTCACAGTCCCAGAGAAGTGTTGGGGTTTTGGAGTCAATTTAATGCACGGGTGTGGGAAGCCCGTAAGGAACGGTGTGAGGCAGCGGATGGAGCTACACCGTAGCACTTTTGTCTTTTGAAATATTCATACATTCTTTTTTTTTTTTTTTCCTGGCTTTGACCATTTTTTTAACACTGGGGTGCAGGTGGGAACCCGCTCAGCACTGAGACCTGCAGCTCCTGCTCTGGCCGGGGAGGCTGGTGCTGTCGGCATTGCCTCTGCCGCTTTGGGTGCTGCAGCGAGTCGTATTGCTTTGCTTTGGAGCCATCCAGAGGAGTGTAGGGAGAAGATGCTTTGCTGCCAAAGACCAGGAAGAACTGCTGAGTATGGGAGCGGTGTGTAACCACACGCTTTGCAGGCAGCCCTGAAGCGGGGCTATTTTGATCATGCAATGCCAATAGCTCCCCATACGGACATCTGCCTTGTTTTCGTGGCTTGCAGAGGCAAACCTTAACCTAGAACTTGAGAAACAGCCCGGCTGTTCCTGCTCAGCATGCTCAGGGTGCTCGGCTTCTGTTTCAGCATGCTCAGGGTGCTTGGCTTCTGTTTCACGTCCCTGTGACATTTGAGGATGTTGTTGGCAGCTTCTCAGAGGAGCGGAGGAATGGGTTGGAAGGTGTCAGATGGAAGAGTCAGAGCTGAGCTCACCCTGCTCTCTGATTTTGGTGGTTTTGTACCTTCCATCCTATGTAGGAAAAATATTTGCTCTTGCAATAAAGCTGGAAAGGTGCAGGTCACCTGTACAAATGCTGTTTGGTGCTGCTGGAGCTGGATGCAACCACAGCCCTTCTCATCTGTCTGGGCTCCCCTTTCTCCTCCAGAAGGGCAGCTCCAGAGCTTCGCTGCCATGGTCTGGGATCCCACACAAACCATCCCTTTCTCCTCCTTTTCTCGTGCCAGCTTTATCCCTCCTGCTCGGCAGAAGACTTCATCTTCCCCCCAAAAGACCCTGATGTCTCCATACCCACCAGTGTCCACATGCTCACGCTCAAGCGGCTGCTGTGGAGCCCCCTCCACCCCCTCCACTGGTGGGTACAAGTGTGAGCCTTGCAGAGACCCCGCTGCAGGGCGAGATTTGAGGGCACAGAGAGTATTTCACCTGCTTTCAGAGGTTCAGCTGGTTTTTCACCTTCCACTGCAGGAGGAGCTGTGGGCTGACAGAGGCTTTTTGGCCTCAGTATTGATGGTTGCACGGCTGACTCCAGCAGATCCCTGTCAAAGGGAAGCAGGTAAGCATTACTTATGCTTTTAGAGTGTCTAAAGTGCAACACTTCTGTCCTCAAAACAGCTGGGTACTCCCCGTCTTGCATTTGCATGTCCAAGGTCCTTTTCACGTTCATGTAAGGTCTGGATTTGCTCTTTGCTCCAGCAAGTCAGGGGGTGAAATGGGGAACAGCAGCATCCTCTGCAGGAAGATCCTGAGGCAATTCCTGAGCGTTATCTGCCCTCCAGACAGAACGCAAAGGGCCAGCGAGGGTGGACCAGGCAGATCCTCAAGGCAAGGAGGACTCCCCAGCAAGCCCCTGAAGAGTGTTGCCCACTGGTGCAGGGCCCTGTGATGGTACGGGGGGGCAACCTGGGCTGTGCGGGTGGGAAATGCCTTCTCTGCAGCGCACCGCGGAGAAGCCCCACAGCTGCAGCAGCTGGGAGAAGGAGGGGATGGGGAAAATGTTCAAACCGTTAATGGTCAGAGGAGTCTCACCCAGGAGAACTGGCAGGCATGAGGTCGTAGGAGATGCGTGTCCGGGAACATGCTGCCATAGCTGTCATCCAAAGCTGGAAACCCTGCGATGTCCCAGTGCTTTATCCAGCTCCTGTGCGCTGAGTTGCAAAATGACTTTAAAACCAGATGGTAAAGAGGGAGTGTCTGAAATCTTGCAGAGCAGTGCTGTGCATTTGTGCTTTCCTGACTCATCTAAAAGGTGCTGGGGCTTGGCCAACTCCTGCAGACCCGTGCTAGCTTTGCTGCTGATTAAGATTTTGCTAACCGCAAGCAGTTTCCTGCTTTATTGCTTCCCAGACTGTAGCTGTGCAGCCAAAATGAGGTGTCGGTGCCGCGGCTGATGTCAGAGCGAGCGTGTTGCTGTACAGCTAAAGGCACAACCCTCCTTCTGTGGAGGTGGCTTTGGTATGTGTTTGTCTCCAGCAGCATCAGTAGATAACAGCGTTGCTGTCCGGCAACGTAGAGTTCACTCTGCAGGAAAGAGATCATTTACAAAAGGGGGGGAAAAAAAAAGTCAAAGTCGACACCTATGGATGAGCGGGGAAATGATGAATCTCCTTAAACTGCTCAGTAATCCCCTTTACTCCTACACGGCAGGTCACGGTCCACTCGTTTGTTACCAGAGCTGTTCACTCTGCAGGAGTGTGACTTATCACGGAGAGTTAACCGTGCTGAGGGCTGTTCCGTGGGCCTGTCGGGATGTATTTTCACTGCAGAGACGAGCATCTGAGATGACAGATCTGCAGCAGTCCTACACCTCTCCTGCCCCTGCGTGGCGTTTTCTCGCACAGAAAGCGGCAGCAGCTGCTGTGCCGGGGCCAAGGCTGCGCTCCGGAGGCAGCTTCTCCGCAGCCTTTGCAGAGGGGACACCAGGCTGAGATGGCTGATGGTCTTCCCACGTGTTACGGACAGACAGAGTTCACGCCTGTTTGCGGCAGCACACCACGGAAACGTGACGTACAGCAGCTGGATGCACACCCGCGCCCCGGGGGGAGTGCAAAGGACCTGCAAGGGACTTGTTAGGACATGGCACGGCTCGAAGCGCAGATGCTCACATCCCCGAGAGTCTGAAATGGTCGCTCAGTTGTGGCCCTGTTTTTCCTGGGCTGGAGGAGACGTGCCGCTCTCCTGAGCTGCTGGGAGCAGAGGTGGTGTGCTCCAGCCTGGGCTCCCGCTTGGCAGTAACCACGAGCCTCTTTCCCTGGCTTTCGGGGCTAAATACGCTAATCAGGGTGATACGTGCTCGTTACAGGAGGGCAGTGCAAGGAAAGGGACTGGGCTGAGCCTGCCCGCTTAGCTGCGTGAGTATTGCGGTTGGGGTGTAAATGTTGACGTAGGTGTAATGCAGGAGATGTAGTGAGATATTGAAAATGGAAAGGCAGTGAGATGGGGGCATAGCGTGACGCCGACGCTGAGTTTTGTGACGAGATGCAGAAAGGGGAGTGCGCGATGGGTTGTTAAAATGGAGACATGGCACGTGTTGCAGAAACCAAGGTTTTGGTTGGAATGCAGAGTGAAAAATTACAGTGAGATGCAGCAACTGCTGTTGGTCATGAAATGCATAAAATGGTGAGAAGGAAAAACGCCAAGCAGACAGAGGGGGAGGAAGGGAGAGAGATCTGTGCAGGAGAAGGTGCGTGATGTGTGGGGGATCCTAGGAGGGATGGGCAGTGTGATTTCAACTGGTGTCATTAAAAACCCATAAAACTTGATGCTTCTGCCTTGACTCATGCTTGGAAGGCAGTGCAGCTTTGGGATACTGATGCAACTTTGAAAGTCTCTTGTGCAAAATGTGTCTCTGTTGAAGAAAATGTGAGAATCTGAAAGCACAAGATGTTATTTTTAATTTAGTATAGCCAAAGTCATGACGAAAGCTGGATGAAATACCTAGAGCCAACGCTCTGTGCCAGAAATGAACTGTCATGTAGGGAACAAAAGAAAAAAAAATGATTATAAAAAAATCTGGAAAGTTCTGATGAAGCAACACGTGACTCATAATGCTATAGAAAGCGTCGTCTGCAACAAAATATTACCTGACAATGGCTATTTTATAGTGTTTCATGCACCATGGGGCCGTGTGGTGAAAGCCGGGCGCTCCAGCCCTGTCGGACCCTTCACCGCGTGGGCTTGACTGACATTTGCAATAACGTATTTTTAGTTAAAGGTTTCCAAAGCTGCCCTGCGTTGAAACCCGCTTGGTGCAAAGAGCACGAGTCGGGCAGGCGCTCGCTGCCAGCGCTGGCATTGAATTCTGATCGGGGTGTGAAGAGGTCGGGGTTATGGGGAAGGTGTAAGGAGGAGCTTTCAGAAATAAAATGGTCTGGGTAACAACAAGCCTTTTCTTCAGGGAGAGAAGTTGTTTAACAGAAATTGCTGTAGAAAAGCTGCTAGGAAGGAAAACCCTCTGTTTAAAAATCCCTTGGTGAAAGCTGCCCATCCTTCACTCCCAGCACCTGCCACAGAATTGGATCAAATCTTCCTTTTTGTGGCGTTTTAATCGGGGTGGAGACCCAAACTGGTAATCTCTTTTGTGCTCTTTATGTTGTTGGTCTTTTGATGGTGACCCAGGAAGGGCTCGGGGCTGCCTCTCCCCACGCGGTTTCCACGTGCCCTCTGGTGAGCCGAAAATGTAGACCTTGCTGCCGGGTGCAAGGCGTGCTATATGAAAACACACACCACAAACATTCACCTCCGCCTTATATGTAAAGGGGAAATAAGAGCACAAGGGAGAAGCCCTGTAGCACAAGGAGAACCCCAAGGAAAACCGGTATTTGTAATCAGGGAAGATAATTCCCCCCGTCACTATTTTTACTTTTTTTTTTAATAGTGACCCTGGGTGTGTGGATCTGGCTTTGCCCCTTGCCAGGGATGCTTGGGACTGATCCTTATGTATAAGTCGATATTTTTCTATTTAAAAAAACACCCCAAACAAACCCAACATTAAGCTTCCAGTTCTCCTGGGAGCAGGGAAAACCTGAGCTAAGCAAAACCTAGCAGGACTGCAGATCTCAGCCGGTTTTTTTTAAGGACTGCTTTTTTGGATTTGTTTGCTTATTAAAATAGGAGGTTTAAAAAGAAAATACTCCCATATTTGCACATAGTAAAAAAAAAAAAAAAAATCCAGGTAGAGCTGTGATCTCTTAAATCCTTTGCTCTCCTGCTATGATTTTGGCATCAGCTGCATCTTTCCCCCAGGTCAAGGGTTTGACATTTCAGAGGATGGTTCAGCTGACGCTAACCAGCCTGCCGCAGCAAGTGCCAGCAGCACGCTTCATCTTTTGGCCTTTTCTCTGCTTAAAAAACCTGTCTGGGACAGGATAGCTCTTACTACTACAGACCTTGAACAGGCAGCAGCAAGCCTATAGCTATATTTACATGTACAGAACTTTCTGCTCAGCTGTATTGCTTCTGCTTTTAATTTTTTAAGATTTTTAATTTTTTTTTCTGTTTTAATTTTTTAAGTTTGTTGTTGTTGTTGTTGAGTGGTTCTTTGCAGGACTGTGCTGAACTCTAACTCCTTCAGCAGCCAAGGTTACCCTACTTAAAGGCGTTAAGTGTTACACCAGAAACTCTAAATCGCCAACTGCCTGTAAAACTCCAACTCTTTTCACCTGAAAACCCCAGCTCGCTGCCAGCCAAAGGAAGAAAACAGAGGAAAACAGGAAGGAAGGACTGTGTGTGGTCCCCTCTGCCGGTCTGCATCGGTCTCAGCGCTGAAATATGCCTCCATCCCATCCGATCCGCTTCTGGGACTGGGAATGGCAATGAGCCACAACGTCCCAGAAACTCCTAAACTGACGGAAATGGTGATGTACGACATGCAATTTGGAAGCAAATGCTGATTTATATCTCAATATAAATTGAAGTGATATAAAAAAAAAGCAGTCAGAGATTCTGAATATTCTTGGTAGCAATAAAGGTCTAAGGGTGGTATTGGGAGACTCTCAAGCAAAGGGTGTTAGGCCTGAAACACAGAAATGATTGGTCTCATCCAATTAATATAATATAATATAATATAATATAATATAATATAATATAATATAATATAATATTCCAGTATACGACTATATATACACTAATATAATACAACAGTAATCTAATAATCCACTATAATAACGTAAGGTGTCTCCAGCCGTGCGGAGGTCGGGGAACCAGCTCTGACGTCGCTGGATGTTTGCAGAAGGAGATTTCTGCCTGGCGACTGGGGAGGTTGGCCAAAGGCCTTGGATCTGGCAACCTGTGACGGTAAGGAATGCGGACCATGCTTTGCCCAGGAAAAGAGAAGGGATTGTGGTATCTGTGCTGGTGAAAGGGGCATGTTGAACCACGAGGGACCTGTGCTGGGAGCTCCCCAGTCCCGCTGCCTGTGGTGGCTTTGAGCCTCCCAGGGGGTGAAGCTGAAGACGCTCCCCGCCTCCTGCTTGGATGAAATAAATTGAGGCCAGATTGAGATTGAAATTCCATATTTTCTACTGTTGACAGAGCCACCCACCTGCAGCAGTGCTGGAAGATCACTTGCCTTCTTGTCGAGCGATTTTGTATGTTTTTATGGAGAGTGCTCACCCATTAGAGAGATTTACTTACGGTGAGCGTCTCCTAATGCCTGGGGATTGCAGATACTCGTGGTTCATGGCTGATATATTTGCTTTGCACTGATTAAATTTGCCCCTCTGAGAAATGCAGAGTAATTGGTGGCATCCTCGTTGCATGTGAGCAGTTCTCATCTTTTCTGGAAGGGAGACGGCGGGCAGAGCAGTGAGGGACAGTTGCATCAGGATGATCATGTCCCAGCCAGGTTAGAGACTTCTGCATAATCGGTGGTGTTTTTTCAGAAGGAAAACATCGTCCTCATCCTTCTGCAGGAATTGCAGGCTAGGGTAATTAGCTAGAATTACTGCATAGGCATGTGGGAAATTACTCACCAGTAAGCGCCTGTATCCCTAGCAGGCTGTTAGCCAGAGCTCTGTGCTTCCTCCTGGTGCTTAATAGACGCCGTTTGGACCTCATTGCGTCGCTGTGGGCAGGCGTGTGTTAACACGCACGCAGCTGGGCCACAGGTACTATGGCTGAGCAGAAGCATTAAAGTTACAAGTCAAAGCATGTGCTAAGAACAGCACGGCGACCCCGGGGCAACGTGAAAAGGACTTACTGCAAGCTAGAAAAATACGCTGCAAAGCTGGAGGCAGCTGGATAGGAACAGATTGAAAATATGAAGGGATTGACCCAGGTAGCACAAGGCTGAAGTCCTTCTCAGCCAAGCCTGGAGCTGGACCGGCACCACCGGCTGCCTGGGAGTGCTGGACCTGGCCAGTGTTGGCCTGAGGGCCAGACGGAGATGGAGGGTACAAGGCGTTGAGTGGGGTGAGCAAAGCCATTTGCAAGGCTGGAGAGCCAGGGATGGGTACAAATTTGACCTGTCCAGGATGGGGGCTCACAGGGGAACAAACTTCTGTCACGGACCAGCATTGATGCACTTGGGTCTCATCCAGCATCGGCCAGCAGAAGCTTTAGTCCCAAAGGGTCAGAGCATCCATGCAGGTTGGCCAGGAGACTGGGAGGAAGGGGCTCAACTGGTCTGCAGTCACCTCCTGGGCACAACAGGAGCACCAGCCATCCCAGGGAACGGAGGATAAGGGTGCTTAATTGTATATATTACATATATTTGCCTCCTGCTTATTAATTATCCTGATTCTTAAGCCACGCTGGTTAATCAGAGCCATTTGGGGCTGTTGTGAATACCCGTATCATTTGTATGAATTACAGGTAGTCACTAATTGAAGATATATTTACTTTATGCTGATACAGTCTGGTGCTCTTGCCGTTTTTGGGGGTGGCAGTTAATTTTAGTCACATTTGATTGTAGCAGTTTCCTGGGAAGTGCCAGGTAAGCAGACAATTTCTGCTTATGATGAGAAAAACCCACAGCTCCTAGTCAACGTTGACTAAGTGAAAATATACCTGCCTGATGTTAATTAACTGATTCCCACTATTCCTGGGCAATGCTGGTTAATCAGCTATATTCCTTTGATTATCATGACTAACTCCAGCCAATCAATAGAGTGTGCGGAGCATGGTGATTTTATGGACGTACATTTACCATCTGCTGATTAATTTCTACTATTCTGAGACACTACCAGCCTGTAAAAGCCATTTTTTTTCCTCCTGGTTAGTTATTAGTGTCATACGGTAATGCAGTGTGCAGTAGTGCTTAGCTAAAGGCATATTTGCTGTCTACTATCTAATTCCAATAATTTCTGTAGGATGCTACTTAATCAGCAGCACTTTTGCTTATACTATCTTCCACTATTTCTAGGGCGCTTGTGGTGATCAAGATGAGCTGTGCCTGTTCAACCGTTTTAACATATTTAGTTAAACACCCCTGAAAATAGCAAGTATCAAAGAGTTTGCTCACAGCGGGTAACTGCGTTTGGAGGGAGGCTCTGGTTTGGGTGGTGAAGAGACCTACTTGTCCCATGACAAAACCTCCCATTCAACCTTGAGAAAGCCGCTTGGTAAACAGCGTGGTTTTTATTTGTGATTCTTTCCATTTCTCTGGCTGCCATGATCGGTTCCCAGCACCCCTGAAGAGCGCTGCTTCATCAGGTACATATTTTGTTGATAAACCTTAATTCGATCATTTGCGTGGAATGGCTGGTATTGTTGTTAAGTGGGGCTAGGCTTGTCTTATTCTGATTAATTAGCTTAATTTCTAGGTAATTAGATTTATTAGATGCATTTTGTACTTATATCAAACAATTCCTGTTATTATTTATGACTGGGGCGCTGGCAGTCAATTGGTGGTGTATTTGTCTCAAGCTGCTTCGTTCCCCTTCTCCATGGGCGACGTCAGCTAATTGGAGGCGATTTCAGCACATGGTGAGTAATTGCCCCCTTTCCCAGCAAAATGGGAGCTAATGATGGTTGATCAGGAGCTAATTTGTCATCGTCTGATTAATTCCCAGCATCCCTAGGAATTCCAGCCAACTTAATATACCCAGTTCCCAGCATTTGTAAGGACACAGTTGTGATTGGAAACCAGTTTCGTTGTACGCTGGTTGACTGCCATGAAGGCAGGGTGTGCTGGAGGGATCAGTGACTTTCTGCAGAGGTGAATTGCTCCAAGGTGACTGCATGCGGTGGAAATACGTATAATTTATGGGGATAAATGCCATCATCTCTGTAAGGAGTCAGGATATCTGTTTTTACTTTGGATAAGGCACTCTTGTTATTCCTGGCAATTTTGAGCAATGAGTGATGACGAGCCATGCTTACCTTGTAGTGGCAATTTCTCAGCTTTCTAATGAATTTCAATGAAGACATTTTTTTTGTAGGGTGATACCCCTTGTCCTAGAGCATTGTGGGTAGCAGTGGCTGAGCAGAGGCATTGGTGGGTTTTAACAAAGATTTCCCATCAATTCTAGGTAATGGGGATTAATCAAAGGTGTTTTCCCCATAATTTCCACCATCCCTGAGGAAGTGACAGTAATTAACTGAACATGTTTGATTTATGGCCATTAGATCCTGCTGGTGTTGGAGAACACCAGCCAACAAGAGCTTTTCTGCTCATGTTTCTTAAGTACCCTAATTCTTGCAGAAGTGCGATCACACAGCAGTGAATGTTCTCATATATATATATATATACACACTAATCCCCACACTGTCTAGAAAAAGCTGGTTAATTTTGCTGACCAGATCACATTATCCCTAGGAAACTGCAGACAATGATGGACAAATGGAGACATCCTTGTGCTGCTCTTGGCAGTTCCCCACATCCCAGGAGAAAGCTGAAGAGCCTGAGACATTTTCCTGGCAGACCCCTGCCCAGCTGGTCCCTCAGGGATCTCAGAAAAGGTGGATGTTCAGAGCTGATTATTGTTTCTACTGATTTCTTTCCTATTTTTCTGGAAAATCTAGAATCATAGAATTGTTTTGGTTGGAAAAGACCTTTAAGATCAAGTCCAACCATTAACCTAGCCCTGCCAAGTCCACCACTAACCCCTGTCCCCAAGCACCAGGTCTATGCGTCTTTTAAACACCTCCAGGGACGGTGACTCCACCACTTCCCTGGGCAGCCTGTTCCAGTGCTGGACAACCCTTTCGGTGAAGAATTTTTTCCTCACATCCCATCTAAACCTCCCCTGGCACAACCTGAGGTCATTTCCTCTCCTCCTATCTCTTGTTACTTGGGAAAAGAGATGACCCCCACCTGGCTGCACCCTCCTTTCAGGGAGCTGTAGACCATCAGGTCTCCCCTCAGCCTCCTCTGCTCCAGGTTAAACGACCCCAGTTCCCTCAGCCGCTTGTCATCAGACTTGTGCTCCAGACCCTTCACCAGCTTCGTTGCTCTTCTTTGGACACGCTCCAGCACCTCAATGTACTTTTTTGTGGTGAGGGGCCCATGTAGAGTTATCAATAACCTTTAGTGATGGGCTGCAGCTCCCATCCTTCCTAGGGAGCTCTGGGAAGTGAAGCCTACTCAGGTTTGCCTTATTCATTTAATTCTTGCAAATGCTGAATCATTTTATTTAGTAACTCCCAAAACATCCATCCTCTGAGCCTCCCGAAGAGTCGTGTCCCGGTGACCAGCAAACCCTGCCCTTTCCTTGCCCGTTCCCAACCCCATCGACAGGTGTCCCACGAAGAGACTGTCCAAAATGCTCAAAGGTCTTCTGCACGCCTGCCTCGAGCATGTTTCGCATTTTCTTACGTGTCCTGATGGCCTTCAGCAAACAGGGGTTTAAAAACGAGCCTCTGGACAAGGGGATTCTCCATGCTGGGCACAGTCTCTCCTGCTTGGAGACTTGTGTGAAGGGCGCGGGGCTGTTTATGGCTTTGCCCCCATCAGGAACGCTGCGGTTTCACCCCTTGTGAAAAGAGAATTGAGGAGGGGAAAAAAAGAAAAGAAAACCCACCCAGCCAAGCAGGAGCAAAGAAAACCACTTACTGCTTGGGTGACATGAGAAACTGGATGGAAAATTAAAGGAAAAAAGAAAAGAAAAATGAGAGAAAACCACTGCCGTGATGTTCCACCAGAGGGATCACATGGAAAAAAAAAAGAAGATGAAAAATGATGGGAAAGAAATGCGAGTAATGAAAAACAATATTTCCCACCATTTTGTCCATCGGGGGAAAAATAATAAGAAATGAGATAAAGGCTGTCGCTGCCCTGCTGTGCTTAAGGAAGGTGACACACAGGGAGCAGCAGTGCAGGAACAATATCCTGCTTTCTGACCCCAGTGGGAAGAAATGGGGAGAAGAAAAAAAGTTGACACTCTGGGGAAAAAAAAGAGTCCACCATGCTTCACTGAAAAACATAAGAAAGTATGAAGAAGGTGAGGAAAAAAATTAGACAATCAATTAGAAAAAACTGTGGCAATGGAAAACCCCCCACAACATTTCATGGAAACAGATCTTTTAGTAAAAAACAAGAAGGTGGAATAAAGTAAGAAAAAGAAATAAGGATATTTTTCCTTAGATATGAAAAAAGTCAAGCAGATCCAAGGAAAGAAATAGAAGCAAATATTAAATCTTTTTGATCAGAACAGGGAACTGTCAGCAAATGGAGAAGAAACAAAGAAATAAAGAAAGAGGCACTACCTGGCCTTCCTGAGGAGAAAGAAGACCTAGAAAAATGCAGAAAACAAACCCCCATCTTCCCCACTGATAAGTGAAATAATGAAAGCTGCATGTGCCTCCCCTTTTCCCTTTGAGACAAACCAACCAAAAAAAAAACCAAAATGAGGAAAAATAAAAGGAGGTTAATGACAATTCAGTCCTCGGGGGGGAAAATGACCACAAAAATAGAAAAGAGAGAAAGAAGAAAATATAAATAAGAAAAGAATCACTCCCCTCGAATCACCCTTTGTTTGTGGGACTAGCCCCACGTGCAAACAGCCCCAGTGCAAACCACCTGAGGGACTGGGGATAGGGAAACTGAGGCACAGACAGTGATCCCATCACCACAAAACAGCTCTGGATCCCACGCCCCTTCTGATGGGAGGGCTGTCGCGGGGTGGGGAGGTACAAACGGATCAGCCCATAAGAGAAGATGTGTAGGGCATTGGTTTAGGAAGGCAAAGACCCTAGGACCACCTGCCCTCTGTTTGTAGGCTCTCCTCCCCATGCACAAGAAGGACAGGCACCTTTCACTTCCGCAACCCCTCACCGCCTGGCTATTTATACTGCTAATTCTCTAATTTTTCTTAAACCTGCTTGAAACTGGTTCACGTTCAATGGTTTCATGCCTGAAAGACTGTCAAACAGAAGGTTCTTGCCATAAAAACTCTTTAGGGCTCAAGAGCATGAGAATAACGGTTGCCATCAAATGAAGAGCATTATCACTTAATATTCCAATGCATTAACTGGTTTTCCCATTCTTTCAGCAACTTTATTAAAAACACTTAAACGATTTTCAAGACTTGTTTTTACGATGGGCAAAAGCCAGTAATAACCTGACACCCAACATATTTCATGCTTGCAGTGCAAGAAGGACTTTGTTTACCGTACTCTGCATTGTACCTTGTACTTGCCTTTACATTTTATGGAGCAACAGTGGCCCCTGTGTTTTCAGATGAAAGGCTCTCTCCGCTCAGTAACTCCTGATTTGTGTGTTACTGTTAAGGAAATCTTGCACAACTCCTTGGGTGATAAAATCCTGCTCTTGCTGTGCCCCCCATGGCACTTCTGCATCCAAAACTCACCCTGGTTGCTCCATAGGACCAGGGATGGGAAGAGGGAGCCTGCTCCCGTGCACTGCTGCTGAGCTCAGGGGATGCTTTCCTGGAGAATTTCTGATGCTTGCTACACCAAAGGACAGTAAATTGTAGCTACTGCCAAATCCTCTCAAAACTGGGGATGGTCAACAGGAAATACAGCTGTGAAGCGGCCACCACCCCATGACATTATTGTCTGAGTGCATTCGTGGGCGTCTGACGGAGGGTGCCCACTACAATGCTGCAGGGAAACACACTTCCTGCACTGCTAATTTGTAGGAGCTGCCAGAAGAAAGCAGATTCTTTTATTATTATTATTTTTTTTAAAATCCAATTACCTTCAGGAGATGCATATAATGGCTGTTGGAAATATGCAGAGTTCTCGTTTTAATTAGAACTATGAAAAATATGGCAATCAGGCAAGCAGTAAGAAAATCTCTGCAGTCACTGAACCCTGCCCTGGCGCTCCAGTTGCAGCCACAGAATCGAAAAGAAAGCCTCAGACAGATGGTAAAGCCCCAGGACAGTGTCCTGTGGCCTTTTACCACCTGTGGCCATGCGCACAGGATCCATCTTGCCTAATATTAGCAGATTAAAAGTGAGCTTGGTGTCAAAACTGGGCATCCAGTCTCTTTGCAATTAGTGGACGTAGACCAGCTGTATCAGTCATTGTGGGAAGGTACTTTTCTCACACCAAAGGCTAAGTGGAAGCTCTCTCTTTTAGATGGTACCCATTAGAGATAAATCCTGCTCTGGTGACTGTTGCGGGCAAATAAACCCGAGCCACCTCTGCAGAGATGCTCTCACCCACTAGATGGCAAGTTTGCTCTGCACAACGCGAGGCCCACGCTCAGCACTGCTCATCTGCAGAGAGCTCAGAAAACTGCAAATGCGTTGTAAAAAGGCAGCAGGTCCTATTTACCTAGAGACTTAGAAGATTTTTCTCCTGCAAAAGCAACAGGATGTAGAGCAGCGTCAAGTCTGTAAGCCAAAGTGGCACATCTAGGTGCAGCTGGACTTTACTTTAGATGGCCGCAGCAGGTAAGCAAGGCGGGACATACCTCTTCCCTCCGGGACAACTGCCTGTGCAGTTCAATACGAAGCCACAGCCAAATGCATCTCAAGTGTACCAGCCTTTCTTGCCCTTAGAAAACTGCTGTTTCCAAAGCTTTTGATTTTTATCATCACCTGATGGTGGACAGCAGACTGACCTCTGCATGAAGATGTGACATGGAGAAATGGCACCTGCCAGGGTTCAAATCCCACAGGACCCTTCCCACATGCCATCTCTAAGATACAAACCTTGGATCCAGCACCCAAAAGCCAACTCCTATGGCTTGGGCTTCTATGTAGCCCCACAAAAGGGGGATAAGACACACTTACTGCTCTTCATTATTATTTGCTGTCTTTCCCCATGCAAGTCTCTCTCTGCTCAGTTGCAAATTTCACCCCATTCACCACCTGCAAGCAGAGAAGCATTGGCCAACATCTCAAGTGGGCTGGAGCAGAGCAGGAGATCTATCTCAAAGCACATCCTCTTCCCTGGTGAAACTTCACACGGGTTTTTACCTACACAGCCAAAGCAACGTGAAGAAAAATCTCCTCTATAAACTAGCAGATTTACATGTCTAACTTCACTGGAGCCAAGGGAGTTTTAGAGCAGAACATGTTCCTCTCCCTCACGTTCATCTTGTCTCTTTGTTGGCACGCTGCCCTCTTGGATCACTCCTGCCTGGACTGAAGCTGTTTTTACCCGACTCAATCATATGCTCGGAGTCAAAGCAAGCAGCTGGGAGGGGGAGTTGTTGTCCGAAACTCTTTATGGTCCTCATTTATAAAGCAGATGGAAGATGTTTCTCTGTGGCAGGACCAACCCCTTCCAGCAGCACATGGTGTTGATGACTCCTGCACACCTAGACTGCAGTGTCCAAGGGAATAAAATGGGGTTGGAAAAATCAGGCATTAAACACTCCGGTTATGAATCATAATCATCGTTGACACTCGTAGTTTGCTTGTGAGGCTCTGTGCAGAGCACACCCCAAGGAGAAACCGGAGGCTGCTTCGTCCTCTAGAGCAGGGGGAGGAAAGCATTAAAAAAGCAGTGGCACCTTTTTTATGTGGTGACATGGTGGCCAGAATGCTAATGCATTGGGAACTCATTCTCATATGTAGGGAGTGCCTATAATAGAGAAGAAAATTCAGTTTTTGCTTGATACAAATTCCACCAAACAGTTCAAAGCCTAACTGAAATATTTGAAGAGGCTGTAATTGAATTAGAGACGATGGAGAAAGATTGCAGCTCTGAGGGGCTGGAGAGGAACATGCAGCCTTTGGCCAGGTGGAGGGAGATTTTGGGAGCACAGCTGAGGCTCTTCCAAGAGAAGGAGAGGACAGAGGGAGAGCAGGGAGCTGCTGGGCAGAGAGCAAGGTGAAGTGCTGCTCATCAGGCTTGGCCAGAGACAGGAGACAGCAATGCTGGCATGGCCAAATGGACCCTGGGAAGCAGCGACCACCAACCCAGAGCTAGAGGAAGGGACGCATTCTGTTTCTGGTCATGAAAAGGTGGGAGCTGGCTGTCCCGATGAGGATGTTTTGCCTTATGTGTTTGCCCTATGAAAACAGTGGGGCAGGTTTAGGAATGGGGTGAGGGAAAAAGCTAAAGTGGGGGTTGCTTGATGCCTTGGTGTTTAGTGAGGTCTTTCCAAGATCAGCCTCTTGGCCCAAGGCAGGTTCTTCTGGCTAGTGATGGGGGGGGGGTACCACTTTTGGGGGGAATGTGAAAAGAGGAGGAGGAGGAGGAGGAAGGTTCCTGTTTGAGGAAGGTATCTGTGATCGATCCCTCCCCAGGGCAAGGGACCAGACAAGTCCTTGTGCCCTGCACACACATTGCAGCCACACAGCGACCACACAAAGGGATTTACTTCCCTCTGGTTCTGCAGAGCCTGGCTGAGGCTTCCAAAGCTGTTCTGTGACCACCTTATCCACACCGCATGTTTCCTATCCCCTAAGACCTTTCTGGTATTTTCCTGATTACCAGTCCCTTGGCACCACTCATATGTTGCATCTACATAAAGATTTGGACTGCAGGGTCCATGTTAACCCCTAGGTGATGGTCAGTATTGCAAGTGGGGAAGGCAGGCTGCAGAAAGGGCTGGCAACATAAGAGGGTGGTTGGTAGCAACACGGTTGCATGTCCTTGGCTCTGCTATCAGGAGCAGAGCTGCCCCATGAGGGCTGGGGGGATACCCCTGTGAGCACCCTCCCAGCACAGTCGACACACATGAGCTGGTGTTGACAGCAGAGCTGTAGGTGGTACAGCCACCACCGGCCATGCACATACTCACTTTTGTCCTTCAAAATATGAGGTTTACTGTTTCTGGGGTGAGAGACAACTTCCCAACAGCATCACCCACACCAGCTGTAGGGCCACGCTCATGCCCACAGTGCCCACTGGTAGCTCAGGCATTGCATGCTAATGGTATTTTCTTTCTCAAACACATCTGAGCAGGGAGCCTGTGAGAACAGCTCTAGGGCCAGCTAATAGTCTAGGTGTAAAAGCACTGAATGAAGAGGATAAGCCTGCAGCAGAGAAGCTAGGAAAAAGTTTTCTGTCCATGCGGAGGAGCTTACAGGAGTCCCCAGCCCGGAACCCTTCTTTACGGAGGACGAGTCAGAAAATGTGTCTCAGAGTGATGTTTCAGTAGATGAAGTTATAAAACAACTTGACAAAATAAACGGTAACAGTTCAGTAGTACCGGATGGTATTCAGTCAAGAGCTCTAAAGGAATTCAAGGATGAAATAGCTAAACTATTAACTGTATTAAGTCTACTGTGAAGCCTCTCACTTAAAATTTTCTCCCTGTCAGAGGGAAAGAAAGCAGTGAGACCTTGATTTTAAAAAATACTTCTGAGCAGATCCAGGAACAGCAGATTATTAAATCTGATGTCCAAATGAGGTAAAACTGTAGCAGGGAGGGGGATTAGGGACCATATAAGTGAGACATGATCTATGGGAAAATTCAACAAGGCTGTTGTGGATGGAAGCCCTACCTTAGGAACTCCTGGGAGTTTCTGAAGGAGTCAGCAAGGGCAGGGGATCAAGTTGCCCAGAGATCCAGTTAACCTAGTTGGCTTGGATGTCCTAAAGGTTGTTAGCAAATTTTCTAATCAACAAATCTGAAAGAATTCTTAATAGATCCCAAAGTCACTACAAAATGAGAAGGAAGGTCTTTCCTGAGGTGTGTTAGGTTAAAGACAAGGAAACAGAGAAAATAAGGAAGAAGTCAACCTTCATGGTGAATAGCTCCAGAAGGCTTGACCTAGGTAATGCTTCAAAAACCCAGGCTCCAGACTGGGCCCACAGCTGAAACCTAAAATAGATGAAAACAGTGACCTACAGTCCACACCATGGCAGAATACGAACTTCTTAGCGAGTGCCCATTAAAACAGCGTGTGAAAAATACAACTGGGACATCCTCAACAAAACATGAAGTCAAGAGACACAATGGCAAAGCACACAAGAGAGGAAAAAGCCTGAAATGAGAATCTGCTGACCACCTGGGTCCATACGTTGGTGCTTGTACATCCCCAATGTCTTCACGGCTCTGCTTTGTGGGCATCATCACAGCAGAGTCCTGTCCTGGATCTGCTTACCTGGAGCTGCAGTGAACACAGTGGTCAGTGCTTGGGGAAGTCTTTGAGAGCAGCATCAGCCCAGAGAGATGTGATTTCCTCAGCCCCCACAGTTTGTTCCTTGGGGACTCCCTTTGTCCTGTCTTTAGTAGCTCTGAGTCAAAAAAATATCTGGTTTTCCTTCCTTATTGCTCTTCTCAATAAATTCTCTGACTTCGCCATGTGCCCTTTGAAGCTGGGATGGGGACAGGGAAGACTATGATTTTCTACTTGCAGGTGAACTTCAGTGTTTTACAAGGATGGTTTCTGTTTTGTTCTCTGTTTGTTTCCATCATTTTCTTATTTTTTGACCACTGCAGAGAGCTGCACTGACATTTTCACAGAACTATACATTATAACTCCAGCTCTTGTTCCTGAGTGGTAATTTTTCAGAGCCCATTATGGTGTATCTGAAGTTAGGATTTGTTTTTCCCATGTGCATCACTTTACATTTGTCTGTATTGAATTTCATCTGCCATTTTGTCATCCACTCTCTCAATATTATGAGGTCCTGAAACTCTGCAGTCAGCCCTTGCCTTTAGTACCTCCAGTAACTCAGTTCAGCAAAATGTGTTATGCTTCCATTCATTTCCTTTGCAGATCACCTGTAAGTGTTCTGCCTTAAGCAGATATCCCTTCAAAAAGCTACTTCCTTGCACCCCAGAAACTGAGCACTTACTCCAGTCCTTTGCTTCCTGCCTTTTGGGCAGACATTTATCTGTGAGGATCTTCTCTTATGGCATCTTAGATGCTCTACAAGCCTTTGGTGGGACCATTTTCTTGGTTCAGAGGCATCTTGCAGATTTCTGAGGTGTTCAGTAGCCTCGGGTGAATCTCTCCCCCAAATCCTTTTCCATTTTTCCCTTGAGCTTATGCAAGGTTTTAGCACTTGTAATTTTCTTTGACAAGGAGGTCAGCAAATCTATTACCTGTTGCATGAAGAACAGGCTCTTTTTCGTTTGCTTTAGGCTTGATTCCTGCTAGTTTAATTTGATGCCCCTTGTACTGTAGGAAGGGAAATGAAAAGCCAAGCCCTACACATCCTCTCAGGGCTCTAATGATTTTGTTGACTTCTTTCATATGTCCATTACGGCAATCTCTTTTCTCTGCTGAAGAGTCGTGTCCTCCAGTTTTCCTCATACAAAAGCCATTCCAGACCTTTGATAACCCTCGTGTCCTCCTCTGATGTTTTCCCAGCTCTACTATATGTCTGAGATGAGGAGATCAAAAGTCCGTGCAGAAACCAAAGTATGGCTGAACCATGGGTTTATACAGAGGTTAGATTGCATTTGCTATTGATCAGATAATTTACCATTTTCTATGAGGTTTTCAAAGAGGCAACACATGATGTGTTACCAACACAGATGACCCATTTCACATTTGAGATCCTTTCTTACGAATTACCTTCCTCTACCTCCAGTTAGTTTTGGAGTCCTCTTGTCACAATGACTCACTAGCACACTCTTCTGTGAGATTTGCTTGCTGATTACCTCCCTGTGATTTGCAGGTCTCCTTTTGCTGTTCGTACCTGATAACCCAAGAGCTATGCACTGTCTTCCTCTCCTTGCTTCATAATTTTATAGCATTTGGGCTCACATTCCTCTTCCAAAACCAATTTGCAAGATTGTCCACTGTGTTGTTTTGCTCCCTGTTTGGGAGGCAAGCTGGTTTCATTATTAATATAGTTGATTTTTAAAGAGTGATCGTGAAGAACTAACTCATAGTCACAGTTGCAATAGAAAAGACTGATGCCCACAAGTTGTGTTCTGGCCTAGGTCATCTTTCATGGGACACTATCATGCTGCAGGTTGAATTGCTTTATTTGGTGCCTGATGGGCTACCGCAGCCTCTTTATAACATTTCAGTGGTCATTTGCTGTAGAACATGGTCTCTCACCCGAGGTCAAAGGAGATGACTGCTGAGCACTTGGGTCTTAAGAGAAGCAAGGCTGCCTGCACAGACAGCCGGCTCAACAGGAGGAGCACTGGCGATGCAGTTAGGAATAAAGCTCTAATACATAATATTGTGAGACATAAAAGGAACTCTGTTTGGACTGAACACTGTTGCCCTTCAGCAAGCGCATGTCTGAGTGACCTCTGTTTCCATCTGCAAGGTGTTTCATATTTTTTTTCCCCCATTGAGATATTAATGGCTCGTTTGAAATCATTGAACTGGATGTTTCTTTACCAAGTGACAAATCACCTGTGAAAGATTTTACTGAAAGCTTCTTCCAGAGTCAGAGAATTGATTTCCAGATAGCTCAGCACTTCCTCCATCATCTCAAAGACAGCGGTTTTCCAGGACTCCTTGTTTTTTGACATACTCAAAGTACCCAATAAAGAAGGAGTACATCTTGTCCATGAAGATGGACAGCAGTGTAAGTGAAGCGTGGAGGTTGGCTGACATTATTCTGTTAATCTCATGCACACAGGACCAGGATTGCTCACTGTTGACAACCTTTCTGCTATAGGGCTTTACACTGCGGTGGCCCAAGGGTCAAGAACAGTGGAGATGTGAGTGCCGGTAATGGAGAGAACTCCGCAAGTCATCTATGTATCCAACTCCTTGTCCATGATTAAAATATATTTGAAAGAAAGCCATGGAACAAAATGTGTCCACTGTTCAAAGAGCTGTCTGAAGCACTCATCTAGGTGATATATTGATGATATGCACAAAACATGTGCAGTGAACAGAGTGCTAAAGGATCCCAAAGGAACAGAGGGAAAAGCTTTTTTTTTTTTTTTTTTTTTTTAGATATGCAACCTCCTGCTTTTGAAACTCAAGAATACTTTCAAATGAAGTCCTCTGGCTCTGAACTGCCTTCAGGACTGCTTGATTTATGGTGCCATGTGTGAGCTTCTGACAGATAACAAGTTCAGCTGACCACACGTACTCTTTCTTTGAGATGTGATCAAAAATGCACATTTGAATCTGTGCAATCATCCATTTCATCATTAATGACTGCAGTAGGTGGAGCCTTAATAGTGACTTTGAGCTGAAGTTTTTCTCCTTGCAAATCAAGCATGTAAACTGCCTGATGCTGACACTGCTCAATGCTGTAGCTTTATTCTTTGCTTTGCTCCTTGGAAAGTCATACACAAAAAGGGAATGCTGGGTTTTGACCACAGCATATTCACAGTGGTACACATTCAAACCCAATCTCTGGCCTCGTCTATTCACAGTATTGTTAATTTGTGGGAGCTGCTCAGAGAAACCTCCTCTGCATCTGGGCATGGAGAAGCCTGCTCTGGCTTCCTACACCTTTCCCTAAAGCAGAGACCTGTGTAAGATTTACAAGATTATGGAGAAGCTCCTCTCCCCAGCCTTGGAGCACTTGCTGAACTGTTCGTTGTGCTGTTTTGCAAAACAGCAAGTCATCACTGATATCATCACTGATTGTGATGCCGAACATCATTCATCCACCACGTGAGTACTCAGTCTTGTCTAGCACCCATGATTTGCTGCTGTACCCACAAACACCTCACTCCCCTCTTCTCCCCCAGACCCTCTTCTAGTTACGATTTTCTCCCGTTGTCCATCCTGTTCAGCCATCTCTGAAGTGCAGCCTTGTCCTCCTGCTCTGTCCTTGTGCCATAGTTTAATCCATCCGGCAGCTAAAACAACCACACAGCCCTTCGCTCACTCCCAGCCACAGAGGGATGGGGGAGAGAATCAGAAAAAAAAAGGTAAAACTTGTGGGTTGAGATAAAGACAGTTTAATAGGACAGAAAACAAAGATGATGATGATGATAGTAATAGTAATATTAATAATAATAGATATACAAAACAAGTGATGCATAGCACAATTGCTCACCACCCAGAGACCACCGATGCCCAGCTAGTTCCTGAGCTGTGGTCTAAACCCCCAGCCAGCTTCCCCCCAGTTACATAAAGAACATGATGTTGTATGGTATGGAACATCCCTTTGGCCAGTCTGGGTCAGCTGTCCTGGCCATGTCCCATCCCAACTCCTCGTGCACCCCCAGTCTCCTCGCTGGCATGGCAGGATAAGAAGCTGAAAAGTCCTTGATTTGGTGTAAACATTGCCTAGTGACAACAAAAATACCAATGTGTTATCAACGTTATTCTCATCCTAAATCCAAAACACAGTACTATACCCACTGCTAGGAAGAAAATTGACTCTATCCCAGGACACCTTGTATGTGAGAGTACCCCATGAACCAGAGGACACTGGGGAACTGCATGTTTAAGTTGTGAACAGTTGCCCACTGGTGTCTCAATGTCCTTCCTTGGCAGCTAGAGCTGTCCCTCTGCAGAGCGCAGTATCATCAGAGCTAACTTTAGGGACCAGCATCACTTTTCTTATCTTTGCAAGGTAAAGTGGGAAGGCACTTCAGCTATTTTTGAAGGATCTGTGGAGCCCTGTCTGTTTCTGATGATATAAATACTTGTACTGGCATCTCACATCCAACTAGTGGGTGAGAGATGATGTTAAAAAAATATGAAATTTCCCCTTCATTGAAAAAAAAAAAAAATTTGAGAAATGCAAAAAACTGCGCAAAACTTGGAAATGATACAGAAAAAATCCTGTGTATTTAAACACAAACACACAAAAGCAACCCCACAAACTTCTCAGGGTTTACACTATATCTGCTTTGCCTTCCTCCACCTTTTAGGCTCGCCTCTGAATGACGGTCTGAATTTGTCCCTTGCTCTCTGCTAAGGCTCACAGTCTCCTGCCACCGGTCCTGCACTGCATATGAGATGCATTTGATCTCGCTGGAGCCACACAGTGGGGCTGTTATCCCACCTGATGGAAAGATGCCTCAGTGAACCAAAGCTGAGGCTGGCTGGGCCCTTCCTGCAGCTGTGTTTCGTGGCAAACACATCCCTAATTTTCAGATCTTTTTGACCCCCCTCAAGGCGTGCTGAGCACTGCAGTGTCTCAGGCTTTTCCCATCTGCAGGGTCTGTGATCCCTCCGGACACTGGCGAGTTGCGTCTCTGCTCCCTGTTTGGGTACAGGCAGTGGTTGAAGTTTTCCTGCTGTCCATCTCTGTCTGTGCCATTCTTTATTTGGGGGGGTCCTGGTTTCAGAAGCTGACCTCAGCAAGAAGCTTCTTCAAAGTGCCTTGGGATAACCTCTGGCACACCTGATTTGGGCTTGGACAAGCCCAGCTCCCTGTGGTTGCATCCTATTTGAAGGGATGATGCATGTGCACTGCCCTTCTCTGGACTTAGCAAGATCTCACTTCTCCTTGGACAGCCCCATTTTCTCATCTCTTTCCAGGCTTTATAAACACCAGCAGTGTCCTGAGCTGAGTACCAGCCCAGCAGCCTGGCGGGCAGTGCTGCAGCTTTGCATGGCTCCAGGCTGCACCAGCTTTCAGAAAGGCAGAATCAAAAATTTTGGGTAATGCTGGTGCTGGGATTACCTATACCTCTCCCCTGCCTCTGTCCTTCTGCCTCCCTTCCTCCCATTGACCACCTCACGTCGGGCAACTGCTTGCCAAGGTGATTCCTGCATGTGAGCCTGTGCAGGAGAAAATGTCACCAGCCTTGTTGTGTGCGTCCCAGCACCCTGTGCTGCACGCTGTGGTCAGCCCGTTTCCCCCAGTGCCTTCCCTGGCACAGGCAGGTGTGGGGGACAGCACTGTTTGCTTTCCAGGGGTTAACTCGCCCTTCGGTACAAGACGCAGTGAGAAGTTTGCAAGAACAGTACCCATGCCATATGCCGAGGATTTAGCTTTATAATCATCTTGGCTTTAGCAGCAAAGCTGGAAAGAGAAGCATTTTTGTGTTTATTATACATAAGAAGATCTCGGTGGTTAAGAATATACAGGGCTGAAAACAGAAAAAAACCCCTTTGATAAGCCTTAAAGATTTAAGAGATGGAATCTGCATCTGTGTTACCAAAAATATCTTTGTTAAACCTGGCTGCTGGGATGGGCGAAGCATGTGAGCCGTGACACCCCCACCCCAGTTTGCTTGGTGCTACCGTTAGACAAGCAGATGTCAAACTCCACTGTTACTTTACGGGAGCATCAATCCGTTCAGCCTGCGGTATCACTTTCAAGTCGAATCTAAGCCCTGGATGTTTGTTTTACTTGGTATTTTCTTCTCTAAACAAATCCTTATTTTTTTCTGGGAGAATCCCCTGGAGAAGTGCACAGGTGTCAACAGCACACAAGCATCTTCCCCCGATCGAGGAAATGAGAAGAGTGGTTGAGTTTTATACTCCCTACATGATCCCACAGCCCATCCAGCTCCGGCTCTTGCAGGGCTGCATTGATGCATCTTCTGCCTGGGCATGGCACTGTTGGATGCTGCAGATCCCCAACCCACTTTGCCCATGGGAAAATTACCCAGTATGGATGCCCACTTCCTCATCTTGCTCCTAGACCTGGAGACTGGAGCTCCACTCCAGGGTGCTGATCTGCTTTGGCTGGGGTGCTGTGGTGGCCGCAGTGTGCCCAGAGCTGTGCTTGCGGGGATGCTCATGCTCCATTAGACTGAAGTGCTACTTACACAGCAGCTTCTTGAGAAATCCAGGGATCCCAGTGTGTATTTGTTCAAACACATGTCATCGGAAGAGAAGGGCTAACTGCTGCAAATGAGAAGAAACTTGAGCATGCCATGGCTGTTGATGGCAGAGGTGTTTTTATGGCTGTTCTTGAAGAACAGGCCCCTTTGCCATGGGAGGCTGCAGCAGGGGCTCAGGGCAGCCAGGGCTGTCCCTGTCAAGTCCCTGGGCTGTGGCACATGGTGGCTTGGCAAACAGCAGAGAGTGGCTGTGATAATGTCATAGAATCATATCGTAGGATGGTTTGGGTGGGAAGGGACCTCAAAGTCCATNAGAAGAGGGGCAGAATCTGAAGATGGAGGCCAGAGCCTCCTTTCCTGCCTTGGTCATTATGCCAAACACCTCCCTGTACACAGACATCTCCAGGCAGAGAATGGTGGTTTTGAACATCTGATGGGGCAGTGATCCGGGCAGGGACCTCTGAGGGTATCCCACTCGTGGCTCTGCAGGAGGTTCAGAGCACCATCCATAGTGTCTCTTCCCCAGCAGACAATTTCTCAGGTCTTCAGAGCTCTTCCTTGTCACCCATTGCTCTGAGGGCCAGGCCATACCCCCCCTTGCTTCCCAATGGGTGATGGAAGAGAGGTGCCCATTGCAGAAAGGCTCAGCAAGCTGCTCAGGGTGTCAAGGTTTCAGCAACAGAAAGGAAAATAAAATACACTGGACCCAGCTGGAAATATCCAACCATGAAACTATGGTGGTACTCATCAAAGCACAAATATTTTCTCATATTGCATTTTGGTCTCTCTGCTTTAGGGGGAGGGAGCAAAAATATTTGCTAAAACCCACTGCTCTCTGTGTAGAGTTTCTGCAAACACTTTTGCAGAAAAAAAATGTAACTCCCCCACTTTTCCACTGCGGGCTTTGTTGTAAAAGTTTTTTAACATGGCCTGGCTCCAGCAATATGTCTCATTTTTCTTTTCCACACTCGATCCTCTGCCAGAAGATTCGTCTTTTAAAAATTTGTTCAGGCCTTAGATGTGGCCCCACGCCAAGGTTGTTACAAGTCGTGAGGTGCTCTGGCCTTTTTAATAACTCAAACAGGATTAAAGTTCAAGGGCAAGGATTTGGCACTTTCTGAAAATCGTTTCCCTCTTGACTTGGCCACCCAAAAAGCAGGAGTATGTGAAATTAAAAAGAAACACCCAAAGCCCTTGGATAGAGTTCCTCTGCTAGGACACCGTGGTGAAAAAAAGTGCTAGAAAGTAACTCTGCCCTTTAATCTCTTAGTCTTAAAATATCAGGAGGCTTTTGCCTATTTGCTTCAGGGTTTCATACTTCCAAGGCTAATTTTTTATAACATGGTCTGGCTGCGATGGAGTTAATTTTCCCCACAGCAGCCCCCATAGTGCTGTGCTGTGTATCGGTAGCAGCAAGGTGCTGGTAACACGGTGCTGAGCAGCGCCGGCACACACCAAGGCTGTGTCTTCAACATCCCCCTCAGCAGCAGGCTGGGGGTGGGCAAGATCTTGGGAGGGGACACAGCCAGGAGGGCTGGTCCACACTAACCAAAGGGATATTCCATACCATGTGGCGTCTGCTCAGCAATAAAGGCTAAGAGAAGGGAGGAGGAAAGGGGGGGCGTTCATTATATATAAAGTTTGTCTTCCAGAGCGACCACTATGTGTCCTGAAGCCCTGCTTCCCAGGAAGTGGCTGGACATCACCTGCTGATGGGAAGCAGAGAGGAAACCCTATGTTTTCCTTTGCTTCCATGCATGGCCTTTTGCTTTTTCTTTATTAAACTGCCTTTATCTTGTTTTCACAAGTTTTTTTTCCATGTTATTTTTCTCTCCTCCCCGTCCTGCTGAGGAAGGGAGCGATAGAGTGGCTTGGTGAGCACCTGGTGTCCAGCCAATGTCATCCCACCACAGCTCGTTATTGACCTGTTTTTTTCTGTCCTGAATTTGTTCACTTTGGTCTGGAACACTTACCACGGAAGTCAAATGCACCAGGCAGGTGGGAAATATTTTTCCAGGTGAGGATTTTTGATTTCACAGATTGTAGTTCTTCTTAAAAATACTGATGTGCATTTACAGCCTTCAGATGAACAATTTATTTCCCTGACTGTGCCCTCGAGCTTTATGGGAAGACACACATTCACGCTTTGCAAACCTCCAAGCACCTCTCTTTGCTGGTGCTTTTTCAGGAGGACCTGGCTGTGCCGTAGGTCCCTGGAGCCACCCAAGCCCCTTTGGTCACAGGTCAGTTGTTGTGCCAGTTGGTCCCAGTCACTCCCACCCACTAAGGGTGATGGGCAGGGAACAGGGCAGGGAGATGATGGAAGATGCACCATGGATGTGCTGTTCGCAGAGATAAGTTCTGCTTCAGGCGTATTGAGTTTTCTGTGCACTGGTTAAAATATACGAACTTTTAATGCATATTATATACCAACGCCTAATTAAACATTTGGGAACAGAACTTTCCTGTTAAATTTTTCAGCCTTATATCTTTAGTTAAGGTACAGGAAAGTTTAAAATGCTTGTTAGTGATAGCTTCTCTTCCTTTCTTCCCACTGTCCTCAGCAAAGTCACAGGTCCAGAGTCACAGTTTTGATATTTTTTATATTTATATGGACAAATCTTTTCCCACGGGTGTGCCCAAGCTGCATTTTTCCTACCAAGTCCTCCTCTTCCTTCTTATGGAGAGGAAGCTGTGGCTGGAGGTCAGTCCCATGGGTGGTGGCACCTCGTGCCCTGCATGGTGGTGAGTGGCTGGGGGTGCAGAATTTGGGCACGTGGTGGGCAGGTCTGAACATCTGTCCCTGGGATCGAGCCTTCCGCACCAGCATCCCGCTTCTCCGCCCCTGGGGAGAGCAGGGGGATTTAATGTGGGGGTCAATGACTTCAGGGTGAAAAATATCTGCTATGGACACTGGTGGCCTTTTCCTGCAGACATATCCCCATTCATACCCATGCTGCCTGCAGCACCCTTGTGTGAACTAGCTGCACATCCTGTGGTAATCTGAACCCAGTTTAGCTAGTTTGGGTCTGGGCTTAGTCTACTCCCATGTATTTTGGTGGGAGATCAATAGCTGAACAATTGCTGCTTTCACTGTCTCATCCTAGGGTATAACTTTTCTGATAAATTTGCCACTCCTCCACTTTCCATGCTTGCAACAACCCAAGCTGAGTTGCTATCAGGAGAAACTGAGCTGATTCTGTTATCATTCTCAGTAACCCTGATTAAAGACATTTGGTCAAAGATGACTGTACCTCCTCTCTGTGTGCTAAAATCCACCCCCAATAACTCGCAGAGACATCACATCAAAGTTGCTAGGCAAATGTGCCGCTGAGAGATGCTGAAGTGCAAACAAAGCCCCTGCATTTCATCATTCACAGCAAGTAAATGCAAGGGATTTTCACCACATAAAATCTGGCTTATAACATTAAAATGTAGAACATTAAAATCTACTCCAGGCCCACCTGAGAGGGGAAGGCGGGGAAAGTGTGAGGGGCTAACAGTGACCCTCTGATGGGTTTTTCTCCCTGTCAGCTGTCACGGTAACCCCCACTGATGATGCTGCCACATCAGCACCGGCAAAGAAACAACACATCGGGTTTGGCAAGAAATTCTGCTGCATCCTCACTGGGAACCACAACCTGTGCTCCTCCTTCAGCCAGAGGAATACAAGCATAAGTCTGGCCAAGAAGACCTGCTCTGGCCAGCTTCAGCATCAGCCACTGCCCCTGGCTATCCCTTGCCCTGTGGTCTGCCCTGGGGACCCCGCACCAGGGGGCACATCCAGACCACCATGGCCATGGCTCCAGCTTCTCTAGCCATGCAGAGCATGACCCCCTCAGCTTCCTCAGGCAATGCTTGGTGGCTTGCTTTGCCTTGACCTGAGGGAGGATGACCCACTGGGGATTGGAAGGGGAGGGTGCTTGATGGTGGTCATACCTTCCAGCAAGGATGGGAAGATGCTTTTCTTCCTAACATCAGAAGCACCTGAATCCTCTGCTACTCTTTATTTCCACCAGCAGGTTATCAGTGTAGCTTGCTAGAAATATCCTTTTTGGGGTTGATCTCTCAGATGCAATGGACAAAAGTGTGTGCTGGAAACACTTTTTCCTTTTCTTTCTGCAGGTCTGTAGCCAGAGCTCAGCTGTGCTGGCATCCAGGAGTGGGGAGAGAGGAAAGTGGGTGGGGAAAGCCCTTCCAAGCATCCTGGGAAGAGCAAGTCTCTCCTGAGCACTGCTCTCTCCTGCTCTAACCTTTCCACGCTGCCTTTCATTTGCACCCTACCAGTTCTCCTTCCCTCTGAGCCCTGTGGTCAGCCAGTTGCCTCTGCTGGGTTGGGTACTGGTTTGGTTAAAGTGTATGGGAAATGCCCATCACCTGCCTGGGCTTGTAGGATCTCCTTCCTCTACATGCAAAACTTGCAGAGCCATGGATGTGCCCATACAGACAGCGCAGTGGAGTAGGCTAACTCCAGAGTGGGATTAGGTAAAGTTTAGATACGCTGGACATTCGTGTTTTGTTCTAAAGCAACACTCCTGAACCAAAATTTTAATTCTTTCCATTTCACATATATTATTGTCTCCTTTATTTTCCATGTAAGTTTTATGTTACGGTCAAGCTTGAATTCTCTGTGTTAGCTCCATTGCATTGCTCTCGAATTATCATTTTACTGTACAGTATAAATTTTAAGTGGCATTCTTTCGACATATTTCTGCGAGGACTAGGTCTCACTGAGGAAGCCTTCTCTGCCATTTTGTGTCCCTCATTCATACTGGGCAGAACTGACAGAAGTAATTTCGTAGTCAAGTTGGGTATGACTTTCCCAAATTGTGCATTGCTTTTTTTTCTGGTTGACTTGATATATAGTCCTTTGATATCTTTGAGTTCCCTCACTGAAATAGTTTGCTGGGGATATAATGTCCCAAAAAGGTCATAAACTTCTGCAAAGTTGGTACGAGTTCCTGGGAGGGTGCTGTGAAAGTCTTAATCCTTGTCAATGATCCAGAGTCAAGCATATATTAAATCATCACATTAATTTTGCAGGTGACAGAAATTGGTGCACAGGGACAAGTCAGTTTTTACAGAATGATCTGAATTACTTGACAATAGGGGCTGCAGTGAACATGTATTTTAATATTGCTAAATGCGAGGTTATATTTCTGGAAAGAAAGTAGCTTATACTTGTGAGGTGAGGGGCTGTACCCTGCAGTGAACAACACCTGAGATGGATGTGAGGGTGCTGGTGAGAACCAAATGAACGTGCAATGGAGTGACTGCAGAGCTATGTGGTCCATAAAGATGCCGGCTGGTAATAAGCAGTTACAGTGAGATACAGGGAAAATAACGATGGTCCCATACAGAATGTTTTACAACTGTTATAATTTATTAGCAACAACATATTAATCCACTCAAGCAAGAAATGAAAGAGAAATAAATTGCTGAGTGTTTGGAAGATCACTCCAGAGATTTCCTTTGCTGCTTTTTTAAAAACATTTTATTCTTTACAGTGACATCTCTGACATATTCATCCTTTCTTTCCTTTTCCCACATTTGGCAATGGTGATTCATTGCCTCTAAACAAGTTTTCTTCAGTTCCTTTCTTCCCAGAAGACAATCTTGCTTTCTTCCAAAGAAGTGACCAAAACTGGAATTTCCCATCAGCCTTTGACTACTGGAGGTATTGCTTCAGGCAAGCTTCATTTGAAAGCCAAAATTTTTCTGCCGCCCTTTCCCTGGGGACAGGCTGCAGCAGCACAAAGGTTTGTGCACAGACACATCTCTCAGAAGCTCATTAGCTGCTCCCGGCTTTGAGGGCACCTCCACAATTATGTTTGTGCTCCTGCCTGTACACCTCCTTAAGCAGCTGCTAGATTTCAGACCTGCCTGACATCCAGGTTGCACAGAGGCAAGCTCGTGTGTCTTCATGCAGAGGCTCCCAGAGCGCAGAGGAAGGAGAAGGCTCATGGAAGTATAAACCTACCACATGTTAGCATGTAGCACAGCTCGCACACCTTAACACCATCCATTTCCTTTCTTGTTACCCCCAGAGGGAAGCATCATCCTTCCTCCATGGCCTCTTTGTGTCATGCTGGGTGCTCATGGAGCAGTGGAAGGTGCCACACCTCAGCCATGGATGTCCTTCAGGCAGCACCAAGGAAGCATTAAACCAGGTCATGGAGCATGTCAGAAAGAAGCTCGCTCCTTGGCTTGACCACCTGAGCTTGGCACGGGCAGGAACCAGGCTGTCATTGCTTCAAGTGGTGCTGGTCTGATGCTTCTGGATGCTTCTTAGTCCCTGTGAAAAATTAGGCAAGTGATTTTTCCTGAGCATTTGGTGACCTCAGTGTCACGGAGAGGTGCTGTCTTTTGCAGACAGCCCCTCTGGGGTAAAGTACCTACCACAGGTGGGTTTTGCTGGTAGGACTGTGATGAGCCTGGTGGCCTCTGGGTTCCTGAGATCCCTGTGATGGTGATGAGTGATGAGAACATTACCTGAAGACATGTCACATCTGAGGACTAGTTTGGAGCTGGGGATGTGTATGTGTGTGAAGGTAAGGGCAAGGTTGGGAGGAGAGGGAGGACTTTGGACACATCAGCCTCTTGGATCTGTAATCGTGGTCCAAGAACTGCTGAATAAAATAGTGATAAATTAAAACCATGGGTAAAAGGGCGTATCTTCTATCCCATGCTGGACTGTGAGGAGTGGGTGTACGACGGGTGAGCAACGCGTGGCTGTGTCCACCAGGCAGCACGTGAACACCTGCAGCACCTCTGGGTACCACGGGGAGCAGCCGCGCACCTCCTTCCCAGCACATGTCAAAAATCACAGTAGTTATAGCTGTCATCTTTTTATTTCTAAAGCAGCCATCAGTCATCTTCAGCCCGGCTGCCGCATGCTTTCTTCTCCTGACACTTACACTGTGCCTGTCCCTCCCTATCTATTCCTCCCTTCCCCCTGCGCTGGTATAATATTCATTTCCCAGAGATCCCTATCTATGCTGAGTGGGAAAAAAAATAGTTTCAAATTTGCACATCAAAAGAAGGCCACGTCTGCTCTCGGGAAAATTAATAAGAATTAAGACCCTTTCAAAAGCTGTGCAGCCCAATTTTTGAAATGGAACCAATTAAAAATATTCTTGAGCTGGAAATGCTCTTGTGTGCTCAGTTCAGGCTGAATAGGTACTTTCGGTGATGAAAGAAGCTCTTTCCCAGCTCAGACAACCAGGAAAACATCCAACCACCAGTTTCTCAGGGCAGAACAGACATAAATTTCTGGCTGGGAACACCCTTCCCATGAGCTACAGAGAATCACCTGATAAGAGAATAATGCAAAGAGAATTGCAGGTGTTGGCATGTGACGAATCAAGAAAATAATTTGTTTATAGGGTGCAAGAGCAGGAATATAATCCTTTGTGATATGGCTTCATGTAGGGAAAAAGAAAATATCTGTCAGTGTCTGAGAACAGGGGCTTCATTTAAAACACAAAGAATATTTTGGAAGATACTGTCCTATTATTATTATTATTATTAATTATTATTATTCAACTGTTCAGAGAAACTGAGCTGGATACTAAAGCTGCTTTTCATGGTGTCTGCCGTGTTTCAGGGCAGGGCAGGAACGTATGGCAGCAGTGGGATGGATGTGAGTTGAACTCAGGGAGGAAGGGAGATACAGTCTTGGAGCAGCACTGACATCCCTGGCTTCTGCTCTTAAAACACTGGGTTCCTGTGAGCATCCCGCAGCTGGGCAGAGATGAGGGTTTTGGTGCTGAATTGTACGTCCTTTAAAGTAGGACTTGGCTCCAAGAGTACAAAATTCAGGTGTCGGTTTTGGAGGTGTCTATATCTAAGCTAACCATCCTGGGATCTTCTCATAGGCAACATCAGCTGTGGGACTATTATCAGAGGAGTTTAGGACATAACTCACCTGAGATTATGCAGGATGTGCTGAGCTGTGCATCAGTGCCTGTCCTGGGCCATGCTTGTGGCCTCCAGTATCTCCAAAGGGAAAGGGGTGCTGTGCATGGATGGAGATACCCACATTGGAGATGCCTTCACTCACCTGGAGAGATGCTGCTCGTGATGTGGGACTCCTGTAGGGCACTTTGCTGCACCACAAAGCACTGGTCCATCATTTGCTAGCTGAGATGCTTCCTAATGCATCTGGGAGGAGCCATGGGAAGGTGCACTGTGAGTCCGTCTGCCTTGCGCTCTGCTTTGACCTCCTGCAGACAGGCATTGCTGTCCTCAGCATCTGGGTTTATAGGTGCAGAACCGGCTCTAGATCTCACCACCACCTCCTTATCCCTTGCTGTTCTTCCCCCTATTTCCCTGCACTGGGCTCAGATCTTTCCCTAGTATGGATTTTTTTGGCTTCCTATCAAGAGCTGTAGCTCACTTTCCTGACCACCACTAGCACGTTCCTGAGCCGGGCAGAGGGGACACCTTATGCATGGTGGTCAGGTTGCCTTGGCCTGGCCCCGTGTGACCCCCAATGGGACCCACTGGATAATAGGAGGGCTGGGAGGTTTGGGGTGACCCAGCCTGCACCAACATCTCCTCTCAGCACTGGGACCTGCAGCTGTGCAGGGCCAATATATAGGAAAGAGCAAAGGATATCAGGGAAGGCATCGAAGAGGGCAGCAGGGTATGGATGTGCCCCATTTAAGGAGTTTCACCCTTTCTAACTGTTGTGCCTGTGCCTTCGTATATGGGACCAGCTTCAAAACGGTGACCTTTCTGAAGAGGAGCTGTCAGTTTGTTTTGGCAGCATTGCTGATTGCTGGTCTCCTTCTTCCCAGCCAGGACTTTGTTGTCCAAGTGTCCCACCTCCTGCTCAATCCCTGAGCGTGCAAAGGCAATGCCCGCTGTGCAGTGTCTGCCTCTCTCCCTCCAGCTCCCCCCGCTGCTCACACATCTGCTCCCCAAAGAGGTCCAACACACATCTCCCATGGGGGACCAGCAAGGACCAGGGGACACCACAGTTGCTCTGTGTTCATTTGCACAGTGCTGGCTCTGACCACGAGAGCTGGGGCTTGCTGTGCCTCGCTCGAGAGGGTAGAACCTCTAATTTGTCACCCCCCTGTGCCTGGGGTTAGCAAAGGTGCCGTGGCCAGTGTCAGGGGAGTGTTGCACCCACTGCTTTCCCTGGCAGCAGGTCCCAACAGCCCTGCCAGCTCTCGTCGCTGCTCCCCAGAACAACCGATGCAGCTTCGTACTTCTGGAGCTCAGGGGCCCATTTTGCAAATGTTGTTTTGGCAGCATCTCAGCTGGGGACATGGCTGTGATTTCCCTCATCTGCAGCCAAGGCACAATTTGAGTTTGCAGAGGCTGCTCACTGCACAGGTCGTCCGGCACCCCTCCGCCCCAGACTGCTCTCCTCTCTTCCCGCAGCGACCCGTCCCCACGGCTGTCCACAGCAAGAAGCCGTCCAGGGCCAGACTCCAGGGTCTGCAGAGGTGGCTTCTCACCTGGCTGAGACCTGAGTACCTTCAGGTGGAGCAAGCTGGAAACGTGTAGGCAATGAAGATGGGTCTTCCCTTCAGAAGCTATGGCTGCAGCTGGGATGTTCAGACCTTTGTCCCCTTGCTGGGATGTACACCAGTAAGGGGTACTGCTCAGTGTGGGCTGTGGTGTGTACACACCGCAGGGTGATGGGGGTGGTTGGTAAATCATGCTGGGGCTCTTGGAAAGGAAAAGGAATTTCTTCTCCTGGATACTGCCTATTACACTATGGAAGAAGGACTAACAGCCCAGCAGAATATCAGTAACACTGCTTTTGAATAAAATCATCCCCAAGTAGAAAAGATGTAGAATAGAATAGATCTTTTTTCACAATAGAAAAGGATCCATTTGCTCGGCTCCTGATGTGCAGCTATTAACATTGCACAGGACACCCAAGAAAGGGAAAAGGGTGCAGAATAGTAAAGCAGCCTCCTCCCTCCCTTGTCATCCTAACCCTCTTTCAGCACAAATGGCTGTAATGCCCCAGAAGGATATTACCCACGTATTCATTCTGGTCACACAGAGGATGCAAAAATGTCACTTTTCTCTCTGAGAGTATTGCCTCCGTGTTGAACGAAATTTCTATCTCATTTTAAACCTCTGTGACTGGCAGTAGACTCGGTGCTGGGATGGGCTGTGGGACCAGTGGTCCCATCCACTTGTAGAAATGCACAGAGATCAGAAAGCGCAGTGAGCTTTTAATAATGTGTCTACACACAGCCTATCTCGGTGGCTCTTTACACTTTCTGTTGTTCCGGGAAGATAGCACTTCACAGAAGCTATAAAAGACACATCATATCTCAGTGACACTTTGGGACAATGCAGGATAAAATTCAATTAAATGCAAAATCCAAAAGAAGTCTGACAGAGTTTCAGGTGCTTTTCAATTCATCACTTTTCAATATTTCTTGAAATTCCCCAGAACCAAATATCCAGAGGTCATTTCAAAAGCTACCACGAAGAACGTGCCAGAGGAGTTTTCATCAGGGACCTTGCCTTGCCTTATGATAGAAAACTCTCTCCATGAGTCTGAAATTTGGGACCAGCAGAAATGTTTCACTCAATAATTACGGCTGTCTGTATCTTCATCACATATTTTGATTCTGCTGGAGCTGACACTGAATCTGAACCAACGTACATTCTGGTGCCAGGGGTGTTAGTTTCAGGTCTACTGTTCTTCCCATCTCCTGCCATTTTGTGATTAAATGCCTTCTGTACCCAGGGAAAAACTTCATGTCATAGGATGTGATGACAATACTTTGTTTTCAGAAAGCAGTAACTTAACTCTTACTTCCTACTAGCTGATGAAATCCATTTAGATTTTCCTTTGTATCTGGAATATTATATGGTGGGAAAATTTGTGTGCTTTCCTCCAAGGTGAAGCCCTAAACTCACAGCAGGAAAATCTAATCCTATGTTTTACATTTAAATGCTTTTCAGGAAAGGTCTACTTGTTTCACAGACTATCCCAAAGTATAGTGGGTTTTGGATGATGTATTACAGTATCAATAAACTCCATGTTACCAGCACATCACATATGGACCCGTGCAAACCATGTGAAGTTCAACAAGGCCAAGTGCAAGGTCCTACATGTGGGTTGGCACAATCCCAAGGACAACTACAGGCTGGGCCAGGAATGGATTGAGAGCAGCCCTGAGGAGAAGGACTTGGGGGTGTTGAGTGATGAAAAGCTCAACATGAGCTGACAATGTACTCTTGNGCTCCCTGGCAGTGTTGAAAGCCAGGTTGGATGGGGCTTTGGGCAACCTGGGCTAGTGGAGGGTGTCCCTGGCCATGGCAGGGGTGGGACTGGATGGGCTGTGAGGTCCCTTCTAACCCAAAATATACTATGACACTATGATTCTATCATTCTGTTACAGTACCTGAAAAAACCTATATTGGCTGCAGCAGTGATTGTCTTCAGTATTAATTGCTTAAGTTTACTGAAGACGCATTTACAATAAAGAAGGATAAGTTGCTAAAATGTAAGCCTGTGACTGCCACGCAGAGTAAATACTGTAGCATGGCAGATCCAACCCCCAATTCTCCTGACTTTTCAACCTGTAAGTTTGGTATCAAAGAAACACAAAAGATTGTGGGACAGGAAGATACAAGCTGGCTAAATTTGCCAAGGGGTGGAGAACAGGGATTTTGTTAATGTGTGGGATTGAAATTCAGCCCCAGAAAGTTTGGTAGACTGATAATGAAGAACATTTCCCTTGAAAACCACCACTGACTTTTTTTAATGATCATTTCTTCCTTGGCTCCTGCTGATCTGGTGAGTCTTTGGCCCCTTCTGTACCATGCTGAGGCTCACTTTTATTCCAAAAATAAAATAAAAACCCCAAAATCTTGGAAGACAAATATTCCTGCATGAAGCCATTCACATTTAATTGAGCCACGAGCTCCTCCATCCACTCCCCCAGCCTGGTAATTCACAGGAAACTCACTGCAATCCTGTGGATTCACTCCCACCATGATGGCTTTCTGCTTTCCACTGGCAGCCACTGCTTTGGCCCCAGAGATCTCAGTAGATTGGAGATTTTATCATGAATTTCTTCTGCAGCCAATTAAGACTGTTATTCATATTTCAATGCCCTAGGCAAGTGACATTAAGTTTTTGGTCTGCTTACGGTTTCTAGTCTCCCACTCCTGTTGAGTTGTCCAGTCTCCCATTCCTGTTGAGTTGTCCAGAGGCAACGTGTTTGAGGAGGAGGTTGTTTTTTATGAGGCCCATGTGCCAACTTACCCACCCTCAGCCGACTTCTCCTTTGACATGAGGTGTTTCCCAGCTGCTGCTTTGAGTGTGTGGTTTAATGCTGTGACGTCCTAACACAGCTCCAGGAGGCATCTGCTAGGACAATGAGACAGAAATTTGAATGCTAGGCCCTTAATCTTAGGAACGAGAAGAATTTCTCAGCCCTTCTGCCTGAAGATTAAAATCTTTGCAGATGCAATGGAGTCTTGAATCTGAGAGAGCCCTGTGGTCAGTCAGCCCAGACCTTCTCTTACAGAGAGGTCTCCAAAGAAGTCAGAAGAGGTTTTTACATCGCAAACGCAAGGCCTTTTAGAATAAAGCCTATGATATTTAATTTATAAATAAAGACAACTCCAAGGAACTAGAGAAAAAAGACGGACTAGAAATAGGTTTATGTGTACATCTTCATCCTTCCTTCAGGCGGTTGCCTGCTCCCAGTCTTGGCTTCATGCAATGCTGGGGCTTTCCTGCTTACAGTGAACGCTGCACGGCTCAGCCCGTCTTGAGGAGGGCTTTTTCTGCCACTTCTTAGCTTTATTCTCTGCTCCTCGGTCCTGTCAGTGGTTGCTTGGTCTTGCTTGGAGCTGCAGGCTTCCTGCTGTGCCTCTTGTCCCCCTGCCTGGTGACCCCCAAACCCTGAGTGCTCCCGCTCCTGGTGCTCAGCTGCTCCCAGGGCAGGAGCATCCCTTCATCCCTCCATCCTGGTCAGGCTCCCTACAGGAAGGGAACTCACAGCCAGAGCACAAACAAATAAAAAAATACCATCCATCACAGTGGGATATGTGGAGTTCAGGGGGGATCCCTGAGAGGAGGGACAGGTTAAAGCATGAAAACCAGAGGAGCTGCAACCACCTTGGTCAAACACAAGCTGAGACTCCTGACTGTCGCATTTGCTGCATCAGTGAATTCACTACCAAAACCTGCAGGAATGGTATTTCAGCCTGTACAGGAGTTTTCTGCTGGCACCTGGTCATCATAATATTTCGGGGTAAAAGTGGATCTGTTTCTCAAAGGATAGGCAATACATATTTATCTTTCGAATAAACAATTCAGTCTTACTAATGCAGATCACTTACATCAGTTCTCCAGTTGCTCACTGGTAACTTATTTAAAAATCATTCTCTGATGATTAATGCCTGGTAATAATAGAAAGGCAACCAGCTGCTGAGATGTGTACATTAAATCTGCTGATTTGTTTTTATTAGTATAAGAACCATTACTGGGTAGTTGAAAAGACGCTAATCTCTTCTTTCTCTGGTGCAGGCCTTTCTGAACCACAGCGTTGGGCAGAGACAAGGAAAAAAGAGGAGAGTGGCATTTGGGAGAAGGTATAATTTACACACGTCAATTTTTCTTCCAAAAAGTGTGCACACTGAGCATTTGATTTTTGTGTTCCAGTGATGCACAGCGAGCCAGCTTTATTTGTCAAAAGCCCATATAGGTGCTTTGGGAGAGATGAAGCCCACAAACTTTACAGTAGTTGGAGCTAGCTATACTGCTGTAGCGTCACAGCCGGGTGTGCATGCTGTCAGTTGTTATGGCTCGCATGATGAGCTATAACGCATTAAGATTGGTAATTTGACTGGCTTTGCTAATGTATCTCTTCTTGGCAGAATCTGGGTGAAATTCATGACCATGAAAAGTCCTACAGCTGTCTCTGAGGACAGACCTGTAAACTCCAGAGTCTTTCAGATGTCTCCAGGCACTTTACTTACTGCCTTTGAGCACTGCATGAACTTCCCTACCAGCTGGCTTACAAGGTATGTCCGCCATGGTGGAGGAGATGCTCTCAGGTCCCATTTCAGCCACTGTACAAAGCAGGATCGTGGCTTTCCTGGGCCAGGGCGCAGGCAGGTGGCTCCTCATCGCAGGGATCTGGTGACATCTAAATTCTAGTCCTGCTCTGGAGTGTTGTGCAAGAAGGGGAGGGCCAATCCATCACCGCTGGGACAGGTTAATCTGATTTATCAAGTCCCAGCTAGCAGACTGAAGAGTAATTTCTTCTTGCTGAAAATGTGGAGGAGTCATGTGTGCTTGGACACCCAGACAGGATCTCACTTTATCACTTAAGAAGCCATTAAGCAGTTGAGCAGCTGGGCTCAGCTTCACATCCGCAAGACAAGAGTGCTGGCTGTGTTCCCTGGCTGCAGGAGAGCCATCGGGGTGGGGAGAAAACACCACGCAGACACGTTCAAAGGACAAAAATCGTCTCCCATGTATATATGCCCAGCTTCTCCAAGGATGCACGTAGGTGGCCCACCTAGAAGGGTGGGGAAAGGCTGCTCTGCAACAGCCATGACTTAGGTGTGAAAGTCCCAGATGGGTTGAAGGCTCCCTGGTCCTCTAAGAGCTGACCAGTACCAGGCAGCTCCCTCCCAGGGCTGTGGATCTTTTCCCCTTTTTTCCTTCTCAAACACAGCAGGTACAGTCAACCCTAGACTGGGAGAGGGATGTCGAAGGAGTATTGCAACCATGGCCAAAAGAGAGAGAACATGCTGACAAAGGTCTGGGGCTCCTTGACTCTCTTCCTGCTCCACCACAGCTTTTCTGCGTGACTTCAGGGCCATACCTCAAAACCTTTCTTCCTCAGCATCTGTGTCTATGTTAAAAAACAGACACTATTCTGTTTTACTGACATTTCTAAAGTAGCTTTGGTTCTTTGGCTAGTGGGAGCTGAAGTAAAGAAACTTTTCTGCAATATATTGCTTGCTTGCCTAAAAGCAATGCAGCAAGCAGAGGGTGAAGGAAGAGCCAGAATTACAAGAAACGTTGAGGAAAGACCGTGTAAACATAGAAATCAGGAATAAATATGAGTTAATCTGGTCCATGTGGTTGATATTCCCCTGTGCTATATTTTAATGCTAAATTTTCACTGCTTCCAGTGTCATAATTGGTAATTATATGTTTAAATATTAATACTATTTGCAGTTGATTTTATATGCAGCTGTGAAAGGAGGATGTGCCAGTGACCCCTTGGGCCGGTGGTCATTTGGGCTAGTGGCCCCTTGCCAAGAGGTAAGACTTATCCTCCTGCACTTTTCTTAAAGAAGGGAGCAAAACAAGGGAGGTCCTCTCGTTTCTTCCTTGCACCCCTCTCCCCCATCGCACACCTCTGTGCGAGTGCCAAACCACCGAGTGCCGTTTCGGATCTGAGCTGGGTGAGCACAAGCAGTCGGTCCAACGGAGCTATGCCGGCGGGATCATTTTCTCTGGCTGTGCGTTACTTACATTTACGGCGCTCTGTTTTGGCTGCTTTCTCCACAATAAACCTCACAGTGATTTACGACCAGCGGGGATTGCTCGCTATCTTCTATTTCTTTTTAAACGCAGCCCCAGCTCTGCCATCTATTGCTGTGCGTGACCATGTTCCAGCTCCAGGTTCATTTCTGTGACCCTGGGGAGCTCTGCTGGCTCCTCTCTGGTCCCCAAACTCTTCCCCTCGCCCGGTGATGGGCTCTGACGTGCTGTCTCTGGTGGCCTGAGGATGATGCAGCGAGGACTGACAAATCTCTCCCCCAGGAAAATTTTCAATTCTAAGGAAATGCATTGACAGACATGATTTTTTCCTTCTGCTGGAAATGTTTACATCTAGGACAAGGCATTTGTCCTCCTCAAAGACCATTTGGTCATATTGGACTCCAAATCTACTCTTCTTATGCACCTTAGTAAAGCCTGCAAGATATTTTCTGTGTATTTTTTTTTTAAAGACAAAAGTGTTCTCCAGAAGACCTTGGGTCCCAGAACTGAGTGCTAATGCATAGCCCTGCAGCATATGGAAACATATAATAAATGCAGAAAGATCTCTGCCACCTTTGCAAAAATACACCTTCAGTGTGTGGAAATGCATGGTGGTCAACCCATGTGGCCCTGCTGAGGTCCATGAGGTCCATTCAAGGAGAAGTCCTACCTCTATTACCACTGTTAGAGAGACACATGCAGAAGTTGAGTTTCTTCAAAGGCATCATCCTCTAACGGATTTTAGTCTGATACTGAAAGGAGCAGGCAGCATAATTTCTATACTAGGGGTGCTAATTAATTTGAATTTTGGTTTAGTGGATGAACCGACCCATACAGCCAGCTGCCTCCTCAGTACTGTCACTGGAGCAGGAGTCAGAGGGCTCTGATGGAACAGCACATGCACGGCTGAAGCTTTGCACCCAGCAGTGACTTGGCCAGCAAACCGACTTCGGCTGTAGGTCTGGAGGCTACACACGGCAGGAGCCGTATTCCAGAGAGATGCACTTCTCCTGCATGCAAGCAGCCCTAGAGTTCATTCTTCAGACAACTCACTAAAAATAATCTATGTTCAATAAGCGACACAATTTAAGGAGTTGCAAGTGTACGCATTCAGGTAGCGGAGAGCTGCTGAGTTGGCATGCAGCTTTAATTCAATACTCCAAGATCCCCACACGACTAAGGGGAATATGGCACTATGCATTACCGCTACAGCGTGTTGATGCTTCCAGGGGGGATGGCCAGCTCCTGCAGCAACACCATTTAAGTGTACAAAATTACACTAACTATACAGTAAGATATGTTTTTCTTAGCATGACAATTGAGGTGATTGTGCTGCCTAACAGAGGTGTGTGTGTGGGGGGGGGGGGCTGGGAGGGGAGAGAATAAAGTTTTAAATTCTAATCCAGCGAAAATGATATTACAGCCTTTATGGATGCTTTCATTCGCAGAAGCCTTATGTAGGTATTCTGGCATTTCCCAGTCACATATTTCTATAACTAACTGTCTCACCAACGACACTAACATTACACAGCGATCCTATCTTTCATGCTTTATGAATGCCTCTTTGCAGAGGAATAGCTCCTTGCAGCAAGTACAGCAGTTTACTAATTTATGACCTTATCCTGTTTTTTTTTTTTTTACCATTCCTAAATGCTGGTCATAGCTGCTCCCCAGTTCTGTCTGTCCCAGAGCTGTCTGTCCCACAGAAAGACCATTCCTACGGGAGATTCCTGAAAGGGACTTTCTGCTACATTAACAGTTCAGTGCACGCAGAAGGCGATGTTTGGGCACGTTGACACCTCCAAAGCTGTGTAATGAGGCATTGCAACTTCAAACCCCTGATCAACCTAGCCTGAACTCAAGGCTCACCCTGCTTTAAGCAGCAGGTTGAGACACCTCCCGAGCTCCCCTCCAATCTGAATTCTTCCTGATTTTATGTTCCACTTACTCAAGGCTGTACGACAGGACATATCTCAGAGACCCCTGCTCTACCTGCAGTGCCTGTGCAAAGCACAGCACCAGGCACCGTTCCTGCTTTCCACCGTCGTGGCTCTAAATCAGATCTGTAATAGCAGCATGACTCAACGCTGGCCATCGCTGCCATGTAATCTTGTGTCTGCTGCTGTTGTGCTCATTTTTGTCTGCAATGTGAGCTGTGAACAAATGCCCTGCGAGGAGCAGTGTAATGGTTTAGCTCTGAACCGATTTCTCTCACCATGCTTCCCAATCTGTGGGTAACCTGCCAGCTCCCTTAAAGCAGGATGCTATTGTGCCCACAAAACCGCCTGTTTTTTTTTTTTTCTCAACACAAGTGAAATTTTGTACTGTTCAGCTGCCACATTCATTAGAGACACAACCCTTTAACATCACAGGCCGGAGAGCTGGCTGAGATTTATCTTTCCAACGGCAACACAGAGCCTGCATGGCCTTCTGCTCCCAGGCCCTACCTACGCAGCAAACACTTTCAAACCTCAAGGAACCCTTTGTTATAAACGTTAGCATATTACTTTCAAAGGCTCGGATCGAAGCATTAAAGGAGCGCCAGAGACAAAGCTCTGCTCTCCTCTGAGAAGTGTCTCCTCTGCCTCGCTGTCCCTCAGGTTTGGTCTGCGTGGGACCAAATCCTGTCTGCTTTTGCCTTTATTTTTGATCTTTGCATTGTGAGGACAGAAAATTGCTCTAGTGAGATGCTGCAGGACAGTCCCTTGCCAAGCACAGGTATCATCTGCCTTGCAGAGGAGGAGCAGGAGAGCCTGCCTGCAGCATCCTTCTGCTGTGGGGTAACAGCGGTACCCAACCAGAGCTCTGGGAGAGATGGCGTTTCTCTAGTTGTATTTTGAAAAAGAAAAATTATGATGATAATCACTGTCTGAATAGGGATTATTTTAAAAGGTTTGTTTAACATGATAGCTAAATGCAATTATTTTAAAATCACTGTATCCAGATAATTGCATCAAAGACTTTAAAAAGATCAGGCCAGGAATTCTCTGAAACTCTAACGGAGATTTCCAGTAAATACGAAGCAAGGAGGAAGCTCCAGAGAGCTGGGAGAAAAGCTAAATGACTGTAACAGGTAACTCCAGTCATGGGGAAAACCACAATAAGCAATGTGGCAGCTAACTAATGTAGAGTTAAAGGAAGACTAATAATAATTGATGATTGATGCTGGTTTATTGAAATTTGGTTGTGACTGACTTTGTTTTCTTTCTGATGGAACAAACAGTACTGTGCTGATACAATATCTTCTGGACAGTCCTTGACTTGCCATTGTCTTGCAGGAGAAATGCAAGTGAGGTCCAACAGAATAACTAGTTGGGATAGAGGTTTCCACATTGTGATACAGAAAATTGCAGCTGCAGATGCTGTTGAATGCATTTGCCAGACAAGTTCAGGGTTGCACAGCTCCCCAGGAGTTTTAACATCTCCACAGCAGTGGCACCAGGAGTGAAATATTTTCCCTGCTTAGATCCACAGAGGGGTAGTGACCAGAGGTAATGACCCCAAAGGTCTGCAGAGGTCCCTTGCGGGATCCAGTTTCGCAGACATGCCCGGTGCACACTGGAAATGGGATGGAGGACATCAGCAATTGTTATACACACTGACAAATCTAGAGCTGAGAATAACAGAGCCTACCTCTTGCTTTCTGGGCTGATGGATCTCAGTTGCACATCCCTGGAGTAAGGATGGCATGTGTCTGTGTCCTACTTATTAAAGCTCCTACATAGGACAATTGTCACTGTTTAATGTAAAATAAGTAAATAGTTCAGTAAAAGGCTGTGGCACCTGGCTCCTATGTTCCTGGAGAGTGCCTGGAGACCAGAGCAGAGGACATGGCCAAGAGAAGATGGAAGGGGCAAGGAGAAGGTGGGTTGGAGGGGGCTTTGCAGATGTCTCTGCCTGAGTGCCCCTGGGGTCCCTTGGCTGCTGCTTGTCCACTCACAAGGGTCAGGAGAGAGCGCATGGCTCTTCTTAAGGCAGGGCTTTGGAGGTCCTCTATGCCTATAGAGGCAGTGGGGTTGGATATGACACTCAGGGGAGAGTTGGTTTATCGGATGGCATGTAAGACTGTTTGCACTCTAGTGATACGATAGCCAAGAGGGATTAAATGTTTCCCCGATGATCAAGAGATGACAGCACTGTGGGTTCACCCTCATCATCCTCACGAGATGCACAGCCGGGACTCAGATCAGTGCAGAGGTGCTTTGCACAAGGAACAGACACTGAAGAGAATGAGCTGAGGCAAAGGTGGGTTAACTGATCACCACAATACTTCACGAAGACTCTTTTGGGTTAACTGAGATTGTACATTTTTCAGTTCAGCCTTTTTTCTTTTTCTAAAAGAACTGGTCGAATTTTGCCACAGATAGTAAAACTTGAAGGGGAACAAACATAGATAATACCCTGGAAAAGCATTTATAGGTCATCATGGTGATCTTCCTGGTCTTACTACCTGTGGGGATTCTTTTACTTCATGTGCTACATGCTGGCTGTGCCCCGGTGGGTGAGGAATGAAAGCAGTCCCTCCTGTAATTATTTTCATGTCCAATTCTGAAGCAGAAATTTGAGAAAACCTAGAGGAGGTTAAAGTGTGAAATCCTAATTTGAAAATGTTATCTGGAGTGATGGATGGGTTCATTGAGAAGACTTTATCTTACAAGTGTTATCAAGTGGCCTGAAGAGAAAGGATAATACATTTATTTGTGAATGACTTGCATGAGACAACTGATAAGAACAGTTATGCTGAAAATGTTTCTCAGCTATTTTTATGAGTCTGCCCATAGGATGTTTGATGTATGTGAATCAGGCAGGGAAACACTGTTCATGAGCACAATGGTACCTAGAGCTTGGTAGCAGACAGGAATGATCACACACAGACTCAAATATTGTGCATTTGGGACTGTCATTGGGAGGGTCATAGATCTCCAAACGACCTTTTCACAGTCTCTGGTAGAAACAAATCTGGACTCCACCACAAGGTGACAACACAGTTGTAAACCATGACCCACACTGGGAAATTGCTGGTCGCGTTGGAAGGTAGCAGAAGCTCCTGAAGGCCCCCACTGTGTGGCAGATGGGTGCTAGAACATCAGCATTGCCATTTTCTCGTGGTTTCAAGTGGTTGCAAGCAGTTTAAAGCAGTTTAAAGGTTACCGCAACCATGGGGAAGAGGGTTTTCCTTTGACGGTTTGCTGAGAGCTTACTAGAGCATGGGAATAGTCTTAACTGACTGTTTTCAGAGCAAATAAGAAGTGCAGCAGCTCAGGCTCGCTCAAAGGACACCGTCATGTTCAAAGCCAGCAAGAGCGCACAATGCTGTAGTCACAGGAAAGGCAAATCTTCCTCATTGCAGTGAAATACGTGGGATGGTGGGAGGTGCAGAGGAGAGGATGGAAGTATCAGAGGGTCCAGTTTGGATAAATCTCAAGGATGGGCCTGTCGTATTAAGTGGAAGAGTCTCTAGTATAGAAAAGCCTTCTGTGAGGACAGGCTGGGGACATAACAGTCCCAACACGCTCCAATTAGGACACTCAGAGGATATGTCACTCGTGAATGCGCCCACATGCAGCAAGGGAATCGCTCATGAAGTGGGAGCTAAATATAAACTAGCTTCAGTCCAGCTACCCATGGCCTTTTGTTTCTTCATAATCCAAGATAACCGTGCCACATATTTTTAATTTGGCAAACAAATATTCCTCTTGGCTTTTCCTTCATCCTGGTTTGAACTCAGGGTCACATTAAGGGAACTGGCTCATACTACGTGCCTAACGAGTGAGATCTCATTAGGAGACCTAGGAGAGTGCACCACTGTCCAGCTCCCCATCTCAGTGCCCCAGGTACTTGGGGGTCTCCCTCTGCCCAGGCAGCGCAGCTACCTCTGAGGTACAAAAGTGATCGTCAGGTCCAAGCAGGATCGTTTTGTACTTCTTTGCTGCTCCTCCAGTCTTCCCTTGGTCATGGCCAGGGACGTGCTGGAATGGTCTTTGCTGACTGCTTTAAAAGTCATGACAGCTAATGTATTGCACTTCCAGGCCCCAACATAACTTTTTCCAGAGTAATTACTTTCAATTTCCTCACAATAAATACACTGCTATTTTTTCCTTTCAAATAATTGAGCATATTTATTTTTAAATAAGATTAACTGTCTTTTGGAGCCCAAAATGAATGGGGTCGCCTTGGGAGATCAATACCAATGCTCATAACCGTTGTCTCTTTGTGAAGCCTGTGCCAGTCCTGAAGACCCTCCAGCTGACCTTACATGACCACTTCTCTCTTCTTCCTGAGCAACCTGACCTAGTGGAAGGTATCCTTGCCCATAGCAGGGGGATGGAACTAGATATTCTTTAAGGTCCCTTCCAACCCAAACCATTCTATGATTCTATGATTCTTTTGATGGCTTACCCACTGTGATCCACCAAGCCCTGTAGGAAACTTCTGTTTATGGTGGACCTTGTGGTTGGTGTGTCCTGCCGATGTCATCCCTGGGAGAAAGCAGAGGTTTAGATTGATCTGTCCTTTACTAATTTTATTCTTCCTCCTGATTTTATAAGTTGTCCTCATCTTTCCTCCCTTCTCAAGGTTTTGTGGAAGTGTGGGTTCCCCAGTGCCACCAGAAAGGAAAGGATTTGCCCTGTGGTTTCATGTCAAGTAGTCTTTTCAGCCTGAGGGCAACATATGAAAATAGGCAGTGGCCGGATGTCAGCAGAGACAGACTTCTGGAAAGAAGGATGGAGCACTTAGCTCTGGGGATGTGTCTGCAACAAGGCAGATAGATGGTTGCACTGCAGTCATCTTGAACATCTCAAGAGGAAAAAAGAGAATGCAGCTGAAACAGGCTCATTTGGTGTTGGCAAAGATTTGCACAAGTCAGAAATATCTCCTGTTTCTTTGGTCCTGGGACGACCCTAGTTCCAGTAGGGATCTCAGCCATGACTGGGAGGATATTATCATGTTAGGTCACTGGAGAGTTACTTGGCAATCTATTTAAAAAAATAAAAATAAAAATAAATTACCTACACAGATCTGAAGGTGCTGTGCATTTCCGCAGCAGTCAGGATGGGTCGCCTCCTGGTGATGGTTACCAACCTGGAAGGGATGCTAAAACACAGAGGTGAAAGTCCCAGGGAAAACCATCACTAGCACAGGTCTGAGGTGTTAGTCTGGACTTAAAAAACAATCAGTGGGAATAAGGGCTGTGCCATGAATGCTGCTGGATTCACTGCTATTATTGAAATAACATCGACTGGCAAATATAACTCCTGAGGCTTTCCCAGGGCTCAGTTCTCCCTTTAGTGACAGGCATATGCTGATAAAATAGAAAAGGGTAATGAAGGTAGTATGATACTGTGAAATATTGCACTGCAAGAAAAATGATATTTCTATAATGCCAACAGGGCTTCATTTTTCTTTCAAGGTGGGTAAACGTGCTCTTTTCTTTTCACTATGAGGCAGCTGGAGTCTTATTTGACCCTCTCCAGTTTGCTCAATGTCTGGCCTTCTAGTGGCAATTGTTGAAGTCTCGAAGTTCATGGTGCAATGTCTGCTTTCTGTCTCCTTCTGCATAGGGTGAAGATCTCAGCCTGCTCAGAAGATGCAGGATTCAAGAGAGGTGGAAGAGCCATTTGACCCACAAACAAAAGTTAAGACCATAAAGAGTTGACTGGGCCAGCTGGACTTGGCCTTAACTTCTCCACCTGCAGTGAGCAGGGAATATCCAAAGAGAGGAAGAGACAACTGACTGGCACTTTACAATGTCAATGACAGAAATACCAATTTTGACCATTATTTGAACGGTGCCATGTATATTTTTAATACAGCTTTTCTAACATGGGCAAATGAGGTAAAGAAGAAGTCCTTGTATGCCGGGAATGACTACAGCAAGGGGCTGAAATACTGAGAGGACACCTGCAATTTATTAGAAAGCAAATAATAGCTCCTGGGACTTTTGTCTAGCAGACTTTTGGAGATTCCACGATTTACCTTCCATGGAGCTTGCACTATGATGCTGCATCACTATGCCCATTCAGGTATTTTTAGTACTATTATTAAATATTAACCATAAAATCATCATATCAGGATTCCTGTCACTGTAGACATTCTTAACTACCTTACCTAGTTTTGAGCTAATTGGCTTAAGAAGTTGCCAGGTTTCTAGGTCTTCAGCAGAAGTTCACTTAAAGAGATACAGCTTGATTTCCACCTGATGCGTTGGGTGCAATGGTTTATCACAAGGTAGGAAGGGGTAGAAAGTGAAATGCTGCAGTGAAATGTCGATTTACACCCTTGTTCCTGACGTACGATAGAACAAGGCAGTGTTAGAGGAAGGACTAAGACCCAGAGCAGCAGTTTCATGGTGAGGGTCTGATTTGGGTAATGCAGAAGGACGGCATTAGGATGCAGGCTGGGGACATTCCCTTTCAGAAACCACTCTGGTTTAAAAGTCTTCTGCCTGGGAAGATGTGCACCAGCTTCAATGTGCGTGAGGAGAAGAGCTACCCTACAGTCTGCCCCAAGGTGGATCAGCCTTGAAGGGACTGTTCCAGGTGAGCCACAGCTCTGCTGCCTTCATCCCAGTGCAGACCTCCAAGGGGGACCTTGGTGGGAACAGGAGACAGAGTGCACAAGCCCATGGGACTGCAAGCTTCAGTGGTTCCCCTGCCTTTGGTGCAAGAAACAAACTTGCTAAAGAAACAAACCCAGGCATTTCTCATTTTCTTAAAATCTCCAGAAACACATTTCCCCACTCCAAATTGGGGGGTTTTACCATCTGGGTGCATTTTGAACATGTCCAGAGCATTGCCTGAAAGATTTCCTCTGCAGTTCACTAGACCGTTTCCAAAGTCAGCCAAGCCCTCTTGTGAAACAAAACTTAAAAGCAATTTGCTAAAACCCCAAGAGCATGGAGTCTCTCTCTCATGACCGAGTAGCAGGGTCTTTGCTCTCTTGTGTCACATATATCCTGGCTCTCTAAGAGGACTCCCCTGTGTACTCAGCAGCAAACTGCAGCACCGAGGTCAGGAGTGGCTTGGGGTGAAGGGCACCATCAGGAGTCAGTCCCATGGCTCCTGACAACTTTGTCTTTTCTATCACTTTCCTGACTCCTCAAAGGGAAGGCTCAATGATCTTATTCCACCTATTAGCAGGCATTTAATAAGCATTAGTAATAACTGGATGGTATAAATATTAATAATTATTATTATAATTCTAAATGCAGACATAAATCAATTCATTATTATTGAGATAATAATTACTCAAAGATTTATAACTCCAGTTAATGCTTTTAAATTAATTTAATTTGGTGAGGTGAGGAAAGGAAATAAAACCACACTGCATTGTTGGCATTTCTGAGGAAGTGGGACTTTCCTGCTTTTGTTTTAGGGTCTATGCACAACTCGTGTTCTTCCTCACATTGCTGGGCATGTCCCAGACTTGCAAATGCATGTAGCCTCATAGCCCCCTGCAGAGGCAGGGCACTGCTGATGTCCTTGGCTTACTCTGGGGTACCACAGCATGGTTATGGAGCTGAGCATCACTTTTCAGCCCACTGGAGAGCAACTGTTACCCTGGAGCTGCCAGTCCCCTGCATGGGATACTGGTACCTCAAACTGGGGATGGGAGAGAGGGTGCCCTGGGTGGGAATGGCCCTGATCTGCCTAACAGGAGACCCTGAAATGGAGGTTTGTCTTGAACATCCCCCATGGTTTAGGCACTATGTTCAGACTGGCAGGAGGAGTGCGATTCATGGCCTGAAAACCTTGCTGGGCACCAACCAAGGATCTTCTATCAAGCACTGAAGTGGGATCACAGCTTGTAGATAAACTAGCATTAATGCCCAAGGAACATTGCTGTGAATGGGATGAGCATTTAGTCTCAACATAGTAAAGTTATAGCCCTGAATCCTGCTCCGCCATGGAAGAGTCTTTCCCAACAACCAAGGAGACACTCCCAAATCTTTCTTTGTTGTTGGCTGGGATGCTCCTTTCTGTGGAAACTGTGCTAATTTTGTGAGATCCAGAAACTGGGAAAACAATGGTCTGAGCTTGTTGCTCACCCTCACGCAGTGGGAGTAACTGGTTGAGGGGTCCCAGTGGGACAATCCAGGGTAGCTGGATCGGGTCTCTCATCAGGTCTGAACTCACTTACAATATTCAGGTACTGAAACATTCATATATGACCCCTTGTAATTCTGTCTACGTTATTAAGGACACATCCCCTACATCCCCCGTGCTGTATTCACCCAGCTACCAATATGTCAAAGCCTCATGCCCAGCTCTACCATATTCCTTCTGGGGCCAAGCTGTCTAACTTTTAGCACCCAAGTTAGGATAGATGAATTGCACATGTAATATTGGCCATCTCCAGGCAGGAGAGCAAAGCACCGGTGAGACTCTCTTGCGGGGCAAGGGAGAAGAGGAGCTATGCTTGGAGAACTCATTTGGTACAAGTTGGAAAGAGCCTCTTGACATCAGGAATAACAGAAATGCAGGAGCTGAGGCTCAGCACACCGGAGAGTGTTACTGGACACTGGTTGAAGGGGCATTACAGATGATGGAGTGGGGATCACAACAGAGGACAGCCCAGGAGGATATCTTACCAAGGTCTTGGAGATGATGGGTGTGGTGGGTTGACCGTGGCCAGCAGCTAAGCCTCCACTGCTGGTCAACCCTCCCCTATGGAATTTCCCATGCTCAGGTCAAATAAGTTTTCGTTGTAGTGGCTATACTCTTCCTCCTGAGCATTAAATCTTTAGAGATTACTTCAAAGAGTCTCTCAATTGCTTTGCTGATGAATGGAGCCTTTCTCAGTAGGCCCCCAGGTTGGAAACCATTTAAATTAATTTTCATTCTCTCCTTTATGCATAACCCTCCTAGTGCCCTCAAGAAGCATCGCCATTCCCTCCTGCATAAAATGTAACACATGTCAGTTTTTTGTTTTTGAATTGACATTTACCTGGGATTTCAAAACGAGTTAAGATCTGATGTGAGTTTCATTTTGTCAGGGGTCTATTTTGTACCGGATTTGCAAGTTACAAGAGGCAATCCTTCTCCTCCAAGAGGCATCACCCCTGGGAGGGGGCTTCCAGTCTGTGTTTTTGGGAAGGGATCCTAACACGCTTTTCATTTTTCTCCTCCAAAGTTATTTAATTGAGTAACACAGGAACATGAAATGTCTGCTTTCAAACAAAAATCTACACGCCTGAGATTACAAATGTCAATGAGCGTGGGTTGTTCTGGAGTTAAATAGTGTAATTTTCTGCAAATGGCATAGTTTTCCATCTGCTTATGTTTGGGGGTCTAATGACAACAGGCACAGTACAAGAAAAGAGCTTTCTTCTTCCTGTGTGACCTTAAAGGTGATTCCCAGCTTCACCTCTCCTCAGTTAGAGTCACCAACAAAAGAACTCATACAAGTAAAAATCAGCAATATCCTCATAGTTTTCTCACTCTTTCTCACAGAATACTCCCAAGTCACAAGCTGCAATGAGGAATGGGTCTCCACAAAGAGGATATGGCTTGTCAAGAACCAGGACTGGGAATAAATGAATGGTACCAGCATTCCTCACGCTCGCTGTGGTGCAGATGCAGTTTCCCTCAGGACCCCTAAGACAGCCTGAAGAAGCTCTCTTGCTTGGCAAGCAGCGGTAGGACAGTGTCACGATATAAGTGAGCACGTGGGCATCCAATACACGTTCTATGAGGAACACAGAATCCAATTCTCTACTCTTTGGCATTGTTATTACCCCTCTGTAACTTGTCTCACAGGAGGCTCAGACTCTTTTGCAAGGATTTACCTTTATGTCAAATTTGTATCCCAACATAATGTGTTTACCCATAATGGGGTGATTCCCTCTCCAGGAAGCATATTCTGGTACATATCTGCAGGGCAGGCAATACAGCTTTAGGAGATGCAGAATACTTGCAGCCTGTCCAGTATGTATTTACTATGCTCTCCTTCACTTCATGGTGTCTTGTTGTCTTTTCTCATTCCTCTGTTGTCTCTCGATTGCTTCCCGTGATGTTTACCGGGCTGCAGTGCCATTGCAGGAAGATGCTGCGCAGCTCTGCTGGCTCAGCCTGTCCCAGTTGTGTAGCAGTCTAACATCTCACTTCTTTTGTCTCTGTAATTTTGGGTCATGTAACCCTTCTGGGACTCTCCAGTTATTTAAATAGCCTCTGCGCTGAGGAGAACAACCATCATTTTCTTGCTTTTTTTTGAACTAACTTCCTCATTTACTATTTGCACAGAGTAGCTCTGGGGTTGAGTTTCAAAGGAAAATCTTTGAGTATTTTGCTGTTCATTTTGGTTGTGCTTACCCTATTCTATGGCAATTGCACAGAGACTGACTTTTAATTAGCTCCAAAGCTGTGTGATATCTTTGGGAGCAGTCAATACAGCTATTGGGCTTCCTTTATTTGTGGAAAAAGATGTGAAAATATGCAGAATAGTCTGTATAGTTCTCCAGAAGGGAGGGAAAGAAATAGTCCAATTTTATGCAGTAGCAACTTTTCTGCAAGTTTGTTTTCGCAAGGAAAAAAAAAAAGGAAAAAAGGAAACAAAAAGAAAAGACTAGGAAAAAAGAAGCATTTATTACACTATAATGAGGTAAAACTGAGCTCACATACCAATGGGGGAGCTGACAATAATATATGGCTTTAATTAGCAATCAGGATTTGAGGAACAGCTTATTATGCTAATAGTTTCAAAGCTTCCCAGTAAAAAAGTGCCTATGGAGAGATTTGCTAATGACAAAGAGATCTCCATTTTGTAATATAATCATGTAATTCTCTAGACAATAATTACATATTTCCTTGCATGTTTGTTATGAAACTCTGGACTTCAGATGCTGTGTTGTGTACTCCCAGTGGACCAAGAAAAAAAATATAATGACCCAAAACTTCTATTCCAAAAGGCAGGGAAGTGAGTTATTTTGCTGTCCTAAAGGAAATCCGCCACGCCATTGATTTGAATTGAAAAAGCACCAAAGTTTGATTCTGAGCTCAATTAATTGGAAATAAAGTAGGACCCAACTGCTGAAGTGAGTGTGATCTGGCCGTATTGAAGCTGAAGTAAGTTCATGGTCAGATCTGTAGTTTAAAGGCTGAGCAGGGGCTGGTGGGGAAGATGTGCCAACAAGGTGTTGGCTAATTAAACTCATTGCTGCAGGATTCAGGGCCCAGTGAAAGTCACCCTGTGGCCCACAAAAGGCATTTGGTGATTAAGAATAGGGACTTTCAAGGGCACCAGGCTTTATCCTGGCTGGAGTCAAGTGTGGTCCTAAGGTGAGCGGAACAGAGGAGGCAATTCCCACCCATGGACACGAGGCGCTGGGGTTGATGGGGAGAGGATGGAGGCACAAGTCCCCCTGGTGCTCTCACAGAAGGGTGAAAACCGTCTGCCAGCTCCCTTTGTAACTCTTCCTTACCAAAGGATAATCAGGAAAGACGTGTTAAGTCTTTTGCATTCAACCCCAGCCCCTGCAAACAGTTGAGGAGCTGAATGGCCAAGCTGCCATTCACCTGCACACAGCAGTTAATTAACTGCAGGGTTTTCTCAGTCTGGTGCTTTCCCTCCACAAGCATTAAGCTAAACCTGGAGTGACCCAGGAATGACAAGCAAAAGATTTCAGACATTTTTTTTTATTTTTTTTTGGCAGATGCCTTCTAATCGTGCGCCTGAGAGTAGCTGCTGGCAGACACTGCTGCAGGCAAACTGGAGGCATGAGGGCCTGCCTGCACGTGTACATCTCACACTTGGGTCTCTGTTCTCATCAGGACCTTCTTCCAGGGACTTCAAGTGTCCTACAGAGCCAGCCCTCCCCTGGGAGAGGAGAAAAGATGACAAAGCTCAGTCTTATCCCCACTGCAGTTCACCGCATCTCTTTTTTCCATCACTGTACAGAGGTCCAAGGCAGGATGGACCTTTATGACCATCATCTGGCTGCACCTGTGGAGGCCAGGAGGTCCCACCTAGGCACCCCTTGGTTGACTCTACACTTTATGCTTGAAATGAGTAGGCTATTTGTAGAGACACAGAAATGCCTGTTTGTATGCCTGCCACATCCTTAACTGAGGTTTTCCTGTTTTCTGTGGCAGGATTGTCACAGAAAGGATATGGGCAAAACCCACAGGAAATTGCTAAAAAAAACCTGTAAGCTTTCAGAAATTAACCCTGGGGCAACAACCTGAAAGCAAACTCCATGGTCTCACAGTAACTCTGGCCAGCAGAAGTACTGCAGGCTCACCAGCCGCCATGCGATTTCTCTTAAGACACGGAGACCCCGCAGAGTAACAACAAGCCGAGTTGCGGCAGGTTCCTTTACGATGGCTTGGGAGTGCATAAAAGTGCTTCCCAGGGACCATCCGAAGGAGCAGAGCAAAGGGACAGAACTGGTGTCCGCAGTCCACCCCGGCTGGGTCTGCTGCGCCCTGCCCCGCTTGTTGCCCCCAGCCACTGCTCATACCCCTTCCCCTGGGCTGCCACTATCCTTGTGTCACCCCATGGGGGGCTGGTTCAAGGCTCTGCCCTGCTGACAACCCCCTTCTGCAAACAGCGTGCTTCCCTCATCCCTCCCAGCTTCCACTTCTCCAGGATTTAAGGTCTTCCTGAACTAGAGGTTGCTTCCAGCCATCATTTTGCTAATCCCATCGTTTAATCCATCAACAGTTTTTGACTCACCCTGCTCAGGCCAGGCACGTACTGAGGGACTGCAGTGCTGGAAGCTGACACTCCCCAAATCTGCCTTCTCTCTGGGTAGAGCTTTGCCCTACAGTCTACAGAAGCTGGGTGGTGACCTGCTGCTGCTCTTGGCTACGAGATCCCAGCCCCAACACTACAGTCTAGGTGGGAGGACTAAGTTCTGCAGCTGTAAACTTGCAGCAGGGTGCAGAGGACCATGGTGCACTTGAATTGTGCAGGCTTGGTGCTTTTTTTATGCATTAACTTGTTGTCCCTGGGTTATCTCACATCCCTGCAGCTGATGTGAGCTGGCACGCAGAGAGACCCAGGGCTTTTGGCCTTTCCGCACTAGTCTGTTATGTTACTCTGGTCCAAACACTTGGCCTGAAACTACTGAGCCCCAGCTCTGCTCTCCATAAAATAAATATAATTCTATGTGCAAATTACTTTTTACTGTGAAAGGTCACCCAGAAGTATTGCGCTTGTGTCCATGGCTCTCACTTGGGCTTGGTCACAGATGGGCTCTGGGCAATGCCCCCCACCCAGCTGATGTGTGCTGATCTGCATGTGCCACCTGGCAGGGCAGCCAAATCTGCAGCCTCCTGGGCATGTGGCATTTGGGGCCACGCTGCCTGCTCTCACCTCCCCCTCCCAAAGAGGGAAAAATTCTTTCCTAGCTTCCAACTGGATAAGGAAACCTCCCAGGAACAGCACAAAAATCAGTCGAATAAACTGTTTTGAATGCAACCAGAGACATTCATGACATAGGGAGGAAAACCATTATCAAACCTTCCCCGCAGAGCAACAAAATCAGGAGGCTGAAGGCAGCATCCCTGATTCTCAGGATTAGTATGTGGAGAGGGACAAAAAAAGAAGCAGATTGAGAAAAAAACCTCCTAAACCCCTCAAGCCCTCCACCCCTCTACCCCAATACCACAGCAGTGACATCAACCTTCTCACCGTTGAACTGTAAGACCAGTGTCTGGCACCCACTTCTGCTCTTTTGTAATGTGCATGGCATGTGTGATGTCATGCTGCTGCAAAGTCCAGGTCAGCATCTGATTCCTGCAACAGTGACTATGAACAAATGCTTCCACAACAGTAAAATAAATACTTCCAGGCCTGAACCAGAGATGGTGCAAATGAGCAATTCCCCATCTTACACCAGGATGGGTTTGTGCTGTTGCTCCGACTTGGATCCTTCCTCACTAAAGTCTGTCACATATTTGTGCGGTATTTTGTTGAAGCTGATTTTTGTCCATCTTGCTTAGTTTGGACAGCAGCATAATGATGAAATCTGGAAGGTTTTCAGGCTTCTTCAATATGGGCGATTTAAACTTGCTCTTCCACCCCAGACAATACAGAGAAAGTGCCCAGAAAGTGGACTAAATTATGTGATTACGTTACTTGGGAGACAGTGCACAAGAGTGCACTGTTTCAGGATATCAAAACAAACCTCTCAAAACAAAGATCACGTCCCTACAAGCAAAGGATGTCCTGTAGTCCACTGCAGACAAGGAGGACAGATAGTGGGAGAGTTCAAAGATGAAAATAATGCTCTTTCAAGAGTGCAGTACAGAAATATGAAATGAAAGCCAAAAGCTCAAACAACATTTCAGTCAGAAAATTAGGCATTAAAATTCTTTACAGTTTTCTTTTCTGCACATTTCTTACCATCAAATATCTTCAGGGTTTTTAGTGACTGTGGGATGGAGTAAACAAACATGTTAAATAGTGAATGCCTTTTATCTGGAAGTACAATCTCACAGGTGAATGACAGAGAGAGCATGGTTGGTAGGTGAGAGCTGGAGTGACGAGAACCCTCCAGATCACGTGTGCTCACAGAATACAATTTTGCAAGAGCTACTGATAGATGTGACTCATTGCACTCTGAAGCCCTGGGAATACTCCAGGATGACATGTTGCAACAAATATTCAAGCTTTTGCATGTGATTCATTCAGCAATCTACAAATTTCTTCAATATTGCTGAAAATATCACAACACTGCTGTGATTGCTGCTGAAAACTGGTTTGTCAGCTACTTGTGGTTGGAACCATATCTCGTTCTTGAGAAGAAAGAAGCAACCCTGCTGGCATCTCAAGGGCCATCTTATATGGACCCCAAATGCTGGTCAAAGGGGTTAGATGAGTGTGAGGTCCGAAGCTTTGGTTTATTTCTCATTAATGAAATCACATGATCAGTGGGGCATATAAAGGAGATCGATGAGCCCTTTATAAGACAAACTGGAAGGGGCTGGTGCCTGAGTCCTTTGTATAAGTGGGAAAGAGGCCGAGTGCTCTGAGATTGCTTAGGTGCCAGGCAAAGCTGGTCTTAACAAAGTAGGTGAGCTAGTTTACGCAGGTTACAGCCCATACTGGGATGGGATAGGATAGGATAAGCAAAAGTCTTATTATTGGGAACTTTAGCTCAGTGAAGTTAGCATTAGAGCCTTTTAGTTCCACTTTTCCCTCAAAAGCTTTTTTTTAGTTCAGGTACATTTGATAACTCATAAACAATCAATATGTATACTAATTCAGGGAGTATCACACAGGTGCATAAGCACGATTCGATAGTGTAAGTTAGAATTACCTAGTTATATAGAATGTTATATCTTGAGGGAGTAAGGACCCTTTCAGTTTTCTGTAGTAAAAAATAAGATACAAATAGCGAATGGAGAGTTTTCTCATTCTCCTTCACTGACTGCATTCAAGCGGGGAAGAAGCTGACCCTAGGCACTCTACCAAATCTAGGGGGGCTGCGCGAGCTCGGTTTCCCCACACTGTGGTCCTGTATCTGCTGGACCCGTTATTCCTCCTGGGCTCGCAGATTTCTCCGCTGTTTCCATAACGCCCTTCTGTCAACACCCAGGAGATGGCATCAGCACATAACAGCTTTCTTTGATCTTTTTCTTATCGGAGCCTTTTTATATTTTCTCCATTTCAGAGGTTGTATTGCTGTACTAATTCACCTTATTCATTTCAATTAAGCAATTCGTTTTAATATTCCAGGTTATTATACAGCATGTTTAAGTAAGCTCAGTGTTCTTATCCTCCTTGTACTAGGAAACTCATTTCATTCTTCAGTGTTACAAAAATTTAGAGAAAATAGTAAAATTCTCTAAATGGTGTAGGTTTCACACATACATTCTTTTTTACAGCTAATATTTTTCAGCTAACATTCTCGAAGATGGACAACAGAACAAAAGACGCAGCAAGTAAAGAACAAGACAGATGGCCCACATATAGAAAAATGCATATCTGAATCATAAGATTAATAAATACACCGGTTTTGGTGCTTAGAGTCTTGAAATTAATTAGGGCATTTTTTCTCTAGAACTTTCCATTTTCTGGTATGAGTTTACTTTGCCCGGCATGATTAATCTCTTCCAACCTCATCTTTGGTCCTTAGTTCAGTTGTAAGGTGTAATCTAATCCGCTCAGCAGGGCGGGATGTTTCTGTGTTTGTCAGCCCCTGACATTTCCACCTTGTCAGGGAGAAATGACAGCTGATTGCAAAGAGTTGCTGAAGGATCTCATGATCCTCAGTGATTAAGCCAGAAGATGGCAGGTGAAAAGCAATGTCAATAATTGCAAAGCAAGGCACAATCATTTACAAAGGTGTACTTTGAGCTAGCTATTACCGCTCAGGAAAGAGATCTTGGAGTGACTCCAGGGAGTCCTCTGCAAATGCTAGCTCAGTGTTCATTCACGTCTCAGAGTCTTTAGGCGGTGTTAAGATGAAGTGATGAAGAGGACATAGACATGCTCGTGCAGCTCTACAATCCACTGTGGGCCTGCACCTGGAGTATGCGCGTGGTTCCGGTGCCTATGCCAGAAAGATGCAGAGAAACGCAACAAGAATGACTGAGAGCTGGAATAGCCTCCACTTTAGACAAAGCAGGCTGTACACATTTGGGCTGGAACAGAGATACATGGGCATCTATTAAAGGTATATAAATGCAAGAATAATGTGGGAATAGGAATTGCACCATCTCCCACAATCTGAAAATGGGCAGCTACTAAACAGGATGATGTGACGGCAGATAAAAAACAGACTAAATGAGGTTTTCTTTCATTCAAAGTACGACTAAATTGCATAACTCCCTGCCACGATGTACTTGGTGACTGAAAGTATTAGTGAATTCAATCGCTGGTTCAAAAAGTTCGCGGAGGAAGACCAAGAAGAGTTATTAAGCTCAAAGATGCAAAGAAAGTCCTCAGGCAGCTGAGTTCTAAGCTGTAGTATCCAGGACATACACCAGATACAGGAATAAACTTGTCTTTTCCTTTATGACACTGTTCTCAAGTCTATTTTATTGGACAGAGTCTAGACAGGTAATGGGTAGATGTACCTTCAGGTTGATCAAAGTATGGGTTGACCCAGTATGTTGACTTCTCTACCAAGTCCCCATACCCTGACACAGTGGCATAAGTGAGCTGAGATCCTAGATGGAGAAGATGACTTGGGTGCATTGACCACGAGCATGACCAAACAGCTGCCCAGTCCCTCTGCTGTGTGCCACCACATACTTTGTGGAGGGATCTTCCATTGCTGCAGAAAACCCAACACACTTCAGATGGCTAGAGCTCCTTCCACCCATGCTGTTCACCCATGCCTGCCCCCAATCCACCCACAGATCCTGCTCTGCTGGAGATGCTCACTACGAAAGCCTCTGAGATATAACTCTGCCTCTTGCTCTCATGGGCCTGCAATTCTTCAGGATAGTATTGGTTTTTATTCCTGCAGGATATTGCAATGGAAAGTTTTCACTTTTCATTTTTAAACTGTTGTCTTCTAGATTGCAGAGAACATAACACGGTTTATATTATAATATATTGTAATTGATTATACAATTTAAGAATCAAAATCGCACTACATTGTGCCAAAATTAAATGCTTTCATTGGCTGCTTGTAATTTTCCCCTCAAGAATTATCCATGAAGAATATATAAATGTTTGGTTTCTCATTCCTATTGGGACTATATTTCAAAATCTCTAAAAATCTTTGTGCTAAAACCCAATTCCTCTCTTCTACAGTACTCTGGTTAGCAGAGCCCTATTAAACCCACATGGAGCAAAGCTTTGTCCTTGGCAGGGAAAAGGATCAGATATTGCCTGAAGCTCACTAGGGATTTAATTCTTGTTATTAATTTTATATAGAAGTGGTCCAGATACTACAAAGAAAAGGCAGGAGCATGAACCACACGAATAGATCATCAGCAAAAATTTATTAGCAGTAACATATGTTGCAAAGGGAGATGTGGATCTGATTCGTCTGGCTTTTGATTCCACATGGTATTTCTTTTAGTCTTTGACACAAGGAAAAGAAAAGACAAATAGCTGAGACGCGGATCATCCATGCCTCATTATGTGTTGTGCCATTAGCAAGACATTATTGTCAGTTTAAAAGTGGATTTTTTCTTCTCAGATAATTTTTTCCTGGTGACAGTCAGATTTGTAGCCTGCAACAATGAGTTGGGCCAAGTTCAGAGAGTGTGGTTATGTCTGATTCACCCAGGGGCATTCCTCAGCCATTGCAGGTCCTCATGGATGTCAAACAGGATGCATACAAGAAGTAGGTGTATTGAATTAAAAGCAAGAATTAAATTAAAAGTAGAATTAAAAGCAAGCAAACACATAAAAATGCCCACGGGGACAGGATCTTGCCATGAAAGCTTTATTCCTTTGTATTGTTTGTGGAGGTTTTGTGGGGTTTTTTTGAGAAGTTTGGTGGTATCTGGGGGTACATCGCAATATTTTATACATAGCAGTGTTTTCGCATTGAAGATGTAATGTATGGTGGAAGATCTTCCCATGGAGGAAAGTCCGTAAGGAACAATGTTCAGGCCTTGGACCCGTATCCTTTCTTCTGGAGAACTTCTGTAACAAGATCCCTGTGCAGAGCACTTCCTAAGCATCATATCCTATGCTCTTCTGCCTGGGCTTTGCACCTACATGGTCTCAGAGAAGCACAAGTGCAAGTGTGTCAAGACCTTGTCTTTGACATTGCCACGTATGACATTAATTGCTCTGTAAGTGAGAAGTAAGGTCTGATAAGGATGCTAGGTGTCCCTTCAACACACTGCAGAGCTCTGGGCTCTGCTACCTCTGCTCAGAGCAGCTCAAACCAAAGTAAGACACACGATTAGCAGCTGGAGCCTGTGAACGTTGTCTTTATGTTCAGCCCTAGTGCAAAGACACCTGGTACTTCAGCCCAAAGGTGGCAGTACATCTGCATCAACAGCTGAACCCTCCTTTGGGAGGAAACAACTTGCAGATGAAGAGGATTTTCCATGGAGTAAGAGAGTTGTGTCCCACATTGCCAAAGCTCTCCCGTCTTGCCCATCTGCCTTCCTGCTCTCCTCACGCTCCTATCCATTTGGCGGTGTAACGTAAGCAGGGAGCTCTGAGCACTGCCCAGACTCCCGAGGATTCGGGGCACCATGACATGCCTGGGACATACCTGGAGTGTCACCCTTAACCGGGTACCCTGCCCTCATGTGTTGGTGGCATGGGCATGGCCAAGTCATGGAGTGCGACTGTGTCCTTGCACAGAGCTGCTTCCCTGGTCGAGATCCCAGCAAGATGGCATGCTGCCTACTCCATAGGTACACTGGTAGGTATGGAAGATCTTGTGTAGAGATTTTCTGCTCCACGTGCATGGACAAGTCACCATTACCGCAGCACTGGTGAAAACAGCTTCACACCTCTTCCCCAGCAGTTTTGCCTGCAGAATCAGTCTCTAGTCAAGTATAACCATTTTGAAAACGGAGCCAGAAGGTCCTTTTAATGCCTGGGGGTTTATTTTGAGTGTGGTCATTGCTTTGTAATTTTTTTTTCCTTCTTTTTTTTCCCCTTTGTTACAGTAGCAACAGTTAATAGTACGTTTACATGAATGACTTGTGTTTTCAAATGTAATTAAACTATACATGGAATCTTACAGGAGTATTATGAAACAAATTAAACCATAATTGTTCTTCCAATTCACACCTAATGATTCATTAGTTATTATCAAAACAAGTGGGGTGAGTGCAGGGCTACACTCCTACGGTAAATCAATTTTGATGGCTTTACCTTGGTTTTTGCATGCACGTGAAAATTACTCAATAGAGAGACTTGTAAGTAGGTGTCATGGTGATGTGCCCATGGATGCCCTAAATCTTGCACCTTTTCTTGCACCTGTGCAAAGTGGGTGAAAAATAATACTGTCCTCAGGTGCTTTTGCATCTTATAGAAGTGGCATAGATTTTATGGGAAAAGAGAGAATTGGGTCTGAGGACCCTAAAAGTAAAAAGGTGCAATATATAATGAATTTTTCACACCTACAGGGACTGGTACAAATGCATATTTTGGGAATGTAAGCTTTTTGCCGGGCCTGGATTTACAGGGAGGGCTGATTTTCTGTGCGTGCGGGTGGGGGTGTGGGGTGATGTCAGCTGCCAACCTTCAGATCAGGGCTGTGTCCAGAACAGCTTTGGTCCTTTTGTTGACTCGCTTTTTGCTCTGGTAGTTTCTGTATTTCACTGACACCCGAGCTCATTTGGGATGGTGAAAGACTTGCCGTCCAAGCCTTGAGCGTGCCCATATTTCTGCAACAGATGGTCTACAGAGTCCTGTGGGGTCGGGCAGGCCAGTCCAGCCCTTCGGTGGACTCAACCCAACCTGTGATAACAGCTCAGCTCCCCTTCCTCCAGAGACTCTTCTCCTGTTGCTTACAACTTTAAATGTCTAACAGTCATCCCTCTCCCAAAGTTTGACTCTTCTTGTATTTAAAAGCCTTTTCCCCAACATCAACCTTGACTTCAGCTCAATGTCCAGGTGCAACATCGGCTGTACTGTGCCATGGCACAGCTGCCAGCGCTGGGCAGCACAACGCCTGCGTGCACGCTTAATAATGCAATTGCAAGAGCTGCGAAACGTGCATGTGTGTACGTGCATGATCTGCTTTTCCTTTGGGGAAGAGGGGCTCTCCATCTGTCTGGGAAGCAGCTGCAGTTGCATGGAGGCAGCTCCTTAAAAGTGCAGAATTAGAACACGTAATTAATAATCCCTTGCTGGGGTGATGCCCTTGCACGAATAAAAACTAATCCAGAGCATGTTTCTGCCTTCTTGCAACTTTTAATCTTCCACATACGCCGCTGGGAACGTTTCTATGGTTACCTCCTAGAATATCAGCTTGCCAACATCAGGTCATTTCCATCTTGGAACCTAAATTCAAGCTAGTTTTTTAGCTGTGCTGAACTTTAGTACTGATTTTTAGACTCCTGAAGAGCTGGAGGTATAAAGCTTAGACGCGAATACGCCACCATTTTTGTAGTGCCTGTCACAACTTTGATAGCGATGCAGAAGAGTGTCTCAGCAAGAGAAAGACAAAATATCAAAGGTTTCATGTCCAGAAATTGTGGTGTCATGTGGCAGCTCACAAAGATACTCTAGACATGACCACAGCAAAAAAGAATCACAATCATTTAATTAGGTTATCTCCAATTGCAAGCTCTGCAATCGCAGTCAGGAAGGTGAGCAGAGGTACAACTTTTTTAGTATTGAATGCACTAAGACTGATTATCTGCAGCCAGTAACTATGTGTGCTCCTACAAGGGGTATGCCCTTTGCAAGTGTGCAGCGGATCAGATGTATATCCCTTCTCCATATCCTTTGTTGGCAAGGAGAAGTGGGAATTTTGATGCTGCCTGGGCTACTGTATTTCTGCATTCAGCAGCTAATCATAATAATACATTTCCTAAGCCAAAACTTTTCCTGACCTGAGTTTGAATGCCTGTGCAGCACTGAAATACATCCCTTTAAGTGCAGTTTCTATTACCGAGTTGTATGAGAAATATGCTGTGAATATGAGAAAGAACGTGAAACCTCGTTGTCAGCTCTAAGCAGAACAATCACTTCTTTTTCCTTTCAAACCAGGGAGGTCATGTTGCTGATAGTCACAAAAATAAGCTTTTTCGAGTCAGCAGCTTTGCCTGATCTGTCGAAAATGTCACAACTTGCTTGTAAATATTCCAAAAGCCAGAAGTCTTTGTTTCAAAAGCCAATTATGGTGGCTGACTGACAACAATGCACTTACTTATCATGGCATCCAAAACACCCGGCCACTTAAAAGCAACAAAGTGAATGGTTAGGGGCATCATAAATCTTGCAGTGCCCACATAGCAAATAGAATTATTCTTATTAAGCATAAAATTTTGTCATAGTACGAGGACCCTAATTCTGACCCAAATGGAACATTATTGTTCCACCAGCAAATTCAAAATGCAAACACAACACAAAGTCACTTTACAACAGGGACATAAAAATTATAGATATGTAGTTTCATTTCATGACATATCTGCACAGCAGTGACAGTATTCCTGGTTCCAGTGCAAAACAAAATAAAAAAACAAAGTTTGAGGCACAGAACAGATTTCTGAATATGGCTAGAGAAAAAAATTTAAGACATTACATCTAACTCTGAAACTCAGAGTCTTTTAAAATACCTTCAGTAAAAAGGAAATAAAGATTTAACGCACGCCTAGAGGTCTTCCTGGGTGTAAGGCTGACTAATCACGTTGCTAAAGGCATGAATTCTTGCTTTACCTGGATCTCCACAAGTGAGCTAGGACCCTTCTAGGAAACCCAAAGCATTAAAAAGGGAGATCTGCAGAGAAGATCCCAAAAGAGGAGTTACCAGGCCTGATCCCATATTCCCAAAGGAAAAGAGCTCAAGCGCTGGGATGAAGCTTTAAAGAGAGCTACAGAACTTTACCTACATCCCTTTCCAGAATTGAGGCGAAGGCTGAAGCGTCCTGTGTGCCCCGACGGAGGCCGCCCATGCAGTGCAGGAGCAAACTGCAACTGCAGAAATCCTCTTTACAACCACTGCACGGACGTGCTGAAGTGCATCAGGTGGCGGTGTCAGCAGGCACCTCTGTGGGTAAATTCGGAGGTCACTGAGTGCAGAGGAAGGGGGGGTGTTCTTAATAACGAGGTAAAAAATGGAGCAAGAAGGAGATGTTGGGGAGGCTGTGAAACCTCAGCAAGTCACAGGGGGGGCTTGGTGCGAGCAAGCCTTGCGGAGCACAGGTACTGCCCAGAGCTCTGCCTGCAGATGTGCTGCCTGGTGTTCTGCTGCTGCACCTCTGGTGTGGAGGGCAGGATGGGGCAGGAGGAGGGATCGTCTGGCTGCTGGCGAAAGGGGGAAAAGCAAAGAAATCAGCATGTTGGCACGGTGTTCGGCTGGAGGGCAGTGAGTGAAAAGGCAAGTTTGGGGTGCTTTGCTCTGGAAAGTGGGGGCACGGCCCTTCAGGATGGTGGAGGAGCTAAGCAGGTCCTTTCTCACTTGTCCAGGAGAAAGGAGGGAGGTGGCTGCTTCTGGGCAGGGGTGTGGAGTGATGCGATCTCCATCTGTGGTGTGGCAGGTCACGGGTAGTGATGGTGTTTGGGATGGGGGCGAACGCCTCAAGAGCCTCGTGGTGCTCCGAGGAGTGATGCAATGCCTGGGCAGCCCTGCAGCTGCAGGCAGCGGGGCTGGATCAGGGCTCACCAAGCCTTGGGTGATGTCCGGGATGGTCAGAGCTGTGAGCCTCTACATGTCTGAGCAAAAGTTCTTGTGCCTGAACAGGTCCTTGCAGTGGGCTCACCGAAACCTCACCACCACCACTGAGACAACCACGTCATATGGTCTAAGCACACTCCAGGCCAGTGAATTATGCATCCAAGGCTGTAATTGCCTTGTTATCCAATTAGCAAAACCCAAATGATTTCTCTGTGTCAAAGACAAATCCTTGCATGTATCCTCCTCCTCCCCTTCCCATCACAGCAAGGCTCTGGCAGGGCTCATGAGGTCCTGCTCGGAGCTGGCACAGGCAGAGAAGGACTGTGGGCACGCTTTGGTGTGCATGCTGCCCTGCTCCCAGTAGCAGTGAGGCTTTGTCTCAGCATGATGCTGAGCAACTCAGCAGCACGCCTGGGTAAGCAGGTCACAGAGATGATGCTCCTGTACACCCTGCAGACCCCACATGGCTCAGCGGGCAGATCACCAAGGTAGGACTGAAAAGGACTTTCTCCTACTCTGTCCTATCATTTCACCCAGGGACGGCTGCTTTTTCTCAGAGAGGAAGGCAGGTTTTTCCAATGGTCTCTCCAAGCCATAGAATTGGTACAGCACTCTCTTGCTTGGTCCTCAGTGGATTAACTTAAAACAGGGCTACATGCAGAGCAACCAGTGTTTGGAGTGATCTCATGTCTCCCAGGGATAGCAAGTTGCCCAAGACCAGGTGGCGAATGAGGTAAGTGGGAGCTCAATGTTTGTTTTCAGGGAAAGGAAGAAGTGGCAACATCCCCTTTTCCTGCTGGTGGAGACAAAACCCTGGGGATGTAAAACCAAAATGGCAAATAAAATAAATATAAATATCTCAACATGACATAATCTGTGATTCATGCACATTGCACTCTATCTTGCGAGGAGCTGTAGGACGCTGGGATGGGTATACCATGCTCGTCCTCTGCATTGCTGAACCCGTTGCAGAACAGCATGGTGCTGGGGGGCTGGCTCAGGGACAAAAGGGTTTGTGGTGACCACTGCCACCCTCCCAAGGAGATATAGAAGCTCTGGAGCCCTCTGGCCTCCAGGCCCAGTGGTGGCTCCTGGCCAGCCTCTGCTCAGGCCCACACAAATGCCCCACTTGGACCCATTTCTGCTTCCTTTCTCTCTCGCATCATCAGACATGGCAGGAGAAAAACAAGATTGCTGCTGTCCCAGGACTTGGTGCCAAGGGACACCCCGTGTGAAGCATGTCCCTTGTCCAGATCCCCCTCTCCTTCTCGAGCATCCATCATCTAGGCATTGCTGCAGCCTGATATGATGTGTTAAACCACAGTGCTCCTCAGATGGGGCTTGTTTGGAAAGAAGATAACTGGGGTGACCAGCTGTCTTGTCAGAAGGTCTCCACAGTGCACTTGCTCTCTCCATGCTCTCATTCCCACATAAGCATGATTTCCCCCCACCCCCCCCACCCTAAGGTAAAGACTTGCCAGTTGATCTTAAAAATCCCAGCACCTCTCTGGCCGTGTTTGTGCAGCCATAACTCTCACATTGACCAGCTTCATAAGCACATTACCTAATAAAAACCTGAATGATCCATAAGGAGATTTTTTCTATAACTAATTATTTCATGCACAGTCTGAAATCTAGCTATGATTGTATTTATGGTCTCATTAGATGTGTGTTCCCTTCCAAGCATAGCTGGGAAAGGAAACATTTGTCTGAACTAAAGGGTAAGAAGTCAGATGGGGCTGTCCACAGCCATCAGACACACAGACCATTGCTCTGTCTCAGGAGTCAAGGGAGATTTAAGGCAATTCTCTGCTTTTGATGCTGCCAGACAACATTGGGAAGGCTTTTTTTTTTTTTTTTTTCCCCCTAATCTGTGAAACAGTGAGAACCCATTAGATGGTGCAGAAAAGCAAGGAGGACACAGGCATTCGGTCTGTCTGTGCTGGCAGAGAAGCTCTGTCTTGACACTGGGAGGGAGACCACTAAGACGTGTCTTTGTCAGAGCGGGGTATCACAGCCAAAGGTTCATTCCAAGTATTTGTACCGAACAGTGTTTCTGAGATTTGGTTCCACAAGATTTTCCTTCTCATTAGTGCTTGATTTGTCATTTTGTGTTACTAACAAGTACCTTAACTGTAAAACTGGAAAAAAAGAAAAAACTCTTCTGCAGATCTCTTTAATAAGACACGGGCACAAATGGCATTACAAGATAATTCTTTAATATGTGAAAATTAAATCTGATGGAGAATTTATGCAATTGAATCACTTATTTATTTAGATGTTCAAAGCACCTATCCATAACAGTGAGTAAATTAAAAATACACAAGCAGGGATAATCCCACAGGATCAAGCCAGTATTAATCTCTCAGCCTCTTGCTGGAGACAGGCTGTCTGAAAGATTTTTTCCCTTTCTCAAGTATTCCGGCTCAGTTTGATCCCCATTTTGCGTGAAGGAAACGTTTGGTATTTCTATTAAGCCCCCGTTATTAAACCACAATCAGTCTGTTGTAAAACTCAGCCATTGGAAATACACAATGAGATTTGGTTTCCTCCTCTGGCCGCGGTGTACCAGGGATGTCCCTGGGGAGCGAAAGCAAATGCAAAGGTTTTAAATAGAAGGGCTTCTCTCTTTCTCTGGCATTTCAATAGATACTTGAAAGCAAACGAAAGAGCTTCGGGCTCTGTGCCAGTCTCCATGTCTATAGGAACCCAGCCCTTTTGCTTGTTTCCTGTAAAATTAAGATGAATTAAATATGATTAATTCTACTTTTTCTATTATTCCTGCACTGATGCCACTTCATTATCTCAGCTAGGTCGGCAAGCAGCCTGTTCCAGGGAATGAGGAAGGGAAAGGCCCAATGAAGAGGTTTTAAATGCCACCTGTAGGCAAATTGAAAATTTCCCCTCAAAGTGCTAATCTTTTCTTTATTGCTTTAATGACAGTATACTTGTTTTTCGCAGCAAATACTGCTACGTTTATTTAAAAACCAAGCATATAAAACCCCTGAAGTGCTTCTGGTAAAAAACCCCCGAATATTTTATTCATTCTGAAACGTTTCCTCGGTGTTGTGGAGAGCCTGTAATTAAGGTGTTGCTACTTGCGGCTGCAGGGTTTGCTGCCCCCGTGCTTCCTGCAGCACAGGGACCTGAATTCAAAACTCCGTTAAAAAAAGAAAAAAATAAAAACCAGTCTGGAGAGATTTTCTGTTAGCCTAACAGGAGTCACCCAACAGATACTCAATATTTTTGCCGAATCAACAGTTAGCAGCCGTGGAAGAGACAAGGGAGCCAAGGTCCCATTAATGACTGATGTGATCACAGCAGAATTCAGGTTGGAGGGATCCTCAGGAGGTCTCTAGACCAACCTCCTGCTCCATGCAGGATCAACTTGAGGTCAGACAAGGTTGTTCGGGGCTTTTATTCAACCTGATCTTGACACCGCCAAGGTTGGACACTGCGTAACCTCAGACATAGACATCTGCTCTGCATGGGGACATGTAAGTGTTGATGTCTTAATGTGGAGCCAAAATCCACTCCATGCAGCAGGCTTTTGGCGGGGCTTTTCTCTCCGTCTTGTACTGGCAAGGTTTATATATATCTCCCTGGGTATAGTCAGTTCCTGCTTGAAAGCTTTGCTCTCGAAAGCTCCATAAAGACCCAAAATAATCAGGATCTGCATAAGTGGCTCTTAATTCAATTACTTAATATAATTGATTTAATTAAGAGCACAGACTAGATGGGATTATTGGTCTCGGAAGTTAGAGTTAGGACTCATACCACTGAAAATTTGGGCATCTGCAGTGTCAAAACTTCTTTTTCAGCTTTTTCCTCTATATCCCCTTTCACTGTTAGAGAAGAGAAACTGAAACTCCAGAACAGAAATCACCTGCCTGGTCCTTGCCCAGGTTCCCTGCACCAAGCTCAGCCCAAAACACCTTTACTGTCCTTACTCACCCCAGCTTTGGGCAAAGAGCAATCTCCCACCACCCGTCTCACAGAGACACATCTCTCGGGAGCTGGAGCTCTCACTGAGGTTTGTGGGCAGCACCTCTTGCTCAGGAGAGAGGTGCCTGAGTTGCACCATCACAGAACATCCCGTCGACTGTCATCCAGGGACTTCCACACGCTGTTGGTACCACCACGGCGCATGAGCAGACTCACTCTCTGTCCTCCCAAGCACCGCAGCTTTGGCCACAGTGTCTTAGAGGAGCCACCATCTCTGGTGAGGCAGTCACCCCCCAGGATGGGGAATAACATCTCCTGTGGCTCTCATGATCAGATGATGCTGGACTGGGACATGAATCCCTTCTCTGGCACCCACCTTGGCGCCCAGCACATTGAAAGCTTGGGTGCATTATCTTCCCAGCCTGGGGCTGGTCTCTGGAGCACCACACGTAGCCTCAGAGGAGTGGGATGTACGCATGACCTCACATGGCCTGTTTTTGGGCTGGGGAGGATCCTGAAAATAGTTTCTACTATAGAGACAAGGCTAGATCTTCACATAGGATCTTCCTCATCCTCTGGCCTCTGCCATGAACCAAGGATCCCTGCAGTCTCAGAGATGGAGCCCATCTTCTAGCTCTCCTGACCATCAGAACTTCTTTCTGGATATTCAGGCAGCTTGGGTCCCTGCGTTCCTAGAGGTAGATTCAAGCTTCCTAACACATTTTTCCCCAAGGAGAGCAAAGTTATTTAGAGCTCAGGGGATCACAGCTTGTGAACACATCAGCCCCTTACTCTCCCCTGGATGGTGGGGACATTATAAAACCCAGCTCCTGATAACTCATCCTGACAAAACACGGCAGGTTGTGGTTTAATTGCAGTTGTTAATTAATTTTATCACTGCAGAATCTGCAGCCTGATGGAAAAAAGGAAATTACATTTAATGAATGGCTCCCATGTCTCAGCACCTGGTGGACAGTTTAGCAGGGTAGGGCATTCACACTCTTGTCCTTGGCCAGACCTGCCTGCCATGCTCCCCAGCTCCTCTTCTCTGAGACTGTCTCCAAGCTGGGCAAGCTCAGGCTGGCAAATGATCCTCCTTCCCCTGCCCTCCTTGGTCTGGGTTTCTGCAATGGCAACAGAAGGCAGGTAGTGACCAAACTTGTGGGTAAAGGTGTTTGGCAAAGTGGCTGCGCAGTAGGATCAAAGCTGCAAGCTTCTCATGAAGGACCCTTGGAGTCCCTGCTGTAAAGGAGAAGAGAGATGGATTCAATCTCTGCTTCTCTCTGGGCAATAAAACTGAACAGTTGGTACTGCTTGTGGGAGGCTGTATCCTTACGGTGAGTGAAGGTACCACCCTTCCTAGGAGAGCAGAAGAAAGCCTTGGTTCCCATGATAACTAGTACCAACAAGTCCCCTCCTTGCAGGGAGCTGGCGGAGGGGAACTAGAGCTCCTCTAGGAATGACTGTCTCCATCACGGACTGCCTCTGTGCCATGCAGATGTGAGACCAAAGCATGGAGGGCCCAACTTGGTCATTTTTGTTGTCCCCTACAGTCCAGTCAGATTCCTGTCCTCATTCTCTTTACTAACGGAAGCAATGGGGTCCCACCCTTCTGGTCCTTGCTTTTCCTCTTCGTTGTGATGATGCAAGGTTTACCAACTACCATTTCTCTTTCCTTATAATGCCTTGTTAGTTCTGTTACGCTCTGCTCCTCCTCCTGTCTCCACCATACCCCTCCTTGCAACATCCTCTGTTTCCCATTAATCCTTGTTTACTAGAAATGTACATATTTATTGCTTTTTATCTTCTTTAATCTATCAGAACTTACAGTCCCTATTCATTGTTACTGCTTCCGTCCTAACTCCCACCCATTTATCTTCCTCTGTTATTGCATCTGCTCAAGCACAATTTGATTATCTCCTGCCAGTTCTTGCACCAGCCCCGTGCTCTGTGCTGTGACTTGATTCTACAGAACAGTTGGTCTCCCAAAATCATCATTACCTGAGCTATGGTGGAGATGGGAAGAGATTCCCCCCAAAGATCTCTCTTCCCTGCTTAGTAGGGAAATAGGGTTAACATTTACTGGATTGTCTGTCTTTGAGGCCCTAAAAAATTCCCAGATATTTTGTTCCACAAGTCTATGCACTCAACAGGTGTGTAGTCACCCTGAGGTCCATCTAGTCTGGTATCTCTGACAGTAACCTCCAGCAAGTCTTTAGAGAAAAGTTTTAGGAAAGGCCAGACATTGAAAGCAAATTCCCAAAATAAATCTCCTGGCTTCGGCAGTTCTGCCCATACATCCTCGTGCTAACGAAGACCAGGAACTTGGCTGTGCTTTCCATCAGGGAGCTCTTGGCTCTCTGGTCCGTGCTTGTTGTAATTTTGAAGTGACATCTCTCTTCTAGGTTTCAGGAGCCCCAACTTGCTGCCACAGAGATGCTGCCAGCGCTCTTGGGTAGCACAGGGGCAGAGCCCAGTCCTAGACGTGTAGCATGAATGTGACCCCCCTGGATCACCTCTCCTTCACAGGAGCTCTGGGAAGCAGGGCTTGTATCTGAGCCATGTGAATAAACTGCTCTTTCTTCTTGGATAGCCATTGCTCTGCCTTGCTTGCCAAAGACAGAGTGATTGGGAGTGGGGACATGACTTTTCTGGGGGAAAAAAGTAATCATGAGGCACCTGGGACTCAGGGAAAATTGAGAGCTTCTTTCGAAGCCACAGATGGCCCTCAGCAGTAAGATGGATCAGAAACGCATCTGCAAGGACTGACTGAATCTTTGAAACTACGCCACAGTGGTTCCAGCACCTCAGCTGAGGCCCCTTTTCCATCCTTCTCTGTAGCACAGAGCAAGGACATCCATTGTGGCAGCTGAGCACACCGACGTGACCAATGCCACAGCAAATGCTAGGCAGTGAGCCAGGAGCCAGCCTGGCCTTTTGACAAGCATTTACATCCCCACATGGTTTGTTCAGGGTCTTTGGCTACTTTCCTAACTCCAGCTAGGTCACGGTGTAATGTTCCTAAAAGACACGAAGTAATTCAATCATGTAATTAGCTGATTTATTAGATTGAAGGCTTGTGCAATGCAGATTGATATTGGGTAATAGCTCTGGGGGCAAAGGCAATGCAACCGAGAACATCTGCTCAGAGGAAGGGCAGCTGCCCACTGACCCTGGGGGTGGGACGGGAGAAAAGCTGCCGGCAGCATTGCTGGCTTTGGCACGCATCCGTGGTATAGATGAATGACGGACATGTGATATCCCTTTGCAGCTGGCTAATGCTAGGGCTGCAGGTTGGACTCGTTGCCAGAATGTCCTTAGAATGAATCCAGCTCAGTTCTGCTGAACTGGGAGACACTGGGATATACTGGGTGTAGGCAGTGCCATGTGCCATCCTGAACGGGCCTTAGATCCTTTGCAAAACTCTTACCTTGCGGGCCACTGACATGCACCCATTTCTGGTGTGGCTTCTGGCAGCGGGCAACAGTTCCCAACAAGCGCATAGATGTTAGTAGCAGATGAAGAAAAATCTCGTGTTTGGTTGGAGTTGAGGAGAGGGAGGGCCATGCTCGTAGTCTGTCAGAAAGTGGATGGGCATGAAGCTCTGAAATGGGATGTCTAATTAGGGGAACCCTCTTAGAGACGTCAGTGTGATGGATGGTAGACTCTGTACTGCATATCACTGAAAATCCTGCCATAATATGCTCCTTCCTTTCACTGGGAAAAAAAAATAAATCCTTATTCCTGCGTGTCTGTAACTCTCTGCTTCCAGGTCCCTTGCTCTGCCCAGTCCTCTCCAAAACTGCCTCCATCACTGTATCAGGCTACAGCCCCGCCGCATGCCCAGGTGCTCCCCTTGGCCCTCGGAGGCTGTGATCGCCCAGCAGCTCCTCTCCCTTTCCCAGACTCAGAAAGTGAGAGATCAATGGGTTTCCTTTCATGTTGATGGCTGTGCACAGCTCTACAGGGAGGAAAGCAAATGCCATCCTTCTGCTTCTCTTCCAGGAGCAGGGCAGATGCAGTTTAGCAGGAAAAACACAATAGGACAATAATTAGGTTGCTCGGATTTGAATGCTTCATGGTCACTTCAAAGTTTAGACAATCTCCTGGAGGGGTGCAGCTTAGCGCCAGCAAAGGGAAAAGATGAAAGAAACAGTCATGACTGAAGGGTAGAGAGCACAGACTTCACGGCATGGTGCCGGCAAGCGTGGCTGGCCCGGGTCAGCAGGCAGGCTCTGTCACATCCAGCACACAGCCCCTTCCACCCAGTGCAGCAGACAGCACCAGACGGGCTTCCTCCCATGCTGAGCCCCGGACAAAGGGTCACTACAGAGGAGAAGGTGCCCCCCTCCATCTGGTACAAGAGAAACCTCAGGGGTACACAGTGATCCCTTAAAGTCTGTTGCATTTTGGATTTGGGGTAGAGTACATCTTAAGGTATAAACAAAGGCTACATATTTAACGTGCCCTACTAGCTGGAGGCAGCCAAGTGCAGCTATGGTGAGATGAAGGGTTCAGGGGCTGGGGTTGTTCAGAGTCCAGCTGCTGAGGGAGATGCTTGGTGAACCTGTCTTGCCCTGTTGGGTCGGGATGTGGTGCTTGTATGAGGTGGAAATCACCCAGAAATCAGTCCTGGAGTAAGCCTCATCCCGTATGACCTACTCAATAGGATACCGGACTCAGGTATGTGTGTTTCTGCTGAGCCTGCTCTGTATGCTCAGATCCCCCGCCCCAGCACAGGAGGATGGTCCTATAGACAGGGCAATAGAACAGGACAGGAGTCTGTGGGTTTGTCCTTGGCAGGGGACAGACTCCTCACCTGAATCCAGAGGAGTCATTTAGTGCTGCAAGAAGAAGCAAAACAACCAACCACCAACACAAATCCTCTGACTTTGGTGTCTGTGAGTCTCCTGCCATGACACAGGGCTGGTCTCTGGTTGCTGGATCACAGGACCTTAAGTGAGAGGTGGATCTCCTGGCTCAGCAGGGAGCTGGGCATCTCCTGGAGGACTCTGGAAGGGCTAGGAGCCAAGTGGGGAATGGCCTGTGGCCAGCAAGGGAATCCTGGAGCCCCTTGGAAACTGTGAACACAGGAGATGGATTTGGCATTGATCGCAGAGATGGGTCTGCACCTCCCCAGGGATTCACACCCAGAACTTCTCAAAAGGAGAAGTGATCACACCTCCCTTTCTCAGTTCACCCTGTCCAGAGAGGGTAGGCATCTCCAATGCAGTCCCCTGTGGTAGAGGTGACAACAGGTGTCACTTAGACGAGGACATCGCTGGCTCACTCCCAGTGACACCAGAGCAGAAGGATGCTCTCTGCCGGAGGCTCTTCTGGAAGACATTTGCCCCTTGGTGGGGTGGTCCCATCCCACCCTGGCAAGGGATGGTGGTGCACCCTGATCCTGCTGAGCTGTGCTCTGGTAGGACACAGGAAGAGATGATTAATGAGTGTAATAAATATGTTAATCTTCAGAAATGAAATCTTCCTAATTAAGAAATGTCTTTTGAGGCTTTTACCTCTCCTTTCTCAAGCTGCTGTGTGTGCACAGACCATCTCCATCCACTCTGGTGTGATTAGCAGAGGGACCAATGGTGCCAATCACACACCATTCATCCGAGCTCAACAAAGGGGATTATTCCCAGCTCCTGCTCCTTGGCAGAACAGGGTGAGTGTGCTCCTGCACTGCTGACTCCTTTCTCCTTGTAACAGAATCAACTACGCTGCAGAAAAGCAGGATTTAAGCTAATGAAAGGATTAGAATAATCTCTGTGTAACCCAGGGCTCCATAGCTGCTCAGACCTGTAACACACAGCCACCCGTCAGCCACAACACGCCTGTGCTGTGGCAGCAACCACCACCAGCCTCAGTCCGGGCCTCTCTTGCATGTGCCACATCGCCGGCCAGGACATGAGTTGGGTCAGTGAGTCCCCTGTGCTTTGCAGGGATGGCCACAGGGCCCTTCAGTACTGATCCTGCTCATTTCTCCATCCACCAATGCCATGGTCTGCCCTTGGATGTGGATACCATGGAAGAACATGATCCTGCCCACGTGGCAGAGAGCTCACGTTGTTCCGTCCTGTCAATGTCGCCATGGAGGTTCTTGAATATTTGCTCAACACTTTCCACTCACATGCCCATACCCTGAGGGAGAATTGAAAGGTCCTGGATTCGAAGGCAGGTGAGATGCCTATGACTGTCTAGACTGTCCTTTTCATGCAGGTCAGGCCACACAGTCCCACCTGATGACTCCTGCATGGAGCCCACTATTTCAGGCTGAGCATGAATGTACCTTGTAGAAAAATTGCTTGAATTCAACTAATATTGCATTGTGTATCCAGTCCAGATGTGTCTACCTGCAGCTTCTAGCTCATAGATGCCTTTGCCTGCTGGAAGCAATGAGAAGTCTGGCTCTGGTCACAAATCTCTTTGCTGGTAAGTCTCCAGGAACTGCAATCATGTCATCAATTCATATTTTCATAGAGCATATCAGTCATTTTTGATTTGCAGACCCCTACTTTTTTTTCCTGTAAAGAGGCAAAACCTCCTACAGCAGATGTAAGTTTCTTGACTATGAAAAGAACATGGACTATGAAAATTTTAATGGCAGTCCAATGACTCTCCTCTGCCTTCAGGACCTGGAAACCACAAATGGAACATTTTTGTCTTTTGCTAAAAGGCATGTTTTCTGATCCTCAAATAACTTCTGCAGGTCTTTCCTGAATTCTTGGTTTTTGATGCTTTCTGAAATATGGACTCTGGAGCTGGGCTATGTATCATACTCACTGTCATACGGGACTTGAAGTTGATAAATTGGTGGGTGATGGAGGGGTGGAAGGGATATATATGGCAAGGCAGGAAAGAGAGGCTCTATCAAAAGGGAAGAGTCTACTCACTGTTGCTCTTTTTTCTTGAATCCTGGACCTCCTTTCTTGCTTTGAGGCCAGAACTATCTAGGTGAAAGCATCACACAGATCATCACAGCTTTTTTAAAAAAAAGTCTTTTTCTATGCTTTCCCTATTTTAGTTCCTTTCTTCTGAACATATTTTCTATTGGAAACAACCAAATTCCAAAATTAAAAACCAGAATTTCAAAACAGCAAAAATGTAACATCACTTTTGTGAAGTCTTATCTAATGGCTTAACTGGCTGACTTAAATGGTACCCAAGATTCATCTCTCAAGAACAGAAACCAAGAAGTGAAGGTTGGAAGTGGCAGATGAAAGCCAAGAAGAAAAACCTCACTGGAAAAAAAATCCCTTATAAGTGTCAGGACTATTGTTAATCTAGTTATAATAAAGAAAAAAAATACAAAACACCTGCTTTCCGAAGTGGACAAGTTTAATGCAAAGTAAGAATTAGAATTCAGTGTTGGGATCAGAGCTCAGCATGGCTTGGAGGTGCCTTTCTGATTAGCTTTCATTCCCAGCAGAAATTATTGCCAAATTTTCTGGAAGGAGATATATTTTCAGATCCATGATTACTTCACATTTGTAAAGTTGGTCTTAAGCTCCATTTCCTATCAGAAGAAATCGCTTCTGACAAACAATGAAGCAGACCATTAATTAGTTGTCTTTAATTCTCTTAAGCTTGTTGCTGTAATTAATGCCTAACTTTCTGAAGTATACTTGAACTGGAATTGTTCCATGTTTAATAGCTGAAATGTCCCATTAGATAAAGTTAATACAACTGTCTTGGAATGGCAAATAGAGGCCGCAAAGCCTTCCTTTAAGGGGCATATAAATAATCTTAATAGAAAACACGCAAGCTGAAATGTGGATAGAATAATGTCAATATCATTAGAAATAGCCTTTCATGGGCTTGTGTGAACATCAGTTGTTGGGTGTAATGGCTAATTACAGTCACATTTACATACTCTGCTGCACAGCATCGTGGTACCCGAGCAGAGAGGCACTACTTCCCTTCTCCAGCCGCCTCCTGAATTGGACACAAACCATCACCCCAAATCCGAATGACTCACAGAGGGGGCTCTCAAAGGCCAGGAGGGAGATGTTCTGTGGGGACAGATCCTGCTCTGGCAGGGGTGGCTTCGAGCACCGCTCCCTGAAGGCCTCCCAAGTCCTCTTCCAGCCAGGGACCATCTTCCCCTTGATCAGAGCAGTGGGGGTCTGGGTCTTAAATTTTACTCTTCATTCTGGGAAGGCAGCTGCTGGCCAAGAGGTTGAGTCCTTTCCTGTGGCAATAGCAAGATGACATAAGAAAGGGCTGTGGTCTACAGTCTGCAGCCAGCTGTGGCTGCTGCTGGGGTCCCCATTGCTCTGTGCTAAGTTCTGCTGGCCGGACAAACGTGCAGTGGCACATGCTGGTCACTTCCAGCAGTTTCTGTCCTAAACTTAGTCTTAACATCCTGGCATCATGAAGGAACAGGTGAAGAACTTCTTATCTCAGATATTCCTCAAACACCAGTTGTACCAGTACTGATGTTGTTTCCTGAAGCTTTGCCCATTTCCACCAAAATCAATTTCTTCACTATTTAGCTCATTTTTGATGTGCTTTTTGGTTTTCATACATCATTTTCCAGCAAGTTAAATTGTTACACCTTGGTCTGTATATAAAAACACCACACATTTGTCTCATGGCTTCTCCTGAAGGAATCTATGTCATCTTCCAGTCTGCCACAGGACAGAGGACATAACTCCTTCAGAGCATTGACTGTTTGTGGATGAACAAAGTATGTATTTTAGGAAGACATCCAACTTGCTGCACACTTCTAGAAGCAGGTAAACTACAATTCGTGACTGTAGTATTGCAATTTTAGTCTAGATTACCCTGGTTTCATGTTTTTCTCACTGATTCCTGATCTGTTCTTGACATCCAGATTCAGCACTTCACTACTTGAAATCTTCCTGCAGGTAAATCCATGACTAATTTGTGGTCTCTCTTTCTCGTTTATATATTAAATTGTGTTTCTTTAGCCTGTTCCCAGCAGGACTGTGACATTGTTACATGGTTTACTCTTCTACCACCCCAAACCTTGAGACCTCCAAGGCCTCATGATCTAATTTTTCTCAGACTGGTATGATTTCCCCAGTTTTGGCCTGGGCATTAGGCTGCAACATCTTTGTACTGTCCATTGCTAATATCTCAAGGATCTGACTCAGCCTGAATATTTGTAGTTATGTTTTTCAGGAATTTGAAGCCAAAGATCTAAAATCTTCCTGCAACTAGACTTTCTTTAGCAGAATGATCAAAGTACTGTGGTCAAAATAAAGACTTGTGAAGCAAGAGAAAAGAAATATCTGCATTTTTCTTCCCCTGAGCTTGTTCATTCTCAAATTATGATCTAGGGAAGCCTGGAACATTGCTTTGGAATATGTCTCAGATACCTCTGCCATTCTGTTCACTCAGAGCAGTCACCGAATCTCTCAAGAAGGTTTGGCTTTTAGTCCAGCTGTTTTTCTTTCTTCTGTGATTGCAAGACTTTCCTTGTTCAAAATAGCTCTGGGAGTGACACCGAGGCAGAAGCAGTGTGATCCGTCTAAGTGCTTTTGGCAGGATGCCACTCTGAGTTTGGGTGTCTGCCTCCAGCTAGGGCTAATCTGACATGTTGTCCATCCTCCTTCTTCCTCAGTAGCTGCCCACTGTCTCAAACCAGCATGGTCACTTGGGAGCCTGCATCAACCAGAGAAACACTGACACTTCTGAGATCCTTGAGCAGAGGTTTTCAAACCTTTAGTTTTTTCTGTGTGATTTGCCAAACTCTTTCCAGTGGATCAACATCCTTTGAAAGCCTGGGACGTAGAACTAGATTTATGAGCCAGTGACAGTCTCATTATTGTCGTGCCAGAGGAAATACTATACCTCATCTACTTTGATCCCTATTTTACTCTTTGCTACTGAACTGTGTGCCGGCAGCTCACAGTGGTTTGGTTTCCACCATCCCTCTGACCTCCTTGGGTCACTGTCCTCCAACACGCAGTTCCACGTATTGTGTCATCTTGGTTCCGGTCGCATCATTCTCACTTTGTTATTAGCAGGTTTAAAAGATCTGTTGAATCCTGAAACCAGGCAGCCAGGTTCTATAATGAACTTACTCATGACAGTCATCATTTACCATCCCAGCAAATGCCATGGCGTTGGCTACTGTTGTCAACAATATTTAATACCTAATTCAATGTTATCTCAGGCTGAGAATAGCTCATGGTGGAACCTATTAGAAATATCTCCAATACATTGCAAAGCTCCATGAGAATTATTTATTAAGAACCCTTCCCAAAGCATTAAGGGCATCATTAATTTTGCTTAGTGATAATCTTGAGATCAAAACATTGGTCAATGCTGTCAAACGTTGTGGCACAGCCTGAAGCATATGGGTGGGAGTCAGCTCACTAAATTTCTTTTTCTTCAGTTTAGATATCTGCAGGTGAAATGTCCACCCTGCCTTTCCTCAGGACCAATGAACAGGAATTGGTGCTTCATAGGTACAGTAACCTGGCAGGGTTAATGGTCCTCTGGAGGGTCGTGTTTCTTTTCATTGGTGACAAGAAAAGCTGCAGTGACCTGATGAGATTTATTGATTTGACTTTTTGATCTGAGAGTCACAGTAGATTAATCTTACCCTTTGCCAGCCCAGCTTGGATTTTCTTTCAATATCTGTAATGACTCTGTTGTCATGTGATACTGTCCCCCAAATAAGTCTAGAGAAACAAGAGAAAACATATCATTCACACACTTCAAGCAATTGAAATAAACGTTTCTGTGTCTCATTTGCCTTTTTATTATTTAGATTGCAATATGCATAGCAAAGTCCTCCCCTGTGTTGGCTCCCAGGTGTATTTTTGATATATCTACCCAAATACCTCCCCCAGTTATATTAAGCCTAAAAAGATGAACTGTAAAACCTCAGAAACAGACCTCAGAGCTTTTATGTGGTAAAGGCAAAGACTGGCAGGTAACTCTTGGGACTTGCTTGGGCCTAATCATTGTTTTGGGGGTTTTGTCTGTCTGAGAAAGCTTTAAGGCACACAATATTTGATGAGTCTCATCGGGCAGCTTCCCAGGCATGAAGAAATGGGGCACTTGGCTGAACATGAATCAGCAGCCCTCACAGGTGATGCTCAGGCAGCTACTTAAATAGCAATAATCTGCTCGCGAATATGCATGAGTTCAGCTTCTTGACACAACGGAGGAATGCTCTTAAAGGTTATAGCCAGAAGAAACATCCCAGGATGCATATTTTACATCCCTTCATTATTTTGAATGCTGTGCTCTTGCATAAGCTGGAAGATTCATAAAAAGTATTTAAATTTTTGATATTCAATTTATTTTAAATCTCCTGTCTGGTGCTTGTAATCTGATTTAGCAAGATACATAAACCAATTTGATGCAGTCAGTGTGACCTCTTTCCCATCCTGCCTGCACCCATACTGTAGAGAAGGCTGAGTATGGGGTTTTATTTGTATGTGTGAAAAGAAGATAAATAAGCAGCAGAGAGAAAGGTTTCACCGGAGTCTCTGTTCTCAGTGCTGCACTGTTTCTAGTAAAAAAGATTCCTCCCTGAATTGAAATTCAGGCCAGAAGTGTGTTTGTTTTTCCATGTGTGTGTTGAATAATTGTTCTACACATGCATAGAAATCCCAAGAGAGACATTGCTGGGTGCGCAGGGAAGAGTCGTTGCACACATCAGCCTGGCACTGCAGAACAGGTCTAAGGACAAGACTCAGGCTGGTACCCCCATCGTCCAGCTGAATTTTCCCTTTGCTGGGGCCAGTTTGTCATGATTTTGGGGTTCAGACCTCCCTCCACAATCCTGCTTGAATAGCAGGAACATTTATGCCTTTGCTCCCAGGGCTGGTTAGTGTTTGTGTAGTAGTTAATGCGATTCTGCAAATCAGAGTCATTATTTCAAGCATGTCTCTCCAGATGAGAATAATTATTTCAAGTATCTTCTCTGGGGTTTAATAATTAGTTTTAAACTAATACGTACACAATAAACTGTAACAACATAATTACTTAAAGTTTGTTGCAGCTTCCTGTGAGATCATTCCCAGGAATCCCTAATCGCTTTTGATCATTTTGGATCTGCTCTGCTGCTTCCAGCACAACAGGCAGACTTGAAGCAACTGGGAAAAGCTTACTGACTGACTAACAGGAAATATTGGAGATATTCAAAACCCTGCTGGACACAGTCCCAGACTACGTTCTCCAGTGATCCTGCTTGAGCAGGAGGATTGATGATCTCCAGAGGTCCCTTCCATTCTCAAATACTCTGTGATTCTGTGAAATGAGCTTTCCTCTGTTTATTTTCTTGAAACTGTGCCACTATTTATTTCCAAAAGATACAGAGAGCTAACAGCCTAACAGGGAATGAGTCTTCTCCCTCATCCTGGCACTCTACTGGTGATATTAATTAATTATTAAGCCAACAGCATCTCATGTTGGATGTTTCTTAGTGAGGAGGGAAAGAGGTACCACCTTCAGTATGCCAAGGCTGTCAGTTTTATTAATTAACAAGTTGCTTACGTCACATAGTAATGATAACTTTCCCTACTCCTCATTATGATGTATCGTTATACATACCAGGTGGGTTGTCAGCATTTTAATCTCTTTCCTCCCTTTTTGGTTCAGGTCTTTACAAATTTGTACCACAGTTAGGCCAGAGTAGGAGCATCCCTCTTACAGCTCCCGCCAGACTCTGAGCATCTGCAAATTTTGCAAAACACCTGCTACTCTAGTGAAAAAAAAAAAAAAAAAAAAAGAAGATGAGTTGGGCAGGCCATCAGCACCATGGAAAAGATTTCTCAGTGGGGCAGGCAAATATATCTGCAAATGTCAGGGAGGTCCTTGCCACCAAACAAGATCTACAGTGGTTGCTGGCAAGTTGAAATGTCCAAAACATTATCTGGGCCATAACAAAAATAATGATAATGGAAAGTCTTTGGAGCACAAGCAGACAAACATCACCGAGTTCAGCCGTGGCCCAGCACTCCCTAATGATGTCTGTGGCGGCCAGGGGAAACAGCAGTGCACCCCAATCTGGCATAGCCAGTGTCTCCACCGCCGGACTGTGCATAAGGCTATTGTGGACAGTATCCCACACATGTTGTGATCACATTTTCTATGCAGATCAAACAAGGCACAACATCAGAATCCATGTCCTTCTGCTGCTCTTTTCATTTCTGAAAGTCAAACTGGGAAAGCCTCACTGAAAAACTTGGTGCTGTCACACGAGAGACAAAGCGGCAGGGAATCAGAGACAGGTTTTTCAAAGCACTTCTCTCTAGGAAGTGCTTTCCATTTGTTGTAGAAGGAATTACACATCAAGACACTTATCTAAAAGAGCTAAAAGACATATGACATTAGAATGTGCATGAAATGGCTCCATTTTCCAAAGAAAAATTTTGCAGCCAGCAAAGAACTGGTTAATGCAGTAATGGAGGAGTAGAGTGCCATGACAGACCATGCTTAGGGATGCTAATGATGATGGAGGATGATGACTTTCTGGAGCACCACTGGGCTTGGTCTCTGATGTTCATTGGTAGACTGGAAAAGCATCAGCACATCAGAAAAATCAACGTCCTAAGTGATGCACTGCGGTGGGTATCTTAGACCAGTTAAGGTGAACAGTTGGCATATGTGGACAGGCACATATTGCACCATGAGATGCTGCAGGAGTGGGCACCAGTTAGACCAAAGTGTGCACAATCTTTCTAAAACCCACACAGCCACTGTGAGAGTGCTGTCACGGTTTGTCGTAAAGGAGGGCTTCTGAATGTTCAGTTTGGAAGACTGCTTGATTCGGGACGTCTTGCAAAAACTTGCTCTGATTTGTCCTTGTTTGGCACAATGGCTTCATCGATATCCTCCATGCATTTCAGGACTGTTGTCAATCCTGTACATTCACAAACTAGCATGTGAGTCCCCCTAAATGCTGAGACTGGTTGAACACATGGGACAGTTAACCATGACCTCTGTCTATTTGCTTTATGGCTTTGAAGACCTTGTTTCCCAATCCTCCCTGATAATCAGAAGGATAGGAGTTAACTGAAAAAACCTACCTGAAATTGTGAAATGGCTGTGGTAGTGGGTTGGTTTTTTTTTTCAAAGAAAATGTTTCTTACTGTGATGAAATGGCAAGAACTGGTAACCTCCAAACTGGAGAAGTTCCAGACAACCCTTGGAAGTACTGAGTCCATCTGCTCATTCAGAGGGAAACCAAGCAATTCAGCCTCCTCTAAAGCTGTGATGGCCTGTCATGTCTCTGGTATGGGGGTGAATTGTTTTCTCCTAACCACTCTAATTCAATTACTCTACTGAAAGAAAGATGTGTCAATAATCTTTCTTCCATTTCACTGATTCCACTTCTCCCACTTCAGCTCTGTCACTGAGGATGCTACTGTGGTAAGCACAGCCTCACTGTTGCACTGTAAATATGAAAAAAAAATAAAAAATTATAGGGTCTAAAGAAACAAAAAAGGTTTATGGTTCACCTAGAGGTATGGGACAGGCTACTCTCCTTGCCCATTTCTGGAAATCATTTTTAAAAAGGACAGCTGAGGGTGATGGTGACAGTGACATCCAAAGATATTTAACAGACTTTATAATCTGAGGACTAACCCAAGGAATGCACAGGAATTGCTCCAAACAGCACATTAAGGCTGCAGCCAGCTTTGGGGAGTGGGTGGTAAAGGGAACAAAAGCTGTGGGTGAGAGCTTAGGAGAAAAAGGGTCTGACATTTGAGAGAAAACAAAAAAAAACAAACCCAGCATTTATTGAGAATTCTTTTCTCAGTTAAATTGTTTAGATTTTCATTAGCTTAATTTCACTTGCTTTTTCTTATTTTTTTTTGTTGTTTTGAGTAATAAAAGTATTTTATTTAAGAAGTTCTCAGGTTCTAAAACCCAAAAAGCTCTGAAGGTTTGATTTAATTTCTTTAATTAACATCCCCCCACCCCCTCTTCTTTTGATAGGAGCAGGCACTATTTCAGCCGCATGGGGCTTAGGATGAGAAGTTGCAGGCAAGGAAAGCCGGTTCAGGATGGGTTCAGGAAGGCAGGAGGACATCGCTGAGGGGGTGCGTGGGGAGGGCTGCAGAAAACACCATCCCTCTCCTGAAAGATGCCGTGGGCTTTGAGACGAAGGCTAACGCCCAGAGTCTCTGTTTTAGCTCCCAGCCAAGAACCATCGTGTGCAGGCTATAGCGGGGCTGGGGTCTGAATTCAGGGTGATGCTGTCGTTCCACGGGATCCTCAGTAGATCTTCCTGTTGCTGTTTTAGGTGAATTGCCTTTAAAATAGACTTTCGTTACTAATCTAGTTTGTACCCTGGATCCCGATGTATTTGCAAGGGCTCACCCAGGGGAACAGAAGTGCCGGAGGGATCAGGATCCTGAGCAGCACCAGGCTGGCTTCGCTGCCACGTCCATCTTTTTATGGGAGCTCAGGAGGTGAAGCACCTTTTCATTAGAGAGAAACCCCTGCACAGATACTGACCCCTCTGAGCCCTGACAGCTCATACACTCTGAACCTTCGGGGACATCAGTGCTGCTCACAAAACACGGCGGGAATGTGTTATGGGTAAGCACAAATGCTCATCGGTCTGCCAGGGAAGTGCTGGGCACTTCACGGAGCAGCTCATGCAGAGGCTGTTCTGCATAGCTTCGCTTTGCAAATACCCAGACGTTCTAATTTGTGTCCCAAAGAGCAGTCAGCCAACCTAGTCTCGGCTAGCTGCACGCAGCCACCAGAGGAACAGCGGGGGACGATGCAGTCTGTCTCTGATTGCATCTCATCTCTAACATGAACCTGAGCTGGGGCTTTGTGTGGAGATAGGAGTAGGGCTGGGCAAAGAGCTCCGCACAGGCTGTGTGAGCACCCTAAACTGCTTTCAGAAGTAAGGTAATATGTGGTACGCTTAACATGAATTTTTTATGTGGTAACATTTTTCCTGTAATGCTTATATTCAAATGTTTTGCACACACAGAGAGCTCTGTGAAATTCAACCAGATATTAATTTACCCAATAATGTCCATGAGAAAAAGCAGACATGCTGTCATGGTTTAACCCGGCAGGCAGCTAAAACAACCACACAGCTGTTCGTTCAGTCCCTCTCACAGTAGGATGGGGGAGAGAATCAAAAAAAGGTAAAACTTGTGGGGGCTGAGATAAAAACAGTTTAATAGGACAGAAGATGATAATAATAATAATAATAATAATAATAATAATAATAATAATAATAATGATGATGATAATGATGACGATGATGACAAGAGAATATACAAAACAAGTTATGCACAGCACAATTGCTCACAAACTGCTGACCAACACCCAACTACTTCCCAAGTTGTGGCTCTCCCTGACCAACTATTATATACTGAGCATGACATCATATGGTATGAGATATCCCTTTGGCCAGTCTGGGTCAGTTGTCCTGGCTGTGCCCTCTCCCAGCTCCTTGTGCACCTCCTGCACAAGGCTCATGCCTCTTTGCTGGCAGGGCCTGGGAAGCTGAAAGGTCCTTGACTTAATTGTAAACACTGCTTAGCAGCAATTAAAACATCAGTGTGTTATCAACATTATTTTCATACTAAATCCAAAACACAGCACTATACCAGCTACTAGGAAGAAAATTAACTCTATCCCGGCCAAAACCAGGACACATGCAGATACCAAATTAATTTTACATCTGTTGGGAGAATTATAATGAACTGCATGAAGTCTACAGCCCTGGATCTGGCATGGCAGAAGGAACATTAATATTCTCTTTGTAAAAGACAGCAGAGGCTTGAGGCTCAGGAGGAATACACTGTGCTGGCTGCCAGCGCTGAGACACTAGGCTGAACTTCACAATGTTTTGCAGCCCCCAGCACAATTATAACAAAGATAAGCTGGTCTTGTCAACATTTTCATCCATCTTGCATAATCTGCTCTTCACTAGGGTTGGGTGCAATAAAAAAAAATAAAAATGCAATTAATGTGGCTGTAATTTTTTTTGTGAGATTTGCTTGGCACTTCAAATTGCACATAACACCCTGGAAAATGCATAGGTTTGGACTAGAGTGTACAGAAGAAAGCGGAGATGCCGTGTCCCACCGCAGCATCCATGGGGCCAGTGGACACCAGGAGGAATAGGTTGCTAAAAGGGTATGATCCTGCACAGTCTGTTTGCTCAAAGGTGAGCAACTGGAAATCCATGGAGGAATTCCATTTCCTTCCCAGCTGCTCCCTCCCAACTACCGTATCAAGTGATCTTTTGGGAGAGACCTCTCCTAGTGGTGAGGAAACCCGTGAACTAGAGAGCAGCATGATGAGCTCTCCTGCCAATTACCTGCTATCTTTTGTAATATTTAAATTATTTCTAAAATTATAATGTCCTTGGGGAAGAAGAGAAACTGTGTTCCACTAAGTAACATCTTATTAATCAGATTCTATATGGCACTGAATGAATGACTGAAATCAAGTCCATCCGTTAGAGGATCATGAATGTCAGATTAGCTCAGTAATTATTGAAAAGCTCAGTAATACAGTTCTTGAATGGAGACATGGAAAATAACTTTCTTTTAATCAGAGCCTTGAGCTGCACGAAGGGGTTTTTAGAAAGCAATGCCTTGAGAAGGGCTGGTTTTGCCTCCATAGAAGAAGAGGAAGGCATACGTTTTGTATGCAAGTCTTTGCAGCTCCCATCTAGGCAATACATTTGGTGCCCCAAACTGCTCTGGAGATGCAGGAGATGACAAACTGCAGCTTCGTGAGAGACAGGGTAGCTCACATAGGTCACAAGAGCAAGCCTTGAGGGAGAAGCTGGCAGGGGATGCTCTGAGGCAGAAGCAGAGGCAGAGAGATCTAAGCACCAGGTCTGGTGCTTTCAAAGTGCCCAGCAGGGAGGACTCCGCCGTTTGTTCTTCAGGCAGCAACTCTGATCTGCAGCTCTGGCTTTGGCTTGTCTCTAGACAAATGTCAGAACAGCCAGGTGCAGCCTGATGATATCAATGGGCTCTGAACATCAATTTTTATCCCAGTCAGATTTGAAAAAAAAGGATTGGACTTTTACATCAAATTAAATTTAAAAAAACTTTAAAATTCATTCCAGAGGAACTTGAAAATGTTTTTGGTTTTGGTGTAAAAAGGAAGAACTAACAAGATGTCTCGCTGAATTTTGTGCCTTTATTATTTGAAAATGCAAAGGCTGACAAGTTATTGTTTTGAAAGGAGTAAGTAAAACATTTTGTTGGGAAATGCTCTACTTTTCAAAGTTGATTAAAACCTCAGCTAAATAAATCTTTGCAGTTTGGTCTGGCTTTGCAAAAGTTTTCAGCAGGCAAACAGAAAGATGCAAGCTCTTCTTTGCTCAGAGAATTTGCTGCCACACTAAGGGAAGCACATTTCTTCCAGAACCGCTGGACTGATGCCCTCCAACTGCACTTTTATGGTACCTGGACTCTCACAGCTTTGGGAAGAACTGCAGACGTATAAAGTGTGTTGATTCTACCAACTGTACTTGAAGATTTTAGTTGAGGGATCCACGAAAAAGTAAAAATTAGATCCCAAATGAGATTCCTGCTAGCACAGGGACTCCAAGACCAGTGACGTTATCTTGGACCTCGGACTCATCCAACCACACAGACCTGCACAGAGATGCTTGGAGAAGACCAGGGCCAGGCCATCCTTCTCCTGCAACACAGAATAACAGTCAATACTCAATGCCCTGATGCCACTGCAGGGAAATCGAGTCAGTAGGTGACAAGGCTACCAGCAAAATGATCTCCAGGTTAGACCAGAAAGAAAGATTCCAGGAAAGAAGTTGAAATGAAAGTGCCAGGGTCGTCCTGATGGATCCTAGCTCAGACAAATTGTTTTTAATTGAAAGAAAAGCATAATGTTTCCGCCTAGGCCACAGACCATGTGAGGTGTACTCCAAGCCAAGCTCTTGATGAAGGGTAAAGACTATGCCAAGGCAAAATCCTTATTCCCAGAAGGTCAGACAGTGACGGACACTGACCCTTCAGTGTTTTCCCCAGAACAAGCTTTCCTGTTGGATTCAGAGACAGATGACTCGCTTTTCCTTGAAAGCAGTCAGCTCCCTACAGCATCTATTCATCGAGCTATAGACGTCTAATTGCTGTCGCAATCTGGGCTGGTCACAGCTGGCTCCCCTTCTGTCTCTGCGGAGAGGCAGGTGCCTCAAAGCTGTCCCCTTTAGTGAAGAGGTGAATCCTCCTGGGTGCCTACGATGAGTACTGGGTACTCAGACTGCAAAACTATGGCAGGAGAAAGCTATTCCTCAGTCACAGAGCTGTGTTGTGCTGGTTGGATCTGCGTGGAGATGAACCACCACCATGGCTGACTCTGCAGTCACTGCTAAAAGGCAATTACAGAGCAAACGGCAGCAGCAACAAAACATCAGCCCTTTCTCTTCATACAGGAGAATGGGAAAGATCAGAAAAGTGAGTGTGAACAGATCTTTACTCTTTTAATTAATTCCTCAGCAAACTATTGAAATTGTGCCTCAAAGTGTTTATCATTAAGACAATTATTTTAGGCTGACCTACTTTTCCCTGTCTCTTTAATAACATGGGCCACATCATTAGATTTGTACATGGGCAACAGAGAAAGCAAGCTAATTGGTAGCAGCCTCTTTAAGAAATAAAGCAGCCTAATCATTTGCCTCCTCACGTTCTTCCATTACAGCTGAGGAACTGCAGAAGATGTTCACTGATTAGTCTGTTGAATTATGAATTAGGCTTCTGGTCCCAGTGCAGCTGTTTTCTCCATGTCATTCCTAGCACTTTATTTCCCCATCTGCTTATAAAACCAGGAGCTTGATCCTGCAATAAACACTTCACATGCTTTTTTTAGAGGCTAATTAATTGTGTTGCATTTCTTGAACACATATAGCTACCCTGGCTTGTATCAAATTAACAATGGTAATTTCTCTACTGCTTTGTGCCCAAACAATCCCTCCTACAGTTGAGTTGGAAAATAAAAAGGACTACATCAAATGATTTTTATGTTTCAGGTTCTTACCATTTTGATCATTTCTGTGCACAATACAGAAAGGGTGTCATCAGAGGAGCTGCATTTGCAAACGAGGTTTACCGCTCCCAAAGCTACTTGGATTCATCCTGCCTTGCAGGAGCCAAAACAGTGGAGAGACATTTGCAACTGGCTCACACCTAACATTCAGTCCTAATCTCCAGTTGCTGCCTTGGCCGCTGGTCCATGAGAGCTGGAAAGGGCGCTGCTTGGCACCTGCGAGCTGGATGTACAGCTCCAGACGACACGGTTGCTAATGGGGTACGCTGAGGCCTGACTGAGTGATGAGCGAGGCTGCATAAAAGTAACAGCTAAATAAGAGACTAGTTTAAATTAATGAGCCCTTTAAAGTATACAAGCCACTACGGTCTGCAGTAATTAGATGACAAATCGTATTTTATTGTCCATACGGAGCTCACTGTGAATCAGCTCCGCCTGCGTGCTTGGGTTGATACACAAGGACATCGGATGTGGCACCCTGCAAGCCAGACCACCTTGTGCAGCTGTGATTTGGATGCCAACAGCATCTTGCCTGTGCAAGCAAATGTGTTGGCTTTACAAGCTTGCTCAGAGCTCGCAGGGAGCCTTGGGGACTCACACAAGTCAACTGGCTGGACCTTGGCCTGCCTCTGAAGGAGGAAACTGGAGGGTGAGGGTTGAGCAAGCACAAAGAGCATGGATCAGCCCCTCTCTGAGTCCCTTTTTTGCTCATAACTGGGGGGAAAATCTATTGCCCCAAGCTGTTCTACAACCACATCTTCCTCAGTTTTAATGCCTTGGCTTTTGGAGCTATAAGGAAGATGCCAAGCGTTTTGGTTGGAGGTTGAGCTGATATTGTGGGTCCATCTTTCTCTCACACAGCAAGTTTGCAGCTTTTGGTGGGAGGAACAAAACCAAGAGAATTGTTTGGGGGATGCTGTGCAAGAGGCAAGCAGGGCAGGAGTCATCAGCTCCAGCTCTATACATAACAGTGGAGGTGTTTTTTTCTGCATGTCTTTTTCTGCCTATGATCTCCACATAGTCACCAGAGAGAGAGAGGTCCCGAGGGGTGTTGGTCAAAGCCATATTAGGCATTTCCATTAGGATGTACTGAAAAATATCCTAACTGTGTCAGTTCGCAGGTGGCAATGAGGAACTTGGAATGACTCACTCAGAATGGAGATGTAAAAAACGAGAAGAAATGAGCTCTGCTCCTTCTACTTGACCCACTACTTGACATAAGGTTGTTTTGTTTTTCCTTAGCCTGTCCACTTTTTTTTCTTTCTCCTTCCCTCCTGCATTTTGAAGAGGACCACTCAAAATATAAAAGGCCAGCTCCATTTTTTTCACCATTAACACAACCAAGCATTGTTGAAGAATGGGAAGAGGTTGCCCAGAGAGGATCTGCAGTCTCCACCCTTGCAGGTTTTTAAGACAATATTGAACAAAGCTCTAAGTAATCTCATGTCATCTCATGCCATAGTTGACCATGCTTTGAGACAGAGATTGGACTAGAAACCTCCTGAGGTCCCATCCAACCTGAATTACCTGATGATTTTTCAGCTTCCAGAACTTTTCCTAGTTTTTTTTTTTTCCAGCTGAAGCCATATGCCAAATTCCACTGACATTCATGACTTACCTTACTCCCTCTGCGATCACGCATTTGGGAAAGTTTACTAATTAATGAACATTTGCCCCAGTTTGCTAGTTCCTGGTCTGTGGGAAGTCATGCAGCCATGCAAACAGGGTGTTTGTTGTGACCTGTAAGGGCTGTTTATCTGGACATCAGCCTTCTTCAATGTCCACCTTGCTCATGACTGAACCTGTCACCATCTTGGCCCACCGTAGTCCAGGTGTGGTGATGTTGAGTTCACATAAGCCAAGGGCACCTGGCCAGAGTGAAAAAAAGAAAGGCAGACTGGGGTTTTTGGCTTCTGACTGGAATTATTTCTACCTGTTTGGTTGCTATGCTGCTGCAGGTTTCTTTCTTATTTTTGGTACTGAATTCTGTTGGTTGTTTTTTGCTAGCATTAAAGCATTCAGCGTTGGTCTCCCCAGAGGCTGGGAGTTTTCTTTTAATATATGTTTTTTAATGATCTACATGTAACTCAATCAATCAGTTAAGCTCAAGGATGAAGGCAAAGTCCTGGCTGACATCAGTCTCAGCTCCATTTCTGCTCTTTAGCTAAGGCTACAAAGCCTCAGATTTACGGTTTTAGATTTGTAAATACTTCTTCTAAACCCAATAAGTGAAACTAGCCCCTGGTGTATCCTTGGCGTTCAAGACTGAACAAGCCCAATTAGCCTGTGAAGAGCTGTTCCCTGCAGAATAATTTCAGTGTTTGGGCCAGTCCATTGTGAAAATCATTTACGGCTATACCTTATCATTGATGGTTTCTCATTCAACACAAGAAGCTCCAAAGGTGACTTGGTTTCTTGCCAGAACTTCTTTGTTGATTAACTCCTGTTCTCTCTTTCATCATCCTGCTGCTTCGACTCTGTTTTTCAGGTGAAGGCAAAGAATAAAAGCAGTTTTTAAAGGAAGACGGATACTTATTTTGCTGCTTTTGGTGTTTGGCTGTGTGATGTCTTCTTATGTTTGCTTTGTGTTTGATATCCTGGGTGCGTCTGTACACACCCAGCACAGTGCATGAATGACAAGGACCCTCTGCATTAGCCGTGGGACCTAGTTTTAACAATAAATGATGGTATCTGCATGAGTTTTATACACCACATCCTCCCTCCTGCTGTACTGTGTGACTGTGGACCTTGCAAATACATTAGACCAGCTAAAGCCCAACCTTCAGAGGGAATATATTTATTTCTTGTTGGGCTTTGCAGCATGGAGGGAAGCAGTGGTTCCCTGTCACCTCCTGAGTCCACAGATAAGAACTGTCAGATGACAAACTGGTGACATAGCATCCCATGCAGTTTCTTCTGCAGGTGAGAATTGCTTTGTCAACAGCTGCGAAAAATATCCCTTGTCTGAGAGCTCAAACATGAGAGTGGGCAGGAAAAAACCTCAATTTAGTTCTGGAATGGGCTGAGGTTGCTCTTGTGGCTGACGGAATTTAAATTCTAGGCTGCAGGTAAATATTGGCACAACTTTTCCTCCAGAACTACCAGCGGAGCTTCCTCTGGAGCACTGCCAGAGACCGATCTCCTCTTAAATGGTGTATAATAACAGAAGACGTCCCCAGTGCACATAGTGGAGGACAGCACCGCATAAAGCTCTATGCGAGAGCTGAGCTGGAATTACCGTACATGCCGGTACATGTTATGTGCAGCAGTGCAGTTGTGTTTCTGCTGCGTTGAGTGGAACAAGACGGGGAACACTGATGCACAGTGAAAGAACCACCCCTGTGTGGGCAGCTGTCTCCAAGACAGCGACGAGCAACCCTCTCTCAAGGCCAAAGGCTGTGCCCTACCTTGGGAATCATTCATATTTGAATGCAGAAGTGAGTCACCATGTCCCAGTGTTTCCTCTGGACAGAATGAGGTTGGTTGGCCCTTGCTGTTTTGTCAGGGATTGCAGGATAAAACAATGACTGGGCTTTCCTACCTAGAAACTCCAGCAACTAAATCAACCTGGTAGTAAGAAACATTCCTTTGAATCATGAATCCAAACAAAAAATCTGAAGAGTTTAACCAAAGCCAAAAGCAATAAACCATGCAGTCCTCTGTGCTGCCCGTGGCTTGCTGTGGCAGTCACCTTCTCTTTCTGGTTTTCATTTTTGGTAGTGCTACTGAACACCGGACTGAGCAGCCAGTTCCAGACAGCAGGATCAGCACCTCTGGCTGCTCAAGTTAACCTTCCAGTGTTTCATCCTCCAGACTGGCATTCATGGCACTTAAGACCACACCAATGTCTTTACCACTGAAGAAAACCTGCTCCTGAATGTAATTTTGATGCCTAGTCTTTCCTGGCTGCTTTTCCCCAGTCTTGCTCCAGCAGAGCTCCAGCTATCCCTTGTGCTGGGCACACCAAACCAAACATTTCCAAAGGGAATACATATTCCAGGCTTTCTCCAATGTTAGCTGTCTCCTAGCTGACATGCATGGGGGTGTGGGCCATGCTGCATGCCCTTTCCCACCCTCTCCAACAGAAAAATACTTTCCCCCAGGAACATCTGCCTCTCTCTTCTCCTAGAGGCTTTGGGGAGCTGTGGGATGTGCTTCTCCAGATCTGAAGAAGGGGAAAACAGCTCTGCACTCTCAGTATTGGAAGTTACAGGCCTGCACAATGACTTTGTGGTCAAACCACCTATAGATGCCTGGTGGGACACCTTCCTGATGGGGGTCCTTCCTTGCAGCTCCTTGGCCTCAGGCTGTCATGTTTCTTGAAGGTAGGCATGTACCTCAACTTGTTCTCATGAAGCCCTTCCTACTTCAGCTGTATTTTAAAAGGAAAAGTGACAGTTGTATTTTATGAAGAACCTGGCCTGGTAAATGGACTGGGAGACAGGAGGAGGAACAACTAGTTTTGGTGTTATGGTGTGACCAAAGTTTTCAGAGGTGAGTAGGATGTCATGAGCATCTGTGCCCCTGTCAACCTGGGTCCAAGCTGCCCAACCTGGAAGCCAGGTCAGTGGGGCTGAACACTGAAAGCTGAAGCAGCACTTCCAGGGCTAGACAGAAGTTGAAAAAGGATCTTCAAGAACCCTACAATTTCAGACATGTGCTTCTAAATCTAACTAGCTCCTATTTTAAGTGCCCCTGTCAGATTTACTGATAAAATTTTGTTCAGACTGGGAATGCATGGCCAGGAAATGGATGTGAATACAAATCTTGCAATTACTTAGCTAAAATCTGAATCTCTCAGCTATATATCAGCTATATATCTCAGCTATATATCTTAGACCAGCAGAGTTTGGGGCTGAGCATCCGCTTTTGCATGACAGCTCTCCCCTTCTCCTGCTGAGCATTTGCGTGGCTGCGTGAAGGGTACTTAGCCTGGGTTGAGAATGGGGTGGCTTAGAGCCAAGTGAGACCCTGTGAGGTGATCCAGGCACGGATGGTTTTGTGGAATTAGTAAGGTGAGAATGACAAAAATAGCCTGTGATATTTTGACAATGGCAACTTTCTGATAGCTGCCAAACCACTCATCTATTCTGTTGAGTCAGTCACAAATTGTGTTTGTGTTGCTGCCTGCAGTGCTCTCTGACTAAATCTGCATTAAAACCTGAGGAAGTGATCAGTGGCAACTGCACAGAGCAAACGTCAATTGGACCCACCAGATCATATGTCTTCTTGTCTCCTCTGGAAAGGAATGATTTCAGTCAGACAGCACTTATGAACAGCACACGGGCTTGCTTGTGTCAGACAATGTCAGAAGTCTCTTGGCCAAAATATTGAGAAATGGTCTGGGTGTTTAAGAGGAGAGTAACGTGTCCAAGCACTTAAAGCTGTGTGAATTGGAGTGCCCAAAGGTCATTGCAACCTGCTGGTGTGCTGAAGCCAAGGACATCATGTCCTAGTGACATGCAAAGACAAATATTTATTAGCTCGTTATATCACTTCCCAAGTGCTAAAGATTTGCAGGTAGATGTAACTTTGTGCAGACTTCATGGAAAATCAAGGATTATATACCATGCTGGGGTTCATTAGGTGTACCACAACTACCCTGGAGACCTCAGCCTTTTGTTTATTCCTCCTTTCTTGCTGATCCCTGTGATTTCTGTCACAGGATGTCACTGAGCTCCCTTCAAAGTGGGCTAGGGGCCCTGTGCTTTTAACATCTTTGCAAACACATCTCCCTTGGCTGATGGACCGGACACCCAACATTATGGTGCTGTTCTGCCCTGAGCCTCTGAGTGAGACTTTGCCTCAGTTTGCTTTCCTTGGATCAAATGTCTTTCAGCACTGCATGTCTTCACTTGGCAGGCTTTGGTATCATTATATCATCTAGCGCATAGCACTCTGGCAGAGCCAGGCCAGATCCTGAGCCAGGGAACACGGAAAAATGATCTGATGCAACTGCTGGTCCAGACACAGGAGAGAAGCTGGTGATGGGAACCCTTGAACAGCTGTGAAAAGGGATTACTGATCTGTTCGACTAAGAAATGAAAAAAGATAATTTTCAGCTTTTCTCTTTAGTATTGGTGGCTGTGGTTGATGTTAGACAGCCAAGGCAATGGGCACATGTGGTAGAGAAGATGGTGACCTATGCATGGCTGTGTCAGAGAGAGACGGGAGTGGACCGTTCACTGCTGCCATGAATGAATAAATGCCGGAAAGCAGAAGTATCCTCTGTTGACCCTGCACAGAACATATATGTGAGGCAGGACCTTCCTGAATGCTCCAGCAGCTAGAAAACCTGTGGCAGGGCAGTGCAAGGTCTCTGGAGTTTCCCTGCAAGCCCATGCTCTGCACACCTCCTCCTCACAGCTCGGTCCTGCTGCTCTGCAGACATGAGAAGACATCTTCTGGGGGAGCAGACGTGGTCTGCAAGCGGTCATCAGCTCTCCGGCCATAGCACTATGTGCTGATGCTGGCAACTAATTTTCTCTTGTGTCCAGAGAGTGAAACTGCAGCTGACCCGCTCTAACATGTTTGAGATGAGTGTGAAGATGCCTCTGTGTGTGTGTGGTCTTTCTTCAGGAAATGCTGTATTTGGATCAGAAGAGGTTTATGTTCAAATAAACCGTGTTTATTTAAACTGGAAGCCATGGGGCAGGTCTGCTTAGCACCCGTGAAACGAAGAGATGGCCCCTGCTCCCATAGGTAAATAAGATGAAAAACAAATTTTGTTTTGTTTTATTTTGCTAGAACTCTACAGGAACTTATGGGACTTACAATTTCTCTCCCTTTTTTTTTTTTTTTTGTTCCTTGACAGCCCTCCCACCTCCAGAGGAAGCTACATGGACCATTAATTGTGCAGTTTCCATTTCATGAGGGTGCAGTCCCATGTCCATAAAAAATGGAGAGAACTGAGGTATTTTGCTGAAGAGATATTTAAAGGTAAACCAATTACTGATCCATCAGCACTAAGAGGTTTCCCAACCACACTCCCATCCCATAATACACAGATCAGAGTGACAAGGGTCTCATGAATACCCATTGCTCATCACAATAACCCTAACAAAATAATTTTCTAGGAGTAATGGGGTGAAAATGAGAGAAAGAATCGTTAAGCTGACTGTCAGGGAAACTCTCCCTGGAGATCAATTTTACAGGGGAAGAAGTTCTGGGAAGGAGATGATTGAAACTTCAGTTCTTCAGATATGATCTGGGAAAATAATAGACTTTTCATGTCAGTGACCAAGCTTAAAAATCCAGTGAGGTTTGTTTTGGAAGGATTTTTTTGTTGTTCTTATTGAAAGCATAGGATTTGGGAAAAAAAAAAAATATTTTGGGAAAGTCTGTAATGTTTCCATTGAGAGGCAGATAAATACCCTGCTTTATTTTTGAGATATTTGCCTGATTTATGTAAGTCCTGCTCTTTTGATGCCGCCCACCTTTACATTGAAAAGATGCGATTTAATTTAAGAGAAAAAAAAATAAACTCTTCTTACATTTCCATAGCACAGCACTTCTCTTTTGGAAGTGTCTAGATGGAACACTTGTGCGTTTTCAATTTCCTCAATTTCTTTATGTCCAGAACACTAACTGAATTTGGTCAACAACAAAATGTAGTCTCATTCGCTCTGAATCTCTTTTTTGGAACAGTTTGCTTACTAATTGCATTCTTTTTTTGGGGGTCTTGTTTTACTTGAGATGCTTAAAACAAGCTTAGATTGTAGCTGAGCAGGACACTGGTGCAGAGAAGCTCACAGAAAGATCCAGACTGCCAATGAAAAAGAAAAAAAGGAAGATAGAATCAAAAAAACAAGATGAGATTTTCCTTTTCTTCTCATCGTAAGACCTGCTGAGCACGTGTCATAAACTGGAGCAGCACGAAATGAGTCAGCCGTCAGCAGCTGGCACAATTAGAAATGTTTTACAGTCCACTGGCAGCAACACAGCAACCTTGGTGGGAATGAATTTTTTTTTTTTATTTTTACAGTGTCCCTTTGATGACCCAATGCCATTCAAATGACAGTAAAATTTATCCCACCTGCCCTTAGCTGCCTAAAAATTCAATGTTCAATCTATGCAACTAGTCATTGGTAATGAAGGATTCACACCCCTGACAGGTGATTCATCCCACCTGCGCTGGCCACCCATGATAGCCTGTGATGAACTGTCTCCTACCCAGCCTGCCTACCTTAAAGCAAACATCTTGGCTTAGCCTGCAGAAAGTTGGAAGCACTCAGTCCCCTGCAACCACAGCAACAGACATATGCTAATTACTTTTCTTGAAATATATATTTTTCATAAATTTCATTTTCAGTGTTTGCAGCTTGGGCTCTTTCCCAAATAAAGCAGCCAGTGATTGAGCCTGGGTTTATTGCTTCCACAATCCAAATTACAGCTATTATCGCCATCTACAACCTGCAATTATCCTCAGCTTGCATATTTCATTTCTTTATCGAAACATACTTTGCGCTGATGAAAGGTGATAGACTGGCAGCCTTGGAAAGCAACGTCTTCTCTCTGAACAACAGATGCAAAGTGAGAGAGCAGAAACCCAGCCTCTGCTCCAGCCCCCCCTCTCACTTCTCGGGATGCAGCTGCGTGCTTGCTCACCAGCCTTCAGGGACACAGGGAGCATCCTCTTGGTCAGAGGTGGCCTCAGTCATGCATCTCAGCTCTTCCTCTGAGGATCTGCTCTCCCAGATTTCTGCTGCCTTACTCTGCCCTCCTGCAGGCTGGGCTGGAGGAAACCTCCATTTCGCGCACATGGTCCTGCCGTTTTATCCAGACAGTCATTTTTTTCCTCTACCACGGGGCTTGATTTCTCCTTCCCTGAAGTCAAGCTCTCCAAACTGCCCGCCCTGAAACTTCTACCAGGCTCAGGCTGTCTAGCTGGATTTCCTGGGAGACAACCTCTATTCGGTGCAGTAATTACATCCAAACAACGTTTCCCCAGGCTGAGAGCAGCCCGGTTGTAGCTTTTATGAACTAGTGCTACCTGGACTGTTGAGATGCAGAAATCCCATCTGCATCCACTGCATTTATCCGTACCAATTGCAGAGCACGTAAGCCTGAGGTCCCACACCTTCCAGAAGCGCTGGATGTACCATTTGTGAATTTAGGGTTTTTGATGTGGGAAGTGAGACTCTTCCCACAACAGCTGGCTTTCTGAGCCTGCACTGAGACATGCGTGTGCACGTATTTCTGGCCAGAAAATTGGAGGCAGAAACAGGGCTGTGAATAACAATATGATATTTCTAAATGGCTTAATCCAAGGCTCCCATACTCGTACAGCAAAATGTGCCCCCAATCAAGCATGGTGGGAGCGAGGTCTGAAATGCAAGCAAAGCTTCTCCATTTTAGCAGCAAGGGAAATGTGGAGATGGATGACTCCCTTAGGATTAATTCTGGAAAAAAAAATAATTCCCAGTGTGTTTCTTCATAAGTTCTCTTTGTGTTTTCAGAAGTTTTGTGTGTGTTACTGCTCTGCCCCCACCTTTTTCTGTAAAGCAGGCTGTCTGTATAAATCCATACCACATCCTCTTCGAGCGCAGCATCCTTCCCTGCACTTAGCATGTATAATATTTTCCAAGGGCCTTAATTAGTAGAATTGGGCAACAATTAAACAGAGAAATGTCAGAGCGATTGAACTGAGCATTGCTCAGGTGGGGAAGGGGATTATCCTTTGCCATGCAAAGAAGTCAAAGCCCTGCTGAGTAAGTGCTGATGCATGTGAAGACAGAGCTCCTGCCATGCCATCACTGTCCCACTTCTGGGCCACTTGTGTGGACATGCCCAGAGTGTGAATCCCCTGACTGCTCGTCTTTCTGCTCTTGCTCGGCAGCTGTGCTACGGATTGAGCGATCACACCCTGGGTTTATTTGGGATGGAGGTAGGAGGGAGCCACAGACAAGGGGTCAGGTAACACCCAGCAGATGCTTCTGTGACTCTGTAACATGGTCCCTCAGAGGGAAAGGAGGAGCACCTCATTTTCCAGTTTGGGGAATGTTAGTATTTTCACCAGCTGCCATGGCCTGCTGTTAGTATGCATGTAAAGTCAGCACTGCAATCTCAGAGACCTCAGTGTAGGTGTATTTGCTGCCTCAAACTTTTTGAAAATCTTCTTGCCTGAAGACTTGGATAGACACATGAAACATAGGTGCAAAATCCAAATCTGCAACCCTACTTATAGCAAAAATCCTAACAGTTTTCTGATCCTTCTCAGCTGCCTGAAATGTGCTGTGTGTTTTGTTTGCTTTCTACCTTGAAGTTCTCTATTTGCTCAAAGTTCTCCTTGAACAATGTTGTCTTTCACTTCCTTTGAAGGGTGACCCAACTACTAGCTGCCGGCAGTTCATTAGTGCGGGATGCCTTCCCAACTGCCAGAATGGTCCTTTTGCAGAAGAACCATCACGATTTGTTGGTCCAAAAGCTGGAGCGTAACTCCAGTTCTTTCAGTCCCAGCGGGATGTCCTGGCCCCATGTCCTGAGATACTTTAACTAATGAAGTGCCCATTGCTAGCACAAAAATGCCTTCCTGCAGTAAAATGTACCCCAAGCATTCAGCTGCATAAGCAAACTCAGTTTCATCCCATAGCCCAGATTCTGAGTTGTTTTAGGGGGGAAGTGTCCACAAAACAGGAGAAAAGTCCCTATTGCCTCCATCCCAGCTACCTTTTTGCAAGTAGTCACTTCAGAAGCAGTGAAAGCCTTTTCTGGGAAGGAGGAGATGTGCCTTGGGATATCCTGAAGCAGAAGAGCAAATAAATACCTAGCTTTCTTGCAGCCTGGGTGAGTGTTTCTGATTTAAGATAAAAGGCTGGTTAGTGTTAGCACTTGCTGTTATGTTTCTATTTTCACATGGCTCTCCCTGTTGTCCACCACATCCCTTTCTTTTAAAGATGTTCAAGAAGGGCTTTCTTTGCAAATAATACAATTCATCTACCTTACCATGAAACAAGAGATGTACTTGAGTCCTGTCTCCTGGTACAAGATGGAGCAATGAAACAACTCTGCTGTTCTTGACAGCACCATTAGTGGTATCTGCTACTACTGGGGTTGAATTAAAACTTAATAGTAACAATTTTGGGTTCTGGGAAAGTTTCTAAATGGAAACAGCAAAGTGACCTGACAAGACTGTCTTCATGAGGTTCAGTGACAACTCAGATAAGTGAACTTCAGTGTTGGAATGAACCAATCTAAAATGTTTCACTCTAATCTGCATTTCAAAGTAACTATTTTGTCAAATGCCCAGTCTGTTAAAAGTGAACAAGCAAACAAATAGTTTCAAGAAGATAAACCACTTTTTCTCCTTCAATTAGCAGGTTAAATTGCTCTCTCCAACTGAAATCCACTTTCTGCTTAATTCAAGGGAGACCTCTAAGTCTAAGTTGATCCACCTCTCTGGTGAATTCCTCTACTTGCAGGCGGATTTTGGTATGACACCCTGCTTGTTCCACTTAAGACAAAATACTTATTTCGGGGACTAGGATGACCCTGCATCTCGGAGGGATGTGGTAGTAGAGGGTAAACCTGCTTTCCTTTTTTGTTCCAGTGAGTAAAACAGAAGTCGAACAGATTGACCATGAAACACAGGGACATTGTCCCCTGTGTGGAGGTTGAGCGCTGAGACATGGCTCCAGGCTATGTTGATGCTGAATGTCATAGGCTGTTGAGTGTAAAAAGATGATATAACTTTGGTTTCCAAGCTGCAAGTGCGTTTTCTTCAAAATGGCCCAAACTGGAATAAAACTTTTTTGTTTTTAATCACTGAAGTGGAATTGTTTCATTTTTCTTTTTGGCAAGGAAACTTGAAAAAATCTGCTTTAGTTTGGATCAAATTGATTTTTTTCACTTTTTAACTTGGTATTTGAACTGAAAAAAATCAATTATTCACCCAGCCTTACTCCCAACACATGTCCAGGAGCAGAAACTGTTGTTTTTATTCAGTAGCAAGTGCTCAGCAATTTGAGCAAATGAATGCCGGGGTAACAGGCTGCCCTGTTGCCTTACCTGACTCTTCCTGTCTTGCTTACAGAAATCCAACCAGGGCTGCAGGGAGAGACCCCGAAGTGTTTCATTTCCTTGATGTCATGCCATGGCCGTGCCTACTGAGCCAATTTGGCCAGCAATACAAAACAGGGTCCTGGTTTTGATCCCGATGGCTGCTGTTGTTGGTTTTCTAGTCTATATTTTAACATTAACATGAGTTTCTTTGGACAAGATAACGAGGTCCCTTTGAGAAGCACTCAGATCATTCCTGCCTCATAATCTCGTATAGTAACGGTCTCCAAAGGAAGGAGATTGTCACTAAATGTGAAGTGCTAATGACTGTAATGCTGTGTCATAATAAGAAACAGAACAGAAAAACAACTTCATCAATGGCACATTTCCAAATAAACAGCTCTGCTGGAAAGAAATCTCCTTTTTGCATATTTCAGGCATTCCTAATTCTGCTGTCTCTCTTGTGTACCAACACTGGTGGAAGTATCTAGGCATTTGTCTCACAGCTGTCATGATGTTAAACATTTGGCTGTAGAGGAGGTTAATAACTGCTCTTAAAACTCTACCTATGTCATGTCATTGCCATGGTTGTGGGTTTTGCTACAGTACCACTGGAAGACCAAAACAGTGGAGAACTCTGGCAAAAAGTATCATTCTCACTCATTTCTTCTTTTCTCTTGAGGGGATATAGGTCCCCTCAAGCAGAGGGGTCCAGAGGAGATCCAGCCTTGACAGAGTTGGAGGTTATCTGCTGTCCTCTGGGTGCTTTGTAACAAGCAGGTGACGTGAATCACCGAATTCCATGGGATCTCCTGGTTGTCTTCTGTGCTGGTGTTAGATGGCCTGAGTTTTCTCTGTACTATGTTCTTCCCCGTTGGACGTACAGCGTGTGAAAGACAGAAGATGACTATGCCTCAGTCCCCTTCTTCCCTGCCATCTAATGCTGATCTGGAGGAGGAAGAACTGGGTGAGAGACAGAGATCAGGCCAGGACAGGTCTCTGAATCTTGGCCAAAGTCTGTCTCTAGTGCTTAATCAACAGATGAATCTTGCAGAGCCCCTGCACCTGAGGGGAGGGTTGGTGTTGCTCCTCTCTGTCCAGGAGGGTAGCCTGTGTTGGCATGGTCCAGCGGGACCTGCTGACCTCAGGATGACTTTCCTACAGGGACATCACTGATGCACCACTGTCAGTTAAGAAAGGGAGTTAATCCTGACCATTGGTGGCTAAGGCAGCTCTGTCTTATGCTGGCTAGTGAAGGAGGACTCTAACCTTCTACCATCTCACCATCTTCGCACCCTGAAGCAAGAAACCTGCCTGAGCCGCCTGATCACAGCCAGCAGCACAACCTCCCGTGTGTGCTCACTCCTTCTCCACTCCAGTCCCACCATGGCTCTCAGCATCGATTGGTGCTGTTGAGTTATGAGTGGTGCCCAGTTTGTGCTGAAACTATCCCCCCCAGCTTTGGATGTAATCTCTCTCAATGCTTTTGCTATGCAAGATGTCTAGTGAGGAGCCAAGAGCAAATCCATCAAGTGGCAATGGCAGGAGGAGCTGGCACGTAGGTCTAAGGAGAACATAAAGCATCCTAGCTGCGGACTGCAATTCCTGTCTCCTCCTTTGACCTCCTTTAACCCTGTCCCTGCTTGACGCTTCCTAGGCTTTAACCAAAATGAAGTCTGGCTCATAAAACAGCTGGGAAGAAAAACTGACAGCAAAATAATAAAAATATCAAGAGGTGAGAGCAGGCATGTGCCAGCAAAGTCAGCACTGTTGAACACACTACAGTCAGGGCGAGTGTCTGTGGGCTCTTGTACAGTATTAAAACTGTCCATCTTCACAATGGATGCCTGGAGTTTCTGTCTCAGTGGGTCCCCAGGGGATGACGGAGGGCTCCTTTTTCCATTTTCTGCTAACAGCTGCCGGAGGTGGCTGCGCAAGTGATAAATCCTGCCTGCGCTGCTGCAGCACTGGCAGGGCAAAGAATTACCATGTGGCTTAGGGGGCTGAGCATGGTCAAATGACAATAACAGGGATGGGGATGCACTGGGGATGGCAGAGGGGACCTCTCGCTTCTTATTGCACCTTGTTGAGGTTTTAGCGGATGCCTCAAGACCCCAAACTGGATTCAAAACACTTGCCAGGAGGAGTGAATCTGCCCTGGCTCCGGAGCGATTCAGTGCCACAACCTCCTCTGCCTCTGCTGTGGCTGCGGCTCCTCCTGCACATCTGCTGACTGTCATGCGAGCAGGAGTCCAGCAAAGGGCCAAGAGGATGATTTTGGGATGGCAGCATCTCTCATACAAAGAAAAGCTGGGAGAGCTGGGACTGTTCAGCCTGGAGAAGAGAAGGCTCAGGGTGAAGGGGGTATCTTATCAATGCCTATAAACCCCTGATAGGAGGGTGAGAAGAAGTTGGAGCCAGGCTCTTTGTGATGCCAACTGACAGGACCGGAGATAATGGGCAAAAGCTGAAACACAGAAAATTCCGCTTACACCTATGAAGAAAGCTTTTTGTTTTCAGGGTGGTCAAGCACTGGAACAGGTTGTCCAGAAATGCTGTGAAGTCTCCGTCCTTGGAGTCATTCCGAGGTCCTGGACATGCTCCTGGACAGTCTGCTTTGGGTGGTCGGACGAGGTCATCTCCAGAGATGCCTCCAACTTCAGCAATTCTGTGGTTCTGTGAAGATGAGGAACAACCAACTGGAAATGAGGAAATAACTTTGTTAAGATACATTTCAAAAAACACTGTTTATCTCAGTCATTCATTTATTTTTCTTTCCACTGGATGTTACTGCTGCTCTCATAAATAATTCTGATTTTGTAAACTGTAGAATATTTTTAAAAATGGTATATATTAACCACCTTTAGTGCATTCTGGGGCTGCTATGTTTTTTTTAATGAATTTGTAAAACACCCTTTATATGTACAAACAGGATTAAGTAATTCATAGGGCAGCCTGAACGGAATCACTATTTCATAGATTTCTGCAGCCTATTTGTATTTAGTTATTCAAGGGAATTATTTTTTTTCCCCATTGAAATCTGGTCAGCTCATGTCCCTGGTGTTGTAAGAATTTGACAGAACTATTTGGAGCTTGAATTTCAGACATTTCCGCATACAGGGCTCCTGGACCACGGACACAGATATTACTGTACTGAATCTTTCTGCACACAACAGTCCTCATACAAGCAGAAAAATCAACTTAAAGCCTCCCAAACCCCTCCTGATAAAAAAAGCCCTCCTCTTCATCCCAAGATGCAATGGAATGAAACTTCTTTGCTTCTTTCCTACTTTGCCAGGGTCTGTCTTTTTAACAGGAGCTGTATTTGTAGCCAAATAATTCGTCATCCATTTTTTTTTTTTTTTTTTTGCTCACA